>JAXRJS010000074.1:0-215000 GCA_037127375.1 Dione juno
TAATTATTCTGGAAGAAAATTAAAACTTACTCATAACTTTAACCTTAATATGGCAAGAATAACACTAGGTACAGGCAGTACCTACACTAGGCACTCCCTGTACCTAGTGTCAAGACTCTCTGTTCTCGTCTTTGCACCATGCTGTCTTCAATCCACAATTTGTGCTGAAGTAACAGAACTCATAATTAAAAAATTCCCTTGAGTGAAGTTCAAATCTAATCAATGCTATGTTAAAAATAAAACTATTAAATGACCCGGTAATCATTGTATATGCATTTAATATGGTGCCTCAATATCACTCGGGGCTTTAACACCCCGTATCACATTATATTTTGATATAACTAAATTAGAATATGTATTATGTACGGCGCAAACTGTAAACACGTTTTGCATATAAAAGTTCTATAAATAAAACTCGAGTCTTGTGTGTGTGAATTATATAGTACTGGCACACTGCCAAGCGTGAGATGCGCGCGCGCTAAATAGCTCCGCGGATTTTTCACTTCTTTCCGTCCCGAAAAGCGAAAGTTACAGTACCTATTGTGATGCTCAAAATTTAACAATTAGTTTTATTAGTGAGTGATAAAGTGTTGTGAAAATGTCTCCCAAGTGTCCTGTTCCTCCGTTACAAGAAGCGACTTTATCGGTGGTAGCTAGACAATTAATCCACGCTCTGTCTCAAGCCACGTCTGAGGAAGATGTGGCTCTACCGTTCACAATGGTATCGTCGTACTACGAAAGTATGGGCGCAACCAGTGATATATTCCAAGATCTCCTTAATTTAATATTGAGCTCGGAATACTTAGATCCATCGATAAGATATTTTACAATGAGATTGCTTTTAAAAGAGAATGTGAAGAGCTTGGCTACAGGCATCTTCCCTTGTCACTATTACAGGAAAGTCCTTGAACTGATTGCAGAACAAGGCCGCCATCTGACAACTCTGAATTTAAAAGGCGTGTGGGTTAAAGACGAACAGCTGTGCCTTTTGTATGAAATTATAAAAAATCTGTCCAATTTAACTGCTCTAAATATACCTTACATAGCTAATGATGAAGTGCTCAAATTTATAGGTGAAAATAACAAAGTATTAAAACTACTCGACGTGTCAGGCGAAACTGATATTACTGAAATAGGTATAGATGCAATGCTAACAGGTAACCCGCACCTGACACAGTGTTTAACAGTAGTGAATATAGGCATATATGGAGAAGAAAATGTCGATCACACAGATATTGCACTTCTCATTAGAAGATTACCGAATCTTACAAATTTAGGATGTTACAATTTTGTTGGTAAGGCTCTATATTACCTTTATAATAACGATTGCCCGCCAGGCTTTCAATCAAAACTACAATACATACATGATGTCCAAACAAATTCGAGAACTATGAAGGCCATGGTCGTTTTGTGTCCAATGATAGAAACCATTTACTTAGAAGAACCAGATCAAGGAGTGCTACAAATGGTTAAAGATTTTTCATGTTTAAATAAAATAAAACTGAACAAGTTCCAATGTCACGAGTTACACCAATTATTGGATAAGATAGGATACAAAATAGTTACTTTAATGCTTTCTGGGTCTCTCGGCTCGTTCAATTTCACCCGAATAGCAGAAACTTGTCAAAATTTAGAGAGCTTGGAATTTTATTCTATACAAACTGCAACTCATGAAGAGGAAGTTCCATTTAATAAACTTGAGCACATAGAAATAATACAAGGCAATCTTTCTTCGACTTGTCTAAGATATCTCATGACGGGAAGTCCTAAGCTCAAAAAATTGATCATAGGCGACGAAATAAAACTGGATGACAACGATATGGCGCGGTGAGTACCTAAAAACAAAAATGAGATAAAAGTATTTTAAACAAAGAATTTTCATAATTTTACATAAAACGTACCTAAATATAGAAATATTCTTTCTTTATTGTAATCTTTTATATATCTAAATTTTAATTTAAAATAATCAGTAACTTTCAAGTTTTAGTTTTTTTTAGTATTTGAAATATAGACAAGTATATTTATTTTATACAGTAATACGTATATCTTAGTAAATGGTTCTATAATATTATAATTTTAAAACTTTTCAGGATGCTACGAAGATACAGGTTCGACCATCTAGAAGGAATTTGGTTCCCTATAGCGCCTCGCCTAACGCGAGATACAGTAGAGCTCTTAATGGAGACTTGTCCAAATCTAAAGAGTCTTGGACAGTTAAGGGGGTGGAGGTTTACTCCAGACGACATGATGTTGATGCGAGCCATCATTGCCAGCACTAACACGGACCTGGTACTATCACCGCTTGGGATCTTCCAACAAGGCAATTAATGAAAATGTGATTTTATTTATTAACTAATATTCACACTTATTGTAAATATATGATTTTTGATATTTTAATATGCTGCACTTTTTTGTATGTCGAAAAAAAAAAAAAAAAAAAAAAAAAAAAAAAAAAAAAAAAAAAAAAAAAAAAAAAAAAAAAAAAAAAAAAAAAAAAAAAAAAAAAAAAAAAAAAAAAAAATTTGGAAGCGTTCAATAACAAAAATCTTTGTGAGACTTACATTTTAAATTCAGATACGTTTATGACTATATCTACTAATAATTACTATGAATAATAATTACTATGAATAATATTAACATATGATTTTTTTCCATTTTTGTGTATGTGATTATGAAATAAAGCAGTATATGTACGTGTTTGTTGTTTCTGTTAACCTAGATTAAGAAATATCACCTTGGAACAGTCTTATTGGTGGAATTTCTCATATTACAACGTAATAAGATTAGACAATATAATGATAATATAAATTACGTTACTTTGTCAGAAAAAACACAAGTATGGCAAGCACACCAGGATCAGGTATACACAGGCGTCACTTAATAAATAATCTAGATTAAAATTTAAGAATTAAAATCACTAAGAAATATATTAAGCAATATTTGAAAAACTATTATGTAAATGTGCGTTTAAATAGTAAAGCATAAGACGAACGAACGGTACGAAACTTCGAACCATAATGTCCAGGCTTGCCGCTTACTTTTACTTTAAAATTTTCAAATACATATTCTTTCAGAGTGGAAAATAAAGTAGACGATTATGTGACAGTAAATTTATTTTTTTATAGTATACAAAATCAAGTTAATAAACTTGACAGTTACATGATCAAAAGATTAAAAAAATTGCCATACAAAGATGTAATTGAAAAAAAAATTAGGAAGTGATTTAAATAAAACACAATATACATATTATAATATATTTTTTATAATAATATTATCTATTACAATAAATAATTGTCTTAAATTTTAGAAAAAAATTGTGTAATCTGAACAACAGGTGCTTTATAATTTTTATTTTTTTTTTATTCCAATCATGTCAAGAGATTCTATTATAAACACAAGTACCATTTGTAACACATCTCATATTTTTTATTCCACTATAAGCTTATTTTGTTGTATATTAACATTACTACTTTTTTGTAGTGAACAGATAAAATAATACATTAATTATTACTTCTTTGTAATTATTTATTTCTTCACTTTGCCTTTCCTTGGGCAGCGACTGCAGCCATAGCTTTTTTCACAGTCTCTTCATCTCCTAAGAAAACCATGGAATCCACAGGCTTCATATTTTCATCCAATTCGTACACAAATGGAATTCCAGTCGGCAGATTTAGTTCCATTATTGCAGCATCGGAGAGATCTGGAGATATTAAATACAGATAAAACTAAAACAATTTTTTTTATATACATAAATATCATAGAGTTAAATGAATTAAAGCTAAAGATCTTTTATATGGAGAATATCAAAATGTTTTAATCAACTCTATCTCTTTGCATATGATCTAAGTTTCATATATTATAATACTAGTGCCTTGGCTTCGCCCCTTAAGTAAACTTAATTGCATATGTGTCGATATGTTATACAAAATCACATTGACATGTTCAGTATACTCATATATACTTTAATATATATTTTTTCTAAAGTAAATGTGGCCTAAGTCACTTCTTATTGCATCAGCTGCCTGTCAGCGGAAAATCATTCGATCAAAATCGATCCAGCCGTTTCAGAGATTAGACAGAGCCATCAGACAGACAAAAATTGTAAAAACCATTATTTTGGTATATGTATTGTGTATTTATTCATATGCATATAGTAAATGCCGGTTATTTTAATATTATAAACAGATACTCCGATTTTATTTATTAGTATAGATAAAATAGTAAATGTACATGCCATCTAAATGTTTAACAATGCCTCTAAGACTGTTTCCGTGAGCAGCTATGATGATTTTCTTACCCTCTTTGATCTGTAAACAGTATACATAGATGAAATCAATTACTTATATTGATTACTATACTAGATGCGCCTGCAGCTTTGTCTATATGGAAAATAAATTGAGGATTCGTTTATTAATTATCTATAATAAATACATTTTATAATATAATTAAGTAAATGAACATACCTGAGGCACAATAACATTATTCCAATATGGCAGAGTTCTTTCAATAGTGAGCTTCAAGCTCTCATACATTGGGAACTCTTCAGGTTTTGGGTCACCTGCATAGCGTGGGTCATTCACAATGTTGTCATAGTAAGCGTGGTCTTTCTCCATGGGTGGTGGAGGAATATCGAAACTACGACGCCATATTTGTACCTAGTTTGATAATATTAAATTCTGATATTAAATACATAAAAAATATTTGATGTTAATTGCACCTTCTGCATGAGCAAGTGACAAATAGTCTTGACAAATTTACATCATAATAATTGATTTCATATATATATAGTTACTTATCAATCTAATCATGTTTTTTTTTATGTCATTTATTATGAAACTGCCGTAATAAATTATATATTAACAAATCATAAACATCAAAGATACTGCTTATAATATAATTAGTAAACAATAAATTTATTTTGAGATAAGTTGATAAAAACAAAAGAATAGAATATAATACCTGGGCTTCACCATATTTTGCTGCTGTTTCAGCCTTATTAAGGCCCGTAAGACCACCATAGTGCCTTTCATTTAGACGCCAGGTTTTGTTTATTGGTATGTCAGTTTGATCTAATTCCTGAAGAATACTGTTTAAAGTAATTTGGGCACGTTTTAAAACGGACGTATGCGCTACGTCAAATTGGTAATTCTCTGCTTTTAGAGCTTTGCCGGCAGCAAGAGCCTCTTCGCGACCTAGAACAGGAAAAAATTAATTTTAATAAAAATCTTATATAATATTAACGTAATTCTATACTTAGTTAAAGAAAAGCTGAAAATCAGTATAAAATGTCCAAATTACATTCATTATTTACAAAAAATAAAAAAAAAATTTGGCAATAAAACTAAATTATTAATTTACCCTTGTCGCTAAGGTCAGCGTCGTACCAGCCGCAGAAGAGATTTTTCTGGTTCCACTCGCTCTCTCCATGGCGAATCATAACAATTTTGTATTTTGCAGGCATTTTGTATTTTAGAGTGTATTATTGGATTAAATAGCCGGCAAAAGGTTTCAAAGTGGATTTGCTCTTACCCTTGCTTTGACATTAGTCACCTTCGTGACCTTCTCAGTAAAGAAGAGTTGCCATACAAATAAGATATATAATATTTATTTTTCAGATTTAAATAATAACTAACAGCCAACTATAAAACGAAAAACACATATCACAAAATAACCCTTTAATTGTTAATTTAGTTAAAATATTATAGAATAAAATTATTTACAAAATTGATAGCATGTTCCATTTTGATAAGTGTATAAATTTAAATAAATCACTAAAAAGAATAATTTTAACATTCAATTAAACATTTTTTTAGCAAGTTATTTTCAGGTCAAAATCGGGATTTTGACCTGAAAATATAAGTATCATAAATATATATATAACAAAGTTTGCGTCGATCGTTTAACACTGGTTACTAGATAAAATATATATTATATTTTAAATATGAAAACTTATAATTTTATTATTCTAAATAAGGTTTTGCGTAGAATAAAGCTTGTGTTTTGGACATATAATTATAAGGAAAACGTAGCTTAATAGCGATCTCGAACTCGACTAAAAACCGGATGCAGAAAACGGCACTTAAGAATTTCCTCCCTCTAAAGGTCTCGTTACCGATGCCTTATCTTACCATCGGAAGAGATTTTATTTTATATTTAAAAATATATTATTATTATAAATTTATATTTAACAAATCGGTTGACAATTGTCTGAGAAATAGAGAAACATAAATGAAAAATATATTCGTTGAACATAGAACCTCCTACTTTTGAGGTTGGCTAAAAATGTTAAGAGACTTAAACTTTAAAAATAATAAGTCAAAAAACATTAATAAACTGTTTTTTTAATAACAAAAACTGCTGTAACATTAAAATTTACAGAACATCTCATTAACAACTTTGGCAAGAGGGCACTTTCTGAGTGAAAGTAAATTAAATGTTTTATGTTGGTAACATTTTATAAATGTCAACCATCGATCTCGTTAATTGTATCCCAATAGTTTATTTTTATAGTTTAAACTCTCACGTTGCTTGATTTAATAAATTAGGCTAAGTTTGATGTTATGCATTTTTTAATACAGATCCTAACATTGACCTTGAATTGACATATATCTCTATAATACGTCGTATTTCATGAACTACATATCGTACTTAAAATAAGTTAGAATGCCTGGCTTTAAATTTTTAGCTAAATAGAGAAAAAGATCCTAAAATGCCTCCTCGAAAACCTATAAATAATGGTGAACCGAAAATTTTACGAAGCCGCACGAAAAAGAACAACGTCAAAATAACTACTCCAGAATTTAAAGTTACAATACCTCTACAAAATGTACCTAGTAAGTTACTTTTTGTGAAGTAATTTTAAATGAACTTATATATATTATGAATAATTCATATATATTTTGTATTGACAGTCGTTTTTGAAAATCAACGTCAAGCTGAAACACCAATGCCTGGCAAGAATGATATCAAAATTATGTTAGCTAATGAAGGTAGTATTAATAGTTTTTGTAATTGCTATTCTTATAAAACAAATATTTTGTTTGTTAAGGAATATTCAAGAAATTATTTACGAGAGGGTCTAATGAGTTTTTTTTTTTGTAAATCTCGTATCATATACTACAGTGACCAGAATTGATCCCAGTATAATACACTGACTATATTTTAGACTGAGGCAAATATAGTGGTGTAGTAGGATTTGAAACATGTTGATTGATAGCCTAATCTCTACTGTGATAAATAGTGTCTTGACACTAGGTTCTTCATACCTACCTTGGTATCTGTGCTAAAACATCTATATGTATCTATATGTAATTAATTACAGTTGTAAGAAGGCAGTTTCCCAAGAAAAAGACATTAATCGATGAACCAAATGGATTAATAAGTAAGGTCAACACAAATAAAATTATAAAGAAAAGTTCTTTAATAGGTAAACAGAAACTATTGCAAAAGAATGAAAACTCTGAAGTTACAAAAAAAAATCGACAGGGGAAGTGTAGGCAAAAGGCTGGTGCAAATAATAATAATACAACTGTATTGGAATCTGTACCATGTGACGATAAACAACTAGAAGAAACCAAAGGTTTGTAATTATATAATTGAAAGGAAAAGGTGAGTAAAATGTTAAATATATACATCATCTTGTACTTCAGTTTTAAAAATATTTTATTTACAGATGTACAACATAGCGATTAACAGAATTCATTTGAAATTTTTTTATATTTTTTATCTTGCTTTGCTCTTTTGTGATTTATAATGATGTGTCTACAATGTTATTTGCATTGCCTATGCGAAAGTTTTATATATAATTTAATAAAAATGTTATATATACATACATATATATATATATATATATATATATATATATATATATATATATATATATATATATATATATATATATATATATATATATATATATATATATATATATATATATATATGATATTCAATGCATAATATATTGTTATTTACAGAACCCATAGTTGATGAAAAGAAAAAAGAAACTAAGAAACCAGTTAAGCTCAGAAGAAATAGGACCATTAAAAAGTCAGCGCTACCACCACCAATTGGTAAAAACCAATAGTATATTCACTTTTATATAATACATCATATACACTAAAAATTAAATAATAGTCAATTTATAAAGCTTTATACACAAACAATTTATATAGGAATGTCAATTACTTTAATTGAATATTAAATATCTTCACATTTTTTCTCACATAAAACAGGGGATCTAGTGTTAAAACAATCCAACTTTTGGACATGCATGTTGAGTGGTGGAATTTTTGCCTTTTTACCTGAGTTAGGAAATGAAATAATTTTCCCAACCGGGAATCGAACCTATAATGGCTTCATTAATTAACTTTATTTTTGAACAGAACAAGTACAGCCATTATAGTTTTTATTTGTAGAAAAGTTCATATTACATATTTTAAATTTTTTTTACTTATTTACATAATAAAGTAAGAAACATATTTGAAAGTATACATTTTAGTAAATTGTGACAAGCATATAAGAATATTGACATACAGGTTGTTTACAAGGTCACATTGTAATTTTTATATATTTTATATATTAGTACTTGTACTAATTCTAATGAATTTTTGCTTACATCTTTTTAATTATGTATTAATAAGTATACCAAATATACTGATTTCCATTTCATGGTTCCACCAGCTTATGTTCTTATCATTTTATGACCATCAAACGCTGTCATAAATATATGTAAACAAAAATGCAAATTGTCAAGATTTTTTTCTGTAAATGAGAACATAATTTTAACAACATGTAACATAAATAATATATTATATGTTATATATGATATATAGATAGAGATAATATAATATTATATATTATATTTGATACAGCCTGACTCATCTGTTAGTTTCATTTTTTTTATAAGTTACAGATGACAACAAAGTAAAAGAAATAAATAGTCATCCAACGAGTTCAAATGTTGTGATCAAACGCAAAATAGGTCCAAGACCTAGTCCCAGAACACGAAAAAAAGTAAACCAAGCAAAGGAAACCGAAAACACAGAAATAAAGACGAATGAATCTCAACAAGATGTTATTGATACAGAGAATCCATTAAATACAAGAAGACTATCTGTGGCCGGTTCAGAATTATCATGGACTAAAGATATATCCAGTTCGAGCACAACCACATGTGTTACCGTGTCTTCAAAAGATTTCTTTCGCATCGATAAAAAAATTCCAGTTATAAAATTAACTAATATTGATAAAAAATTAAAAAGTGATGAACATGTTAACAATACTGAAAATGACAAACAGGAAAATGTGGACACCGAACTACATGGTCTTAAGACCGCTGATCTTCAATTGTCTAGCTCATCTTCATCTAGCAGCAGTTCAAGAACAAATCAAGAACCAGGCCAAGATGTCCAAAATACACAAGATTTAACCATTTTAGATAAATTGGCATCGAAACTAAAGAGTTTTGATCTTGAGATTATGAATTGGATAGGGTACGGTGAGCAAAAACAAAATAGTGACGTAAATAAAATACAAGATAAAGTTTTCAATGAAAACTTTTTGCACGAAGAAAGAGATCTTATGTTACACTGTCAAAGTATAAATCGAATTCTGTCAGAATACAGTCATAGAGATGAAAATTGTCATAATCTCATTGAAGCCAATGTTGAAACTAACAATAATATATCTGAAAATATTAAAGAAGCAACAATTGAAAGATCTGAACAAAATATAAATAATATTGAAATAAAACCAAATCAAGTAGAAGATAAAATTGCACACAACAGCACTTATAATGATGAAGACGATGCACTGTCATTATATGCAGAAAGTATTACTGATATGGAGTCACCGAGGAACTTGAGTCAAAAGTCTCGGGAAAATATCGAAGAATACGTTCCTGTGCCTGCCAATAATGAGGTTTTCAAGAGACCGGAAAAAATGATTTACAAACCCACGAAAATTAAAAAAATTGTGTCAAAGGAACCCGAAAACCCAATGGAAATTGGAATATGTGAAAAATCGAACGCCGATTCTACGTCCACGAACAAAGAGAACAACGAAAGCGCTTGCGATGAAAATGTAGCTTTTTACGAAGACAGATTAGGCGAAGTGGAGAAAGCTCCCGAAAATCCCATACAAAGTGAATCTATTTTGATGGCAGTCAATCAGAAACCTAAGCAAGGAATTTACAGCGCCGTCTTTAAAGGCATATGCATTTTCAATCTTGCTACCAATTGTAAGAACATCATTTGCAAATTTCCCCACAAATTTTTAGACAAAGATGACATTAGGCTTAGATTAAGAAAATTAGACGACCAATTGTTTCAGGAAGAATACATTTTCCTCAGAGCTTGGTCTTCACTCAGACGATTGTACAGCATATGCTTCGTCGAAGACTGCATTCGTCGGAAATTAACAAGAGTTTTGATCGAAATGACATTAGATATTGTCAATAAATCTTATTACAAAGAAGATGGCACATCAGCTGTTGAAGCTGTTGAAACGACGTTGGTTTACTTAAACGATATAGAATTGCAGGCGTACGGTGATTTACTTATGTACAAAGTTAAAAACAACAGATTGTTGTGCGACGTGTTTATGGCCACAATAGCTAAGTCTCAGAACTTTTCCCGCTTTAAACCAATATTTATTAAATTGACTGACTTCATGTGCAAATTGGAGAGTTCGTTTGAAAGTGATATGGTCAGTCATGTCTTGGAAAGAGTATGTATATTGCCCTTCGACTTCAATTTGGCCCGAGCTTTGGTCAAAGTCATCAAAAATACGGATTTTAAAATATTTTGCAACTCCATGATGAAAAATTTTGAGCAACAGCTATTATTCTCTAGTGCGCAATTGTATGAGGAACTTCGTGTTTTTAAAGAGGAGTATTCAAAAAGTCTCCGCGACAGCAATTGTTATAACTCTCCTTTAGATAGTGATACGGAGAGATTGAATAATCAGAGTTATTCGGAAAATGATATACGATATTCACCAGATACAACCAATTTGGATAGTCACGTAAGTATTTGTAATTTTTTATTCCTTTTGTTTTGTTTTTTTTTAATCACTTATTTTACAATAAGATTTTACAATAATAATAATTATTTATGTTTTATTTTAAAAATGGTGCAGTTGTAATCAGTGTTTACTATATTTACACTATGGATAGAAAAATGCTTAAAGAAAACGTATAAAAATTTAAACGCAGCGGGATTTGAAACCCGTACAACGTTGAACAACGTAATAAATTGTGAAGCCTTAGTGGTCAGACCGCTTAGACGGTGCCCATGAGGCGCGGGTTCAAATCCCGCTGCGGTCAAATGTTTAATAGGAAACATATTTCAAATGTAGATATTAAAATATGTCCAAAATAAATTATATTCCGGTCATTTGAGGAATTAGTTACTTCATAATTTTACAAATTTCTTTACAGACTAAAACAACAATCGAGCCAAAGTTCAAACGTACTGTAGATCTAAACAAATTGAAACTTTTTAATGACGCACCAAACTCGAGCTCTTCAGAGAGCGACGATAAATATACGTATAGACATTACAATACATGGCAGAACAATATGCAAAGTAATAATAGAAATACAATGGAAGTAAGGAATCCTATGATGCCGCCATTACGGCGAGCGTTCAAGAGAAGATCTGATCAAGCTTTTGGTTTCAGCCCTAATGTAAGCTGTGTGTTGTATATTTTTTACTTTCGATTTTCTCATGAGATATTTGCTCGCGATAAAATTTACCCACAAATCGGAAAGTCGAGGTGTTATTTTTTTTTTTTACTCCATACCATAAAGTTTTTATTTTATAAATTTTTGAGGACCGTCTCGGCACAGTGGCACAGTAAACGTCTGCCTGTAAACGCGACGGTTTGTGGGCTCGATTCTAACACACAAGAAGAATTCATTATTTTCATTTTCCTCGCTCTGGTAACAAGGCAAAGCGCGGCGTTGAGTGCCGCCACTCGACACACAATGCCTTGAAAAGCGGAGAATGGAGTGTCTTTACAGTAAGTTCTCTCTACCTACCCTGCTATGTGCGTGATACAGCGTGAAGCAAAAAAAAAAGAAAAAAATATCAAATTCCATTGCTGTCTTATAGCACTACGGTATTTTATACAAAATTTTAAAAAACTATCAAATATCAACCTGTCGAAGACGTATCATTAGCTTATTTCTAAAACGTACTTGGAAGGCGACTTCAGTTATCTAGTAGAATGATTTCGAATTTAGTTAGATAGAAACGTACTCGAACAGTGGAGGCGGGCAAATCCCAAGCACTGTTCCGGGCTTCTTCTCGCCCTAGATTGCTAAAGAATATCTTCTTTTTCACCATATATCAGAACTTAGTGTTAAGACACTCCGTTACCCAATTTTCGAGACGTGTTAAGTGGCGGAACTCAACGCTGCGCTTTTCTTTCGCACCAGAGAAAGAAAGTGAAAATGTCTCCATCGACCTCACAACCGTCGCGTTTACAGACAGACGCTATGCCACTGCGCCACGACGACCTCCACTATTTTGCATATACGTGTATTAATTTTAATTTTATTACAGAAATTTCCAAGGAGATCTGGACCCTCATTTTTTTAGTGATTAAGGATAAAAAAACAAATAGTGTACAGTTTAAGTATTAAGAACTTGTAAACAAAGCTGTTGATCGGTGACGCGACACGTCAAAGTGACCTAAGTTACATTTTTTATAATTAAACGACTTAGAATTATTAAAATATAACTTTGACTGTTTCGTTTGTGATTTTTTTTTTCAAATATATTTTTATAATATCTATTGTAGTAATACAGAAAGCCTATTTGATTGTTGTATTTATATATATATATTTTTTGCCTGAATATTTAAATATATACTAATGAAAATTTAAATATAGGCGCGTTATTCTTGAAACTTTACTTGAACAATTTTTTTTTTGGGAAATTTATATTTATGTAACAATTGACATTTAGTAAAAAGGAGTTATTTTTACTAAATAGCATTAAAAATACGGATTTCAGATATTTGTATTTGTAATCAAATATTATAAAGGTAATGTTATAAGATTATAATCCACATAAAAATTGGTTAAGTATTATATTATGTCATAAATGCCTTTTCTACGCATTTTATATGAAAAATATGACACTAAAAAATCATAATAAAAGTTCAGAAAAAATTAAATTTTTTCATATATTTTTTTTTAAAATTTGACCTGAACTGCATTCTAACCGACTTGCTCTCAACAGCTGGTGCTTATTTGTTGATAATTTTAGATTTATAAGAAATAAAAGTATTTGTTTCTCATAATATTGTTATTAATTTTACCATAATAACTATACCAGTAAAGTAAGGATTTAATAATAGGTATATTAATATTTTAATACTTTAGGTAGCGACATTTTCCTAGCTCTAAGGTAAGTGGAACTTTTGAAAGTGGAACAGTCTTTATTTGTATGGTTAAATTTTGCGGATTTCGTATAAAATATCGATTAAGTGAGAGCCGAGAGGTTGACTCGCGCACCGAGGCTTTAAAAGCTTTATTCAAAATTAAGTTTTGATTATCATATAAATTGGAAAATTTTATTTTCATCTTTTAAGACCGTTTATATAAAAGCTTATTTTTCAAAAAGTTGTTTGCTTTTAATTTATAATAAATATAGGTTAACGGTCAAATAACTTTAACTAAAGCTACAAAAGCTACAAAATATAATAAACGACATATAAATAAAGATAATATAAATGTATGTAGTTGGAAAAATAAAATTGTCAGACAATTCTTTGTACCACTTATTTGATCAATAAATTTATCTGATTAAAATCATGGTTATTTTTTTATTTTATTTATGGAATCATAGAATTAAGATATCTTAATATATCGTATTATAAAGTAAATAAACGTTTCAGCAAATTGTCTTGTAGTTAAACATTAAAACAAAACACAAATATAAAAAAAGTATATGCTTCACAACGTAATAAGTTGTCTAAAGCATATAAGAATTTCGACGCAGCGTGAGGAAGAACGTATGGCGCTAGTGGTCAGAGCGCTTGGACGGCATCCATCAGGCGCGGGTTCAAATCCTGCTGCGTTCAAATTTTTATGTTTTTTAAGTACTTTTTCCATCCTTAGTGTGGGTTAACACTTTAAAAATCAATAAAATATATGCTTCACTTTCACAATGAAAACTGTACTATAAGCAATAGAAACAACATTAGATTGTAAAAAAAGTTTATTCAATATAAATAGCCATTATACATACACAATACACTAAGCATAGCCAGGACAAACAGACAAAATAAAACATGTTCAAATGTTTAACTTAAAGGTAGAAATTTGGTAATATTGAAAATATGATTTTGGATTTTTCATACAAACTCCAGATCATATTGTTGGTACATAAGGACGGACCAAAGGAAACAACGAAATCAAGAATTTTGTCACTGGTTCCATACAATATTAATAAATATTTTTATTAGTAAAGCTTTTTTAATTTTAATTTAAATTAAATCAATAAGAAACACAACATTACCCAATTTCCTACCAATAAATTAAATATATGTCTTAAGTGGTACAGATAAAAAATTATTCTATTGAGATTTATTACGTGAAATTCATACCTAAAGGTATTTAGACATTCAGTCTTATTTATGATATTTTAAAATATAAACTAAATTAGATTACAAAATCTACATTTTGTACGGCTGTTTAATAAATAAACACAGGAACATTTTTTATAATAAGTTGGAGATTTAACCTTTATTACATATATATGTAATGTAAGAACTATATTAGTTTATTATTTCATTACACATACAGATATTTTTGCTTTAACAAGCTTAGTGTAAATTAAAAAAAAAATTGAAGCCATACTAGTTACTCTCTTAATAAAATCAAAACATATTGTCACACAAGCTACTTGTTAAATTAAATTAAAACCATTTAGTACCAATAAGTAATCTAGTAAGACAGACGATAAGAAGATTTTTATCATCAAATGTTACCAGATTCTATACAGATATAACTTGAAAAGTTTGAGCAGGTATTTAATTTTAAAAATGTCTCAAAATTCATGATTTTACAAGGCATCAGTATTCAGGTCTAACATTGGTCTTAGTAAATAGTAAAATAATAAACATACTGACAAACAAAATAAATTGAGAAAATTATAATTCCAACAAGCGAATGAACCAACAACCATCATGTGTACGGCCAGACTGGCACTTAGCCACAGTTGCGTTAATGTATATGTCGTGGTCATATTGTAGAATTCACTATTTCATTTAATTAGTATGATAAGACTGTATTTGACCAAACATAGTCATCAATTTTTACTAAGGCTAGCCAACTTTCAAATAGTGTCCTTTACGTTATAAATAAAAATCGAGAATGTTACAAACTTTAGAAAAACAAAATCAGTTAAAAAAGTTCCTTCTTCATTTAGCAACTAATTACTAAAGTTAATTTTTTTTTTCAATATAGTTTTAAGATTCGATATAATATAAGAACGACCATTTCATGAAATGTCTACGAGGTTAGTATATTTTCATGACATGCCCAACTATCATAAAATCAATTCTGTTTTATTTTATTGTAATATATTACTTTATTATATCTGATTACACAAAGTATGAGAGAGTTTCAGTAGATACAGTTTTCATTACACTGAATTTTTTCCAGTAAAAAATAATGAACACAAAACACCTCTCCTTACATCCACATTGGGTAGACTTAATCTAATATATAAAATATTGTCATAGAAAGCTTACGGCTTACTTTTGGCCTATTATAATACTGGATATGCACTTAATTACTTACAAATTATATGTATATACTGTGCGCAAGTTGGCAGTTTGAGCGGGCAATATCAACTGACAGATAAAAATATTTTTTATCTGTTAAGTACAATATATTAAGAATAGTAATATTTAATAAATTTAAAATAGCTTTCGTACTATAATAATGGCAGTACAGGGCTCGAATATATAGAGTAAATAAATTAATTTAAAGAAACTATATCTTATTATCAGTACATTAATTACATTAAATAGCTGTCAAAAATATCCTTTGCTTAAAAAATTAAACACATTCTCAATACACAAAATTTAAATGTTAAACACTTTTAAGATTTTTAATTACAATTGAACTTTAAATATTTTAAGCTCAAAACCAATTGTCTAGCTTATTTAAATAAACAGAGAGCTCGGGAACGGTATATCCGAAAAGTGCAGCTTCAAATTCGGTTAAGAAATTTTAGAAATATATTTTAATTATATATATTTTTAAAATAATCTTGCTAATATTATAAATAATAAAGGCGAATACTTAAGTAATTTGAATTGTACAAACTTTATGTTTATTGTTTTATCTAAATTATGGGATATACAATTGGTACATCTATAAATGGTTATAAATATATATATAAAAATGGATCAGTCCGTCCATACAAGCTTAATAAGAGAAGCGCTCACATAATTCCATAGCACCATGTAAAATAATACTATTGTATCAACTTCTTTGATTCCACACCAGACTTTACTTTGTAATAATGATATTTTTTATTGATTAAAAAAAAAACAATTCAATTGTTTTTTAGGTTCACTTTTTATCAGCACAAAGTACTTAAGGCAAAGCGAACCTACAGTTCTCTACTTTCCGCCTCATATAATATTAATTTGAGGCATCACGTTACACACAACGGTGGAATAATTTATCTATATTATTTTTTAATAATATTGTTATGGAAAGAAAAATATTTTAGAAGACATATAAAATTTTAATATACTTGATTTGAAACCGCACCTATTGGATAATATCCAGGCTCTCTCTGACCACCAAGCCATACATTCTCATCAAGCTACATCGAAATTCTTATATGCTTCTTAATATTTATTTATGTTGTTAGTATCTGAGTACTGAGAATTATTCAAACTTCCGCTACCCAAAGATAATGGTATTTATAAAACATTCCATCAATTTTTTTTTAAATACTACTAATTTAGAATAAAAGTGTTTAAACATATATTCATAATTTATTTATAGCCAGGTGTGCAATCAAAGTAATTGCTTATAAAAAGCTAATTATTACTTATAAGTAAGCGGTGGGATATATTGATATAAACATACAATAATATTTTATATAAGCCGCATAGTTACGGGAAGAGAGCTCTTGGCCGCTTTTTGGCCAAAATGTGCCAGGAATGTGTTACTCCCTTACGCCGTTTTGGTGATATACTGAAAAGAACAACATATATATATATATATATATATATATATATATATATATATATATATATATATATATATATATATATAATATATATATATATATATATATATATATATATATATATATATATATATATATATATATATATATATATATATATATATATTCGCGATTTGTTTTCTTACTGGAGCGAGGAAATACAGATAATTCATTCCTTCGAGTGGATTCCTTCCTAGCATCTGGTTTCAACGTAATAATTTGTTAATAATTTCGACGCGACGTGATGAAGAGCCTTGGCAGGTATCCATGAGGCGCGGGTTCAAATCCCGCTGCGTTCAATTATTTTTACGTATTTTCAAGCTATCGACGCGACTGTTGTGATAACATAATCTAAATGATTTGCAGATTTTCATTTATTAGTATTATAAGATTTAACTTTCAGCAAAATTTCATGATTCTAGTTTAACGAGAAGAAAAGAGATAGGCTATGTGCGTATTACGTATACATGGGGCAGAACAGCCGGCTCTTGTTCAAAGGACTATATATAATCTGATTTTTTGTTTGCGAGTTTAATGCTGTTAGCCCTATTGGCCTTGACAGCGACACCAGTTGGGGAGGGAAGAGGATAGTCTGTCACTGAGAAGTAATAGCACTATCTTATGTGCTTGAGAGGAAACGTCGGCGGCAAGGGCGTCCTATAGATCTGAGTATTTAATATTTATTTGAGACAGACAGACAGACAACAAAGTGATCCATCCTATAATGTTTGTTTTTAATTTTCAGGTAAGGAATCTTAAAATTTATTTCCTTAAACCTTGCTATACTAAAAGCATTCTCCAATATTACTGAAAAATAAAATGATAAGTATATACATTTATATACACCCATTAGATAATTTTTCAAATCACTTACCCATGTTCAGGAGTATCAGGCATGTATGGAGACATTCTGAAGTCACGGCTGTGTGGAGTCTCTATACCAAATGGACTGTAGAGTTTAGTTGGACTTCTGCTTAGGAACTGAAAAATGGTTTATTGCTCATTTACATAAGATGTCGTGGACGTAATTGATGATGATGATGATGATGACGATGGGCCGTCGTGGCGCAGCGGCACAGACTGTACAAGTTACATGTTCGATTTCCACTCAAGGGGAACGAGTTATTTCCATTTTCTTTGCTCTGGTATCAAGACAAAGCGCAGCGTTGAGTTCCGCCACTCAACGTATGCAATGTATTTAAATATAGAAAGCGAGGAACAACGAAGAGTCTCAATTCTCTGCATAGAACGAAAAGCCTCCAAGTCGAAAATTACTTTACTTTAGTTTTATTTTAAAGAAAATAAATTGATGTAAGATATTATAAAATTTTACTATAATATTTGTGATTAACTGAGAAAAGGTATAACATATCTTGAAGTCATTTTAATTTGAGGCTTTTAATAAATAAGTAATAAATAATTCCAATATCCTGTTAGGTTAAACATCATAACTTACCTTCCAAGTTAAATAAAAACAAAAATTGTTAAAAAAAATGACAGTTCAACAATACTTTATTTCAAAAAAAAAATAGATTGCATTGATAACCATTTTGGCCATTTTCTGAGTAGAAGAGTTTTCATTCTCCAGGGACATATATATTTTAACATATTTAGTATATAATACATTAAATAAGCTAAAAAAACGGAAATAATTAACCTAGATAGAAATTTTTTAATTAGATTAAAATAAAGTAGAAATGTTTTCAGCAAATAAGCTTTTTTATTGAGCTTATAATGCAATCAGTCTTGCGGTCATTTATAGATTTAATGAATAAAGTAAAGCTTGTAGTTTTTATAGACAGTTTGACTAGTTTATCTAAAAAATATTACATCTGCTAAGGCCACTTGCCAGGTTATGGCCAATTGATTGTGTGGCTAGTGGATTTGGATGATTGAGCAATCACATAAATGATTTTTTTATTTCACTCTTCACTGTATCAATAGCTTAACCAAATAAGACATGCCATTCAAATATAAACATATTATATTACAAAATTAAGGGCCAGTTTCACTGGTTATGGATAAAGTTTCAAATAGTAAGTTGGCAATTAATGCTGTCTACCAGATAAATGCTGGGATTCTATCTGAGACCTGCAAAACTAAAATTTGTTGTTTAACTGCCAGATAAGGAACTTATTTCCTATCTGGGACTTTATCAGCAAATGGTGAAACCAGCCCTAAATATTAAAAGTAGATATTCCGATCCTTAAAATAATATTCCTCAATAGTCGTAAAAAAATTACCGGCTTTTTCTTAGTCACAGGCGTCGTTGGAACAACTCTGCATGGTGAGCTGGCTTCCGTTAATCGATGCCTACGTCGGCCACCAAGTCTAAAATGCTATGTACAAAACAATATAATCATGTTATCATATTGCAAAATACAAAATATTATATTCCTACGTTAAAGTAATTAATTAAAGTTTCTTTAAACGATAAATTCTATAAAATAAGATTTGTCAAAAGTCCATTATATTTCCTTCGACAAACAGAAAACCAAACAATAAAGAGAAATAAAAGTGAATGAAATAAATATGTTGAATAAGAAAAAAAATCACCTGCGACAAATTGCCGAATGTATTTCTAACGCTTTTAAATGTCCGCGATATTTTCTCGGCCCCTGACTGTAAGGCACGGCGTGAATTAGCAAATGATTTTCCTTTAAAAATGTTTCTGTTATAACAGCCTTCGTTATTCCTGAAACTCTCTCGCGTTGGAGAATCGATAGCGGAGTCAGTCACAAAGGGATCCTTCATTTTAAATGTATTGTATAACGCACTAAAAAAGTATTTATGTACGGTGATACTTTATAAAATATTTGATTATATTAAAAAAAATTAAAAATACTTAAATATATTTTAATCGAAATTTATGTAAAAATTGCACGCTTCACTTTTACGTTTTCCGTTTTCGGTCGTTATTTTTTTTTTGTTATATTTGCTGGTGTTGCTAGAAATAGAATTATTGCTATATAGTTGCTGTATTAGAAAAAGTTAGTTATTTCTCGTACATTGTGTTACTTTTTAAAAAAAAAGTAATATCGTTTCAAAAGTATTACAATAAAAAAAGCTTATATATTTCAGTCAAAAGAACAGATAAAATAATAATGATTCTATGATTTCGTTTACGTAATTTCCTACATCCCATTGGGAATTATTATCATAAAGACACATGAGTATTTGTACACAAATATTTTGATGACTTTTAAAAAAAATATATGAAGAAACCACAATAAAGAATTGTGAATTATCCAGTCTAAACAATGCACATCTTTTTATAATTTATTACTGAACATCTGCACAGTATACAAAATTTCCCAACAATTTAAAATATAAATTAATTCCTTTTTCACTCCATGAATAATATTTTTAACACAAATAAAATGTAACACTAAGAGGTATGTTTTTATTTTTATTATCTAACATTAATATAACATAAAATAATGTAATCTAGTATTAATAAAGTTTATCAACCACGCTGATGCATGTAGTAATCAATTATTGTGGAGAATGCAGCAAAACCTGCAGCTCCAAAGACACCAGCTTTCAGACCACCTGAAAAAAAATTCATTAAATATTTTATCATGCTACTTATAGTTTCATCTGTATCGATCCATACATCTATCAATGTCATGGGATTTGAAATTGCGCCATGAGCCCTGTACTAATGTAGATATCTTATATGAATTTTACAATATTTGTTTTATTTCTCTTTGTGAACCATGTACTATACTAAATAACATATACAATAATTATAGATAATAACAGATTAATCAATTTTAATAACACACCTCTTAAGCCAATTAATCCCCCAGTGACACCTCCAGCATATGTCCCATTTTTCCAATCAGATTTACCCCTAGCACTTTCTATACAACATTCAACACTAGAAAACACTGCTCCCAGTAATGCAAAATTTTTGGCATAACTTAACATGGAATTCTTCATTTCTCGTAAAATCTCTCTTGCAGTTTGATTTTGCTGTGCCATAGGATCTGTCATGTTTGGCATTAATGATGAAGTAAACAAGCCAACAGCAGCTCCAAGGCCATATCCTTAAAATTTACAAATACAACAATAATAAATAAAGCTGACATGAATAAAAATAAATTGTTTTAAAAATATAGAATTAAATCATAGTGGTGAAAAAAGAAGATTTCAATCAAATTCTAAGAACTTTAGACTACCTATGATACAACTGGTAAGGGATTTAAATGGGCAGCTCTCAACTGTTGCTTCAATCATTTTTTCCTCGTTTGTCTTTATAATTACAGGACCGAGTATCCTTGGTATAATGATATTTTCACGATATCTATACATATTTCCCACTAAATATTTTGCAAGAGAATCATAGTCATTTTTTTCTGAGAACTTCACTAAGTCTGGATCAACAGGTGGTTTAGCGTATTCAGACATGGTAAGATCTGTATATTTGTATAAAAATCTACTCTATTATTATTAATAAATATCTTATTAATGACTTATTCCTTTAATTTTAATAGTATAACCCTAAAATTTTTGAAGCTAAATTTTCAGCTGATATTGACATTTGACGTTTATTTGAGACATACAAACATTTAATTAATTTAGCGTTCAGAATTTATTTTCTTTAATGTAATAAATTTAATAATAGAATAAATATATTCAGTATATGAAAATTAAATATATACTTAATTTATTTTCTGTAATTTCTCTCTCGTTAATAATTATCATATAAAATAAAAACTTGTGATGACGAAGATAATAGTTAAATAATATACTAGAAACAGAATTTATGAACGAAATAATTTACTAATTAAATTTTAATAAATTAATAATTTATTAAATTTTATATTCTGTTAAACCACTGCACAAAGATATTTTACTCTATAAAATAATATAATATAATAATAATATATAATAGCTTCACGCTCTATCCCGCAAATGGTAGGACAGGCAATGGGAACCATAGGAGCCTAGCGTTACGACACTCCATTCTCCGCATTCCGTTTTTCGAGGCATTGCGTGTTGAGTGGCGGAACTCAACACCGCAGTTTGCCTTGTTACTAGAGCAAAGAAAATAAAAATTATTTTAAAATAATATAATAAGTAAAAGTGGCGCAGTAGGACAACGTCTCACTGTGAACGCGAGGATTATAGGTTTGATTCCCACTTGAACAAATAAATTATTTTTAATCTTAACATTGAGTTCCGTCACTCAACACACAATGTCGATAAAATTGAATGGAAATAGGAAACATAATGTCATTATAATGGGTTCCCACTGCCGACCCTGCTAGAGATGGAAAATAGCTAGAAGTTGTTTGCTTGTAAATAAAGTTTAGATATCTTTTCATGAATATACTTATATTTGTATTTTTATATACAAGAAACTACATATAATTATAAATACGATACACCATTTCCAGTATTAGAAATTAATGTATATTAAACAAAACAATATGATTTAATAAAGTAACTAAATACAATTTAAAGTACAAAGCTTATTGTTTAAAGCATATTTTCATTAGGTACTTAAACTCTCAGTAGCATTTCAATTATTTCGTTTGACTATATTATTAATATTTGTATAGATAAATAAATTAATAATTATTTTGATTACTAAACGTTTTAAGATGTCAAAGGCACGTGTATTTTGACATATGTTTACAGAATGTATACAAATATTATTTTTTAAATATTACTTTAGATTTTTCATTAAATATTAAAAATGTCCGATTCATCTGATGAAGAAGATCTTTCCCGTTTTAGAGAAGCTGTTGATTCTACGTTTGATAAATTAATAAATGAGTCAAAGGGCGGCAAACCGGCGATAAGCAGTAAGAATAGTACATAATAACTAATAATGTTTTAAAATAATAATAACTTAAAAAAAAAACAAAATGCATATATATATATATATATATATATATATATATATATATATATATATATATATATATATATATATATATATATATATATATATATATATATATATATATATATATATATATATATATATATATATATATGTATATATATATATTTCTCTTTGTGTAGATAAACCTCGTTCTGAGAGACACATAGAAGAATCTACTCATTACAATGATATAAAAGTGTCAGAAGAATTACAAAAAAGGATAGGCGCTAAAGTGTCAGCTATAATAAATAAAAATATAGAATTTGTAAATCTTAAAGAAAATGGGACAAGGTAAATTAAACTTAACTAAAACTGAAACTAAACTAAATGTAAAAAAAATATATATGTTATAGATAAGACCCTGTAGGCCAAGGTACAAATACTAATTATTTTCATAATGTAACTAATTCATAATATAATTTTTTTATACAAAATTTAGTAAAAGAAAAATAAAAGGTGGAGTAAAACTTTTCAAGGAATCTGAAAGTTTCCTTTCTTGTGAAGAGGTTAAGGATGCTAGTACAAAATTACATAATATTGCAAGTAAAAAAATTAAAGTAAACAAGAAACATAAAATCATTGATAATATTGAAGAACCAAATGAAACAGGTAAAGCTTTCTATTTTATGTATTTTCATTCAATTTTATTGCTCTTCAGTTTATATTACCATGATAAAAACTTAACTTAAATATAAAAACTTCAGGCATACCCAACTCGAAAGTTTTGTGGATGAAATTTCCACTTGGGGAGAATGAATTATTTTTATTTTCTTGCTCTGGTAACAAGAGCGGCATTGAGTTCTGTCATTCTTCAGGCAATGCCTTGAAAAGGAGAAAGCTGGGAACAAACATTCTAAACACTACAGTTCCCTCCGCCTACCCTGCTATATGTGGGATAGAGAGAGAAAAAGCAAACTTGATTAAATTTAACATTATAAAAGATTTTGAATAAAAAATACAATTGTATATATCAATATATGTTAAAATTAAATTTTATATAATGACTAAATATGTATGTAGCCATTTAGATAGTGAGGCCATTGTCTGAGTCAGAGGGACAGTGTCTGCCTGTTAAAGTGTAATTAAGCACAATGAATTTTTTTTCCAGTCCAAATAATGAATTATTATACTACATATACACTTTGTAAGGTAAAAAACCCTTTTAAATTTGGGACATATTCTCATGCACTCATAGAAATAATTTTAAGATTCTTCTTGCTAAAATTTCCATTGTTGTTTACAATGAATGAAAAAAAAAAAGAAAATTTATTACTTCTTTATAGATAAAATAAACTCTGTGGTTGTATCGAGTGCCAGCATTATGTCTAAAGAGGATACAAAACACTGGAAATCTAGAAGAAAAGAAAAGATTTTTAAATATAAGACAAACGGTAAAAGCAAAGTTCTTACTGCAATTGAATAAATGATAAAAAATACATTGTTTCAACAACACACTACAATTTTTTTAAATATATTAAATATATAAGGCATTTTGTGTTTTATTAACTTTTTTTTCAACATTGATCAATATTTAATTATTACATTTATTGATTTATTTCTTTCCGTTATTTATCGGCTATAAGTATGTATAAAGACTATCATCGGATTTTATGTGAGATGTTTTTATTTAGAACAAGAGACCAGTGGTTTTGTTTAAGCCTTCTGAATATACTGTCATTGATCGTTAGATCAGAGACTAGGATTGGAATGGTGTTATAGGCGTTCCATATGCAGCTTCTTGTGACACACAGTCTCTGAGGATACTGTTGGTATATTTAATATTATTATATTTAATTATCACGTTGACTGTATATTTTTGTATTAGACAACATAAAAAGCAATGAGCAGGTAACTTAGTGTTCCGTCTTCTATCATTTTCTTCTACTTTTACGAAGAGAGATAAATTTTATAAAACAAAACTCCAAATGCAGAAAGTAGTGTAGGCTTACTTTTTAATTAGCCATAAGGATACTGCACTCTAATTCCAAATTTGTATATACAAGCACTGGTGTACCTTGAGCATGTGGAGCATATCGACAGTCAGACAAAACCCAGGATATCTTTATATATAAAGTGGAAAGCATTTTTTTTCTTAAGACAAAATCGACATAGTACTCTCGAAAGTGCGACAATGTCAGCGCTGTCCCTACATTTTAAACTGTTGATAACTTTTAGGATATCAATATATCTAAACTACATACACTTAAATGCAATTAGGACCCACAGTAAATGCACAACGCCTACTGTATTTAATTGGATACGATATAATACTGTTTATTATTGAGAATAATTTCGTTAATACCCTTTTAATTTTTGGTGAATTATCACAACAGAAGAACTTTTTAATGAGAACAATTCCATCATACATGGTTTTCACGTAGCTTTAACAATTCACGCAGCGCACGCACGGATGCTCTCAAGCTTGTCGGTTTTGTTTAATTAATTATTTATTAATTAATTTTCATACGAATCTCCAATTTTTTTATATATACATTTGGTTTTGGTCCTTATATATCTAATGGTAAAAGAATTATTCATATCGTTCCAGTAATTTCGGAGCCTATCGCTGTCAAACGAACAAACAAATCTTTCGTCTTTATAATATTAGTATAGATTTAAATTAGCTATAGTTTATGGTTTTTAAGGCCATCCTGGCGAAACAGCAAGGTGTGCAAACTGTCAATAAATATGATAGGTGTGGATTCGATTTCTACTTCAAAGGCAATTATTTTCATTTTTCCGTTCAGGTAAAGAACGGAGAACGGAGTGTCTTAACAATGGATTCTCTCTGTCTACCCTGCTATGTGAGATAAAGCATCAGCTTATGTTATGTTATTAGGTTTAATCCAGTAGATGTCGATTGAAATCTAATTTTATAGATATTTAGATATATTTAAGAATAAGCGCTACTCTGGTTATTTGACCTTGGTACCCTGTCCAGTGGTACGTGGATGATATGACAGAGTAATTTGCTATTAGATTCGTCGAGGCCGGGCGTCGTGGCGCACCGGTGTAGCATTTGACTGTAACGGCGACGGTCGTGGGTTCGATTCCTCGCTCTAGTAAGAAGGCAAAGCGTGGCGTTGTGTTACGCCGATCAACACGAAATGTCTAGAAAAATGCGTGTAAAACGGGGATCTGAGTGTCTTAGCTCTTAACATTAGGTCCCCTCTCTCTAACCTGCTATATGCGGGTTACGGCGTGAAGTTATTTGTTTATTTTATTCAATTATTTGTAGCCATGATCCGATTTATATAACAAAATAAGTTGAGCTTAGTTAAGAAGTTATTACAATTGATTTGTGTAACGTCATATTATATCATTTCTAATTTCTTTCCCAACATAAGCTAATTGTCTTTCCTTAGATATTTATTTATGCAAATATTTTTTACATACTTACATATTGTCAAAAAAAACAAAAGATGTTTGTATAGATGTATAAGAATAATTGAAATAATGAAGTTGAAGTTAGCTAATGGTCGTTATTCCTTTCGTATAGAAAATATTAAATATAATGTAAAATTTATGCTACGTTAGCAATTAGTAGCACTTGATGAATTGTGAAGACAATGGTTCCGTTTTCCACTAGTGTAATTCTAATCTATCTATATATATAAACATATAATAAAAATGTAACTGGTCGCTGTCTGTACATCAATGATATACTAAAAAAAAACTATTATTCGGGTCATTTATCAATATAATAGAACTCAATAACCCAATAAAATATAATAATAATACACTAATCTAAGCAACGGCTCAACTGTAATTGTAAGTGTAATTTGGTAAACTTCCATTGTATTATGTTAAACTTTCGAGTTTATCAATTTACAGTTTTTGTTCGATGAAATTTTTACAAAGTAACTGTTTTATTGAAATGTCTGAAAATTCAAATATTAACAAGATAATTTCGAATTTCTTTAATTGCTGTAATCTACTAAAGAATGAATTAATTTTGACATCTTTATATCTAAAACAGCATATACAATAGGTATCGTCCTAGCGTTTAATGATGTTCCATAGAAAAATTTACATATTTTACGTCGATCGCAAGTGAAGCTAAATTATATAATAGATTTTGTCGAATAAATAACTTTTTTGTAATATGAGCATTATTTAGGTTCAAATAGTTTTTTTTAGTATAATATTAATATTATTTTAAAGATTGACAATATTCAAAATAGAAGGTGTTAGTAGTACATTTATCAGGACTAGAATAAAGAAGGGCGGTGTATTAAAAAATAGTAATAATAAAATTTAATTCTTTTAATTATTAATAATAATTAATAATAATAAATAAAAAATAAAAAGTGTTAGTATATTTTTGATTTTAAAAATCAATTGTGGAAAGTCGATATTGTGTTTTTTACGCTATGATATAAGCTAGAACATAATCTGCTTACAGACTATATGTTGATTACATATACGTTTACGTTTTAATATATAAATGCAAGAAACATATAGGTACATTAATCACGATTTTTAATAATAGACAAGAGTGGTTCAAAAAAGACCACGAGAATATCGAGGAATTGCATTGTGATTTAGATATAAAATTTTAAAACGAACGCGATCTAGCTTATATAAGCGGGGGAAGCCACGAGCGGGTCGCTAGTATACTATAAATAGGGCACAGGATAATTGACGGTAAGTCATGGATATGTACATTTTTTAAAACCTGATTGATGTACAACCTTTTTATTTAATTAGGTGTTCAAATAATGACGTAAATTATAATTAATACTATCAACGAAAAACATGGAGGAATGTATTTTTAATTATTAATTTTACATATCAAGGTAGTGAAAATGTTTTAATTGCTTATTAATATTCTACTATAACATATATAAAAAAGTGCGGCCATCGTGGCGTAGTCGGAGTTGTGGGTTCGAGTTTGGTTGTGGTGCAATGAATCATTTTCGTTTCAGCGCTCTGGCAACACCGCGGATGCCAGGACGCAATGGGGCTGGTAGCTGCCGGCCCATACGGTGAATACATGGAATGCTAATTATTTTTCGCTCTTCTCATGTTGATAGATAAAAGTTGATTTCTACTATTCTAATCGCTATACCTGGAATTCGGAATCTGGAGAAAAGAGCGGAAATTATGTTCCTACTGTAAAGCTAAAAAAAAACACGTACGCATATTTGAAATTATTGTAGATATATAAAAGTGAGATATTGGTTGACAATTAATTTCTTTTCTGTAGTTGCCCCTTTAGCCTTCTAGATCAGCTTTTGGATCGCATCATCACCACTTGCCGGAGCAGCTTTCGGTGTGAGAGACGCTATCGGTATGCAGTTGTACGTTCATTCTGTATTCCTGGTTGATCAACCTTTATAAATGTGAGGTAAATGGTTTCTTTTTTGGTCTCGTGGTACTGAAAATGTATATCCCCGAAATATCTCTGCTGGGAGCACCAAATTATTTTCACAATTATCATTAAGATTTTGTCTCATCTCAAAAGCTAGTCACTTTAAATAAAATAACTTAATAAATATATAATTTTGAAGACCTACCAAGTAACATATTGCAGAACAGTTTGTTAAAACTCTAATCTTATACAACATTGCATTTCTGATTATGGTTATTATATTTTTAAATGTACCTACTATAATAATTTATACTTGTTGCATAATACTTCGTATTTACAATATTCTTCAACTTGTAACCGACTTATATCTCCATTTGTACCAGAAATAAAAAGTTAGTATTAAACTAATGAAAGCGCAGATACTTTTTGAACCTAACCTAACAGGATATATCCTGTCCTCTCAATTTGAGCCATTAATATATAGTCGTCTATCCTCATGCCACACCCTTGTGGCTCCGATACAACAAGGTATTCCATTATTTACACATCATTAAAGCCATCTTCACCAATAGCCACAATAGCTACAAGTCTTGAGTGATGAATTTTAGATAAAAAGAGGATTAAGACAAGGAGATCTATCCAGATCCATTGTCTCCGAAAATATTTTCTGCAGTTCTAGACAGCATTTTTCGTAAATTAAATTGGGAGAAGCTTTAATATAAACGAAAACGAAGAATCGTTTTGAAGACGATTTAGTGTTATATAAAGAAAATTCAGCCATTATACAAATTATGTTGTAGAGCCACGAAGAGAGTGGAAAAATAGAACTAAAAATAAACACCAGTAAAACAAAACTAATGACTAATTTATTTAAGCGCGAAATAAAATTAAAAACGATATCTTATACCTAAAACAGTTCTTGAAATCGTGGGTATGATATTAAAAAAGAAAACCTTTGTGGCTTAGCTTATCCACAGGTTAGGCATATTTCCATGGATAACCTAACCTATGGATGGGAAACATGGGCGCTGACCAAATCTCTAAGAGGAGAAGGAAGAGGATTAAAGGAGGCCTATGCCAAGAGGAACACCGAATAATCTAAACACGCAATAAGAATAATGTTATTTTAGCCGTATTTCCAGAGTAAAATGCTTATTAATATTATTATTAGCTTCAAAACGTCATATAGTGGTAGAAAAATTACCTTTTCACTGTTTCACTCTTTCGTTGGTTATGTTGGCCACATTGTACTTTCGGACGTATCATTCCCGATACAAAAATATATTTGGGTTATCTGTTTATGATTGTTGTTCATCTTGACATAATTGGAAGTTTCTAAAATAGCCTGATGACGATTTTTTGTGGGTTTTCACAAAAATAATAAATCTGAATGTTTTGGAATACTATAAATTATATTGTGACTGATCTTATAAATTATCTATATAAATATGGTATGTTTGCTTAAAATGTTGTTCTTACCCCATGATATGTGTTTTGTTTTGCTAGATATAGGGTCCGGGAGACGTTCGGTGTATATTTATATATATATATATATATATATATATATATATATATATATATATATATATATATATATATATATATATATATATATATACACATACACATAGTAAAATATATTGATGATAAATAGAAATGGGATGACAAAAGTTATAATTCCATGCGAATGAAGTTATGTGCCTCAGTTAGTACAATAAATCTATACAGGAAACATAAATAGCTGGTAACGCGACAAAGCGCGGCGTTCAATTACGCCACTCATAACGCAATGTGTGGAAAGCGGGGAACGGAATGTCACAACACTAGCTTCCTTCTGTGTAATGGAAATAGCGTAAGCGTATCAATTCATTATTACATTGTTTAATTATGTTTTGGTATGTAAATAATGAACGCAGCCGTTTAAATAAATACGTATTAAAAATTTATAAAAGATATTTTATACGCAAGATAACGTATACCTTTACACGTACCAGACCAGAGTTTACGTGTCTAAAATATATAAAATTGTATTCTTATTTTCAAGTATAATGAATATTGTTTGGTTAAAATTAATTATTCTGCTATGGATTGGACTAGAAGTAATAGCCGGTGAGTCTTTATCTATTTGAAATAACATTTTTCGATTTAAAAAAAGTTTTAATATGTCAAAGAAGTGGCAAAACGTTTGTGTAAATTAGAAACACATCTAAAATATTTGTGTTGTGTATATTTGAATAAATATTGTGTGGACTGTTCATGTATTTTTAGTGTTTCAATTAATAAATATATTATATTCAATGAGAAATATAAATGAAATAAAATTAATTATGTTATTTTAAATGAATATTATAAACAGATTTATTAAATTTAAATATTTCAAGAACTTGCAAATCGTTTGTGTAATGTAGGAACATATTAAAAATATTTGTGTTGTATACATTAGAATAAACATTGTGATGACTGTTAATATACTTTAACAATTTCAATAAATAACAATAATAAAATTTTATATTATATAAAATAAATAAAATAAAAAAATATAAATTTTATATAAGATAAAAAAAATTATTATTTTATATAAAAAGAACATTATAAACAGGTTTATTAAATTTTTAATACTGTTTAACCAAAATTTAGGCGATTTAGAAGAAAATAGCTTTCTGTTTCGAATGTGGCGATTTCGTAGGTGGACATTTAGTCTGTGAAAACTGACAATCTCTAAACCACTTCCTCGTTGCTCCTTAAACACATTTAGTGTCTTGACTGGTGTCATTCCACGGTGCACTTTGTCTTTCTAGAGGGGGAAATCAAAATAATTCATTCCACTGAGTGGGGATCGAACCCGCGCTACTATGGCCACATTATGTACTTATTATCTTTTAACTTACTTACGCATCGGCTGTAAGGAAATGAATTATGTTCATTTCTTAACTTTTGTAACAAGTAAAAGCGCGGCGTTGAGTTCCGCCACACAACACACAATATCTCTAAAATAATATGGAAAGCCAGGATACGGAGTGTCTTGATACTAGCGGGATTTATTGGTTTAAATATTCTTATGGCTCATATAAATAAATCATTACTAGATACACCTTGTGCGGAACGCGTCATTGGTATATCAAAAATATGTGTGTGCAACACTACTTATTGTGACACCGTCAGCAGAGAAGTGCCTTCGCAAGGACAATATATACAATACACCACATCTAAGGTATGTATTTACTTTACACAAAAACGATAATAATAATACTTTATTGCAAAAAAAAAATATAACACTAAAAAACGATGTTGAGAAACTGACATGTTTTTGTGTATTCACCTTTTTATTACTTTTGTGTAACCATTATATTATTTGTTGATATACAAATTTTAAATATTTGAACGTTCTTCGAAAAGTTTAAAACGTTTAAAACTTACTTTTTATTTTTGTAGTACTTTTGTAGTTTATATTTGTGTTTGTTTGTTACGCTTCTATAAAGGTATATGTTTATAGGAAGGATCACGATTTATTAAGAATTATGGAGATATTACGATTATAGATGACGATGGATTTTCAATTGGTAATTATTATTCATTTTATTTTTATTTTATATATATATATATATATATATATATATATATATATATATATATATATATATATATATATATATATATATATATATATATATATATATATATATATATATATATATATATATATATATATATATATATATATATATGTATATATATATACGTCCATGCCACGTTGAACACACCGGTTCTCGTCCGATCACCGAAGTTAAGCAACGTCGGGCGCGTTCAGTACTTGGATGGGTGACCGCCTGGGAACACCGCGTGGCGTTGGCATCTCAGAGGGTGTCTAGCCAATTATCTGTCCGATATTTGGTTTCCGGCATACGGGTACGCGACCCCGGGACCTCGAGCCACCACTTTCATAACCCGATCCAATCCATGTAAGTGGTGTCCCTCCCCTATATTCCAAGTCTTTCTGCCTCTTATTCCCTGTCCTTTCTTGGTTTCTCCCAGTAATGGGTTTGGAGGTCAGATGGCAATCGCTCCACAAAAAACCACTTCGCCACTCATATGGACCGATTGGTCTTAGTCGGAAGGCAGACCCTGGCAAAAAGCCGGGACTAATGCCAGGAAGAAGAAGAAGATATATATATATATATATATATATATATATATATATATATATATATATATATATATATATATATATATATATATATATATATATATATATATATATATATATATATATATATATATATATATATTTTTTTTTTTTAATTAGATGCTTCGAATAAGTCGTTACTTCGGTTGGAGCCCAACAGGGTATATCAAACGATAGAGGGTTTTGGTGGAGCCGTAACTGATTCCGCGGGAATTAATTGGAAGAGTCTACCGCCAGTGATGCAGCAGTATATAATCGAGTAAATATGAATTCAAAATTACTTTATATTTCAAAATCGTATTCTTAACTTTTTTTGTTACTATATAGGTACCTAATATAATAAGCTTATAACGTTTTTAACGTCTTTGGTGGATTTCCTTAAAAAATTAAAGTTCAAACGTATAATCTTATATTATAATTATTTATACGTGTTCTTTTTTGTGTTTACTTAATATCATCTATAAATTTTGAAAACTGTCTTCTGTGTTATAAAGTCTCTTTTATGTTGTATGGCAGGATAGGTACATGACACCTGGTTCCCCTGCGTATTGAGTGGCGGAATCTAACGCCGCGCTTTGACTCGCTACTATAGCGAGGAAATGCAAATAATTCATTCATTCATTCATTCATTCATTCACAAGTGGGAATCGAATTTTACAAGATATTTTTTATAAAACAAGAATATGTATATATTACTAAATTATATTTTTAAAGGTCATACTTCGGGAAGGATGGCATCGAGTATAACATGATTAGAGTGCCCAACGGTTCAACCGACTTTTCAACACGCCGATGGACCTATAATACAATTCCCATCAACGATACAAAATTTACTAATTTTACTTTATCATACGAAGATATTGAATACAAGGTTTGTACAAGTATTACGTATCTATTTAACAAAATCCTTCATTATTGTTCCATTTAAAATCCACTTGAGGGCAAATTTAAATATTAAAATGTAAAATTTATTTGTTCAGATTGGTAAGAAAACGTCATTGACTTTCATTATGTGTACGCTTTTTACAATAGAATCTCAGAAAATATGCGATAATGTTCTTTATCACAATTTAAAATAATTGCGAAAAGACGTTTGTGTGTGTGTTAAAGGTTATTACTTAATTTGTGATTTTTTAAATGCAGTACTCGCTCCAGTCTATTTGAAATGTATCATTGTCAACAATGAAGAACTGTAGAATTCTAATGGGCATATAAAAAAAGTCCCGCTGAGTTTCTTGCGCCAGTTTTTCTCAGATTTGGGGCATTAACTTTAGTGAACCGGTTGTAATGTTTTGACGTTCAAACAATGAATCTTATATTCTTATTTTGAACAAAATTATTTGAATTTGAATTACTCCACAGGCAATCTCTCAACATGTGAATTTTCGAAAAATTTTCTTGACATTACTTTTACAATGAAAATAAAAAAATGAGGATAAGTAAATCTAAAGTGCCTTATTTATATTGTAGATTCCTTTCATACATGAAATTTTGAGCACGGCTGTAGAAGAAGTAAAAGTGCTTACGTCTACGTGGTCACCACCATCATGGATGCTGGAACTGAGTGGTCCATCCGGTATTAAGAGTGTTAAAAAGGAATTTTATCAAGCGTATGCCGATTATCATTGCAAGTTAGTGTGTTGTAAATAGTCTTAATATTTTTTTAATTTGACACTATCATGGCGTACTTGAGACATGTCTGATAAAACGGGATGCTCGTAACTCAAATTCTTCTCTACAGCTTCCAAATTATTTGCATGGGCTGTACAACGTAATCTCGTTCTTTCCTGATCCATCAGAAATTTCAGGATATTTCATCTTAGTGCTTACTAACATCTCCCTAGGAAACCTATATCAAAAGTTTTGGATGTAAGTAATAAAAGTCCTGTCCTTTTTAGATTTGCAGAGCTTTATAAGGATAATGGTATCGACATTTGGGGAATGTCACCAGTCAACGAACCCTTGATTGCAATAATGGCTGGAGTGAAAAATGAATCCATAGGTTGGACTGGCCCTGATCTCGTAAGTTCATTTACCACTACTTATTCTTATATTTTATTTATGTTATATAATTATATTCTTATATTTGTTAACAACAATTAATTAATTTAATTTATTTTAACAAAGTAAATTAATTTAATTTAACAGTCGTATTGTAATGCTTAGGCAAAATTTTGGACACATCATTTTGGACCTACAATAAGAAACTGTTCAGTCGAAGGGATTAAGATTCTAGGCGTCGAGGACCAGCGATTCACAATTCCGTTGTGGTTCAATCTGGTAAAAATATTTTAACATATTTTAATTTTAATACAAGTTTTATTTAAAAATAAACCTAACATATATAAAAATTTTAAATAAAAATATATTTTATACATATATTTCATTCACATGGTTCTATATAATTTCCATGGGCTAGGCCATCGATGACGAGGGCTCCAATCTCATATTGTTTACAAACATCGATACATTAGATTTAGTTTATTTAAAAATTTCAGTTACAAAAATTTGAGAAAAATATTATGGACTATATAGACGGTCTTGCAGTTCACTTCTACACCGACACCATGACTTCGCCGGCGATCTTCAGAAGGTCTTTGAAAGATTATCCCGAAAAGTTTATCATCAGTACTGAAGCTTGTGCTTGTGAGTGTGTTGCATTTAAAAATAATAATAATTTTTTGAAATAATATTTATTCATAATTTTATTTTATTTGAAGTTATCAAAAACAAAGATGACATGAACTTAGGCTCCTGGGATAAGGCGAAGAAATATATCAACGATATCCTCGAGGTAAATTCTTCTTTATTATTTTTTATTTAAATACTATTTACTATAGAAATCTTAATTTTACAGGACTTAAATTACAACTTAGCAGGATGGCTAGATTGGAATTTATGTTTGAATGAAAACGGAGGTCCAAATTGGGTGAACAACTTCGTCGACTCTCCAATTATAGTGAACGCAGATAAGCAAGAACTCTACAAGCAGCCCATGTTCTACGTAATGGGGCATTTCTCTAAATTCATCCCGAGAGGCTCGCAAAGGATCAAAGCTGTAAAAGTTACATCAGGGGACACCAAAGATAGCGATTTGTGAGGAAATTATATAATTTAAAATATAATATATTCTTTGGATCTTTATATATATTATTAAGATTTTCATAATATTGTCTAAATTATTACTTTTTTCATTCGCTACCAATTTTAAACGTTAGACATTCGATCAATACAAGTGATGTATTTTAAGCCTGTATTTTAAGCGTTCTCCTGTTCTACTTAAGCACAAAACGCTGCAAATTTCAACTGTATCGCAATATATTTATTATCTTTAAAAAAAAAAGAGCAAGGAATTCTTTGTAACATTTGTGAAATATTTGGTTTCTTCAGTACATTTTATTGTGAATAGAAACGTTTAAAAAGTCTTTCTTTAATTTTCAGTCAAGATGTAGAGGCAAAGGGCCAGGAGTACTTCGACAACGTAGTGTTCTTGACACCGCGTGGTACAGTTGTTGTAGTCGTAAATAACGAGTAAGAAGCCAATACATATCATTATTTTTTGTTTATGTCATGTATTAGTATAAACCTTACTAACATATTAATCATTGTTTAAACGGTCGAGAGCCGTAAGCAGTAAGGCAGAGTTAGGATTATCTATAGTGCTATATGGTGGAATGAGTTTACTTAATTTTCAATGACAGGCAGAGAACGTAGTGTCTTAACACTAAGCCTACCCACCATTATGCAACATAATGCTGAAATTAAAAATTAATAATAATATAAAAACATTAAATTCATCTTATTACAACAATTTTATATTTGCCAGTAGTATAAGTATTCATTTTTCTTTTGTTTAGGGGACCGTCGCAGAAGGTAGCGATACAATTGAATAATCAACTGATGACGGCCGTTCTGGAAGCGGATTCCATTTCTACACTGGAGTTTACGTATTTGCAATAACTCTAAAAGAATTTGATAGTATTATATTTTTGTAAATAATAACTTTAAATAAATATTTCAAAAATATATATTAATTTTTTATCACTCATGTAATAAAAAATAAGCTTTTATTTTAATTTTACAGAGTAAATTTATCCGTTTAGTGCATTTTATAGTTTCTATCAACATATATACCTATCTTTTATAATTATATTTTGTTAAGTTTTGGGTTGTTATGAATAAAGTGTGTGGCTCTAACCTTCCCTAACTTCTGGGGAAAATTCCATAAATATCGGTCCCGACGATCAATCAGGACAAAGAAAGACAAGCAGACAGAACACAATAAAAAAAAAATTAAAAAAAGTCAGTTCGTGTTTTAGCAGCGGTAAAAAAAAGCTAGGTATGTACATGTACACAAACAAACAGTTCAATTATATATTGTTTAAATATATACAAGAATAATTTTCCTCAATTATCTTGTTATTTTTAATGTTTTTTGTTAGGTAGTACTCAAGTAACAAAACACATTCAAGGTTCTTTGCAGTCTTACGTACACCATATTCTACCATTTATCTCCTAAATTTTATGAACGAAGTGTCTTAACACTAGGTTACACTCTATATCTACCCATGTCTTTTATATGCGGGAAAAAGCGTGAAGTAAAGAGTGAACTACTTATTTATTTGAATAGTTTTGAAAGCTCGTTTGATTTGTTGAATGAACGAATGGATAAAGATCTCTCTCTCTCTCTCTCTCTCTCTCTCTCTCTCTCTCTCTCTCTCTCGCTCAGAATGTAATTCAAGAAAGACAACATTTGATCTTTTATATGTTATTTGAATCGTAGCGTTCATATGGCGTTACAAAACAAAATAGTTTTTTATTGAAAATTGAACTATTCTCATGAATTTTTTTTATTGATATGCATTGCAATAATTGATGTACAAATTATTATGAAGGGTAATATCTAGCTAAAATCATTAAATTAAAACTAAAAAGTTACATATAACAGCCTCGTCAATTAACATCTTGAACATTTTTTAAACTGTTATTCCGTAAGAAAAAAAGATACGCAGCGGGACTCGAACCCACGCGCGTTTAAGATAGCGCCCAAGCGCTCTAGCCAACTAAGCCACACGTTTTTATCAAGTTTCGTCGAAATTATTTTGCCAATTTGCACTTAGTGTATTCCCGATATACAATCTTTACAATTAAATAAACTAATTGCCATTTCTGAGTGCTGTAACTTTACTATTAATATACTCGTATCAATCAAATACTATACTTTTAACTAGATTTATTAAATACATCAAGATGAAGCAAATCCACGGCCGATCGTAGAACAGATGAGGCTCTTGAAGCCATGTTAGAGCCGGAAGCTGTGGAGGAGGAACGCGAATGTTGCACCGGTTTTTCCGTTTCCCAGAAACTCAATGCGAATCTAAGCTCTGCCCAGAATGCTTCGGATGGAGTCATCTGGAATGTAAAAGTTCTCATAACAAATGTATTTTACGTTACTTCGTAAATTCTCCTGTATTCGCTATTAATGGTTTTTCTACCGGAATAATGTTATATTCGTATATTATAGTGTTTATACAAATAATAAATACGAGTTCTAGCTTTATATATATATATATATATATATATATATATATATATATATATATATATATATATATATATATATATATATATATTGCATGGAATAATAATGTATATATTCCGTTTGTCCATATTCAACAATAATGTAGAAAAAAAGAACACATTCAAACTATTGTTCAATTGTACAGCTGTTCAATTTTAAAAATATTATGTCATGTTCTTCATATTTTGTATAAACACAAGGATAAAGTTAACGTCACCGTGAACCAGTCGGTATATTCGTAATTTCTTCTTGCAAAAAAATATCACTCAAGTACGAGAAGTTCTCGCGCACTGCTGGTACAAGCACAATTTATAGAAGTGGACAAACTTATATGGACGGGACTATGCACTCATATTATATGAAATGAACTGCATATATAAATTTGTAATGATTTTTTCTGTGATACATAAAAATATTACAAACTTATAACAGGAATTGCTGTGGACATTATCAGGCTGAGGCTCTACACTATTTCTCCTTTAACTTATTAAATATTCCCGATCCCTGGATTAAATTAGAGTAAATTTGGCATTAAGTACCAGGGCAAGCCAAGGCATCCATTACATAAAGAAATATTATAAAATCAGTGACAAATAGAGAACGGAGTGCTTTAACGCCAGATTTAAATATATTTTTTTAAATTGCCTGTGTTACGGACAGTAGTTGTCCAGGGGTAGGATGATAAAAACCATAGTCTAGGTATACCTTTTGTTCAACGGCAACATCTCTAACATGCCATAGGAACTCGAAGCCTCCCATTGCAGCCGCCATCCCGCAACCAATGCCCAGCACTACGAACACACCGCCAACGTTGTCTACACCCAGCTCCGCGGCAGCTGCGTCCTCAGTTACTTTTTCTTCCTTAAAAAAATGATATCGAAAATTTTTATCTGTGTATAATTTCTCATTTACAACATACAAGAATAATCCTCTACGCAAAAATCTGAAGGTTTTTTTTAGCTTTATCCTGCAAATTATAGTAGGATAGGCAGAGAGAACATAGTGCCTACACACTCCATTTTTAAATTTAAAATAAAATAATAGATAAAGATAAATTATATGAATATTTAAACTTACAACACATGCATCCTCTTCAGGAACCATCCACCATCGATTTTTAAGTTCTACTAGTTTTCCACTTTCCGCTAGCTTTAAAACTGCATTATCGACTGCCGTTCTATATGAAGATTCTAAAAACAGAATTAATATTATATAATAGGTTGTGTCCTTTTAATTTTCTTACGTTTTATCTGGAATGTGTTTTTTAGCTTACAATGTATGTCACAAAAAAAAAATCCAATTGTACAGTCAGACTCTATCACACAGCAACAAGACGGCCTCTGAATGTGAAATATTTAGTTATATTCTGTATAACTTGGAATTGAATCTGGTAATTGGAAATTGGATCTACTACAATCTTTTTTTATTATTATTAACTAAATTAAAAAAAAATACGACAAAAAATAACAATTGAACATACCGAACGGCATGGCGATGCCGTATCCCTTAGAATCAAGAGGACCACCAACTTGCATTAAATCACAATGCCTCTCCAGCTGATACTCAATCGCAGTGGATTCCATCAAATAGGCATATCCCCGTTTACCTTTCAACACTCTCTCTACACCTTCGTCATTATTTTTGACAAAAACTGAGGGTCGTGCTGACTCCATTGCTGCCCACATTCTCTGATACGTAGAGTGATTGGAACGCTAGAAAGTAAACCATTTATTTTGATCATTACTGTTCAAATATCGTTCTATCAACTAATCAAGCGAGCTGTAAGGATTTTCTACAAATTAATCGTTAACTTCCACTTATACAACAGCTTAAGTTTCATCAAAATCAGTTCTGTTGTGTTTGAGATATCCACGTATTTCTAGACAAGACGTAAGTACGAGCATTAACAGTCGGCTTAATTTCTTAAGCTACTATTTTTTTATTAGTAACATGATAAGTTTTATTATAATCATGATATTCTTTTTTCATTTGAGGTAGCAGCAGATTGAATATAAGAACAGTCATTCCCTTTTTTATAATTTTGGACAAATACATTTAAGTCTTTAACTCTTTTTGTAGTTTTGTAACTAATTTGGAAAATAAGTAAGTACCTGGAAGAAAGACGATGTAGATCCTTTTTCTAAAGTTCCATACTTAATTTTAGTCTGCATTGCCAAATCTTCAGCACTTTTAATAGAATCGTCCATCGCTGCATTAGTGAGAAACGCTGCCAGGTTGGCAGTGTAAGAAGAACACATTATCAAGGCAAAAAACCACCACATACCGCATACCCATCTTGTCGAATAACCTCTGTTAAATTGAAAGATATTTACTTTAGTTTAATTCTTTAATTTTTTTTTATTTACAAAGTGATATGAAACTGATGCTAAAGTACAAACATATATAAATATGTAACTGGTACTAAAACACAAACATACTTAGGCAATATATCGGACCCCTGCGTCATAATTGAACCTACAGTGAGCCAACACGAGTTTTTAATATGCCAAATATTTTCCAATTCTTCTGGAGATTTATCACATGGATGGGGATTTTCCCAGTCATTCGGAGCCAACCTGTAAATGTAAATTAAATTTTTTATTTAATTTTTTTTTGCTGTATCCCGCATATAAAAAGGCAGTCAGATGGGACCTTCACACGAACTTTCGTGTGGAGGTCCTCCATCAAAAACTTACCCATTTGGGTAAGTTTTCACTTTACAAGATATTGCGTGTTAAGTGGTGGACTTCAACGTTGCATTTTGTCTACTATTGTTGCTAGACGGAGGAAATGAAAATAATACATTTCTCTGAGTGAGAATTTTATAAAACTTGAAAATAAACTATATATACGTATATATATTTAATATTAAATATATCTTTATTGTACTAAAAACAAATAAAGTGTAGGTAGCTACATAAATATTTATACTGGTGACCACCTACCTAGCCAATATATGTAACAACAAGGACACCATTAAATATGCTGCGGCCATATAAATCCAAACGTCAACAGAAAATGGCTTAAGAAATGAGAAGAGTTCAGGGTCAGGTGGTGTTGGCTTGGAATATAAAATACTAATTCCTAAGGTCATAAAAGGAGTGGTGAAGTCCACAGCAGTTCTTCTTTCATAAGTTATCGTTAAATCGCAAATTGCTAATTCAGCTTTCTGTAAATCAAAGATGTGCCTATAATATATGTATTATATATATAACAAATATATGCGTCATACAACTATATATACAAATATGTATGTATGTCCTTACCCTCTCAAGGAGATGTCCAATTAGACCGTCCCATTTCTTTGTATCCTTATTGTAAGACCCATACCCATTTCCAGGTACTATTTCAAGTTCGTAGTTCAAATGCAAGGTTTCTTTTAATATTTCATGAATCAAATCCTTTGAATATCCTTCGTATCGATCGTTACCTGTCAAAACTTCACCATCTTTGTGAGATTTTTCAATTAAATATGGAGCACCAATACGTGAGACAACTCTAAATGTTTTATTTTGCCATTTTTCTGCTAGTAAATCTGATACTTGGTCTGCCGATCTTGAATAATTAAAACCCGACTCTGCACTCCATTTAGCAATACTGTTAAAGCCGTTGTTAGACAGTTCCATCACTTCTACGTAGAAGTCTGTGCGTTCTCCCGTCACATTGTTTAAAACAACGCGGCCTGTTATACCTACAACAGGATTCTGAAAAAATTTTGTCCTATTAGCATTATATGTGTGATATTAATAGAAGATAATGAGGAAGAACTAATTCATATTCTATGGATCCACTATACTGGGTCCATCAAGTTGGAGGGAGAGGAGCTCCAGGCAGCGCCTAAGACAATTTTGCATTGCAATCCAAGTGTAGGTGTATAGGGGTCAATTTGAATTAACGACCTCCTTCTCCTTCTCCTCCAGCTCCACTGTCCGAGCTCCTCCCACAAAATAACCAAATTCGAAATGATTATACTAGTTCAACATTCGAAGTACGTTCTATTATTGAGAGCTTTATTTATTTCCCATGAAAATGTAATTTAAGCCTCCTTTTCCTTCTCATTTAGGCATGCTTGAAGGTTTAAGGTAAGTTTAGAGTAAATGAAGATATCCGGTCCCGATGGCAATATACCAAATATCCTTAGGGATTTGGATTCCTTAATTCTCATACATATATTTTTAAAGGAATCATAATAAAATGAGAAAACATCCTATACACGTACAAATGTAATATAATAAGAGTATAAAAAATACCAAAAAACATTTATGTAGTTATTTTAATTAACTTATTTTTTTGTTAAAATTATATTAACAACGACTGTGCTGCCTTACTGCGAACATACAATATTGCCATATATTTAATTAGGTTCATATATAAACTGCACTATTTTAAACCTGATTAAGCTATAATATCGACATTTACTACATACAGTCAACAAATGATTATTGAATTCTTCTCCAATATCCCATTGGCCATCTGAATTACACTCAATTGCTTGTGCTTCTATATTTAGCTGTTCTGGTGAATTTTTTATCGACTCTGTTATCAACCGTGCAGCGTCACTTGCTAATGCTGTCTCTACCTGTAATTATTAATAATTAATTATTAAATTATTAATTAATAATTAAATTATTGCTTAATTTTACTGTTTAACATTTTATTCCGCATATAGCAGAGTAGGCAGAGAGAATGTAGTGTCAACGTATTTTATTATTTAAATTTTCTTTAAGATTTACTACTGTTTGTAATATTATAATATATGAGAGATATATCGTATCTGTACATACGTGTGTCCCTATTTTATATATTTTTTTTAAATTCGCCTACAGTCTAACAAGCTATGTAGAATACTTTACTATATTTTAACCAATGACGTTGTAATCAATTATGCTAATTTACAAGTTAATTGAAAATCCACTATTTGAACCTTGTGATCTCTTCAAATTGAGATTTGCGTTTTCTTTTACATCTCGCAGAATATTTTGTACGCAACAATACTTTAAATTTTTCATGATTTCTATTTAAAAAACACATTTTAAGACCAAATCATTTTGCAAGGAGGTCTTCTATATCTTCTTGACGGGAAAGTACGGAATCGCCAATAACACTGTATATAACAGACAACAAACTAAAACTTAATTGTACCACAGTAATTTTTTTACAAGATAATTTTCCTTACATTTATCTCATGACTTTGTGGAGGAACTTTAACATCATCTGAAGCTCTGGCCTTCCAGTCGGCGTGTGAGGATTTTGTTCTAGAATCAGATGGATCAAATATTCTTAAGCACGTCACGTTTGATAGTCCACGTCTCAGTTCCTGTAGGTCCAAGGTGTGGGCATCTAGTGATGTCAGAACATAGCTCTGAAAAAATAACCAAAATTGGAAAGAAATTTATTATGATAAAAGAACTAGATATTGTCAATTTTGGGAAAAGTGGAACTATTAAATTACTACTATTATATTTTTTTTTTACAAACAGTAACAATGGCAGAACTATTCACTGTCTTTCAAGATCAGCAACTCTATAGGGTATACGAGTTATTTTCATTTTTTCGCTCTAGAACAAAAACAAAGTACGGCGTTTCTTGAATAGATCTAAATAATTGCATTCATTGCAGTAATTTCTACTTTAGTTCAACTTACCATATAATCTTCAAAGAATTTCACCTCATTGGCTTGTCTTAAATAATTAAGTACTCTTTCGGATGGACAGTCAATAAGAACCCTGGTTGTTCCGTAGGCTTTAAGAGACTTAAGTAGTTGGCGATTGTCTCCATCAGGTAAAAGCCTTCGTATAAGCCATCTGTGACTTGGATCTGCATGCTTTAAAATTTCTTGGAGTCTTATAAGCCCTGAATTATAAAAAAAATATGAATATTATATATATTATTGACAAGAAGGTAAAATCCAAAAAAGTAAAACCCATGTTGCACCCACTACAATATTGGAGAATTTGTATTGATTACTAATTAGTTTATTATTAAAAATTGGAACCTATAGTGGTTCTGTCCGCCTTAAAACTCAAGAATTTTTCTTCAAAGAAGAAGTTATTTAGATATTTCCGCCTGAATCTAAGACCCCAGAATTAAATATTATATTAAACATTAAATTATATTTGTAGTGCGTTTCGTACAAGATCAATGCATGGTGTAACATTTGAACCTAAAAAATCTCTTTAAATACTATATGAGATACATAAGCACATCAACATTGCTGCTATCAAGCTTAGCTTGCTTATATAAATTAAATAGCTATAGTCGAATAGTCGCTATAGCATTGTCTTACATGCACCAGTAGACGGGCTGATAGTCGTTTAAGAGTCTTAGCACTTACTGGTTACTGACCTGAGAGTTCTGTAGTTCTGAGATTAGCACATCAACCAACAAAATCTCCTCTAGCTTATATATGATATATAATAGATATATGTATGTTTAAGTATTTACCATGTTCATCGTCATACAGTAGGGTGTAAGTATTCCAATCGCTGTCCTTTATATATAAGGCGACAGTTTTCGATAGCGCCACAGCTTCAGGATACAAATTGATGCCAGGGGGGATTTTTTGTTGTGTTCCTCTGACAGGTGGTGGACGCCATATAGCCTGTTAAATCAATAAAGAAATCTATTATATATATGATGTACCTATTTATTTTCGATAATATCAACATGTGGTCTTCCGCTTCACGCTGTATCTCGCATATAGCAGGGTAGTCAGAGGGCACCAAGTGTTGCGCACCAAAGACACTCCATCCCACGTTTTCTGCCTGGTGCCTATTTTTCGAAACATAGGTCGAGTCGCGGAAATCAATGCCGTGCTTTGTCTTGTTACTAAAGCAAAAATCAGTCAGGAGGAGGAGGTGTACAGTTGTGTTGTGTTTGTTGAATAAATAACAATTCTTGCTCGTAGTTAGTGAAATAATATAAAAACTTTTTTCTATAAATATTTACTTACTTGAATATGCGGTACTTTTGCTGCGCGACAACGAGCTTCCACAACCGAAGCGGAAGTAGGATCAGTTGGACCGAATATGGCTATCACACCGGTACTTAATAATTGACATGCTGAAAATTAAATGAACTGAACATTAATGAAAACTTCAAGATGTATTTATTTTGGCGCATTATGAGAATGATTTTATGTTTCAGAAAAGAAAATATCCATATTTTTCTAATATGAATCAAACACTTACATTTCATTTATATCTCTACATACACCATAATAAATTAGATTCTCTGCCTTTTCTTTATAGAATAAAACAGTATTAGGATATTAAGTGCTAGGAAAATATCTGGTCTATGGCTAGAAGTCTAAAGTGGAGAAGTTTAAGAATTAAGGTTTATGGGAAAATAAAAAAGGAGGTCGTCGGTCGTATGATGGCAGGCTTGCTGTTGTCAAAAGGACTGGGGAAGAATTCCTTCATACAAATGTGAAAATGTATGGCGTAACATATTTACCATTTGTTCTTTCAATGCCAGATTAAAAATAGAATTATTACTTCTATAGTACAAGCTCCAGTATCGTAATATGAAGCGTATTTTGGCCACTTTAATATTATAAATAATTCGTATTTAATATCTCACCGGCTTTAGAAGCAGCAAAGCTATCGCCATATGGAACATATTCTATTTTCATAGAAAAAATATATTTGTCATCTTCTATGGAGGCTCGTGCAAGAGCTGACGCGAAGGCCACTTCTGTTACCGTGTTTGGTGGCAAAATAACTCCTGTAAAAGAAAAGTTATACATTAATTGTAATGTAGTCCGGAGTGGAAGGAGATGTGCTTGATCTTAAGCAGGGTTTAAATTAAGCGAGATTATAGTTAGTTTAATTTTATTTATTTATTTATCCTTTATTGCACAATATATATAAATGCACAAAAGGCGAGATTAACGCTATAAAGCATTCTCTACCAGCCAACCTGTCATGTCGGAAATAAATGTATACGTGTGCAACAATCAATTAAAATATATATTATTTATGTATATACATAATATATTATAAATAATCTATATATACAAGTACATTTAAAAAAAAAAGATAAATATATAAAATAAGCTAGATAAACATAAATAAAATCCAATATTTTTTTTTTCAATATGGCGAACGAATTATTTTCGTTAAATTCTGTTAAATTCTGCCACACGATCGCTCAACACTAGGTTCTCTTTGCAGTGCTATATGCGTAATGTATCTTCAACAGGATCTAAGAATCACTTATATCTAGATATCAATATCTCACATCATGTTCAGTGGTACATATTTGCTACAGACGATGACATAATGATTAATGACATGAAATACCCATACAATTAGTCGACTTCTTCATATACTAGTTGACTTTTGACATTCATACTTTATTTATATATGTTTTAGAAATATGTATGTAAGTATAATTAAATGGAAAAAAATGTACCGACATACCTATATTCACCGTAGTTTTCAGGGATTCAATATTCCGAAAAGCACCCCGTACATGTTTGATCAACGTCAATACCAGGAATGCTGTCCAAAATCCTAGGAGAATTTTATATATTATGCTTTATAATTATTTTTTTTTAATTTCACGCTATATCCCGCACATAGCAGGGGCAGAGGGGAGGGACAGAGGGAACTGTAGGTTGAAGGAACCTAGTGTTAAGACACTCTGTTCCACACTTTCTGCCTTTTGAGGTATTGCGTGTTGAACGACAGATCTCACCGCCGCGCTTTGCTTAAAATAATGCCCCGAATGGGAATCAAACCCACTAACCGTCGCGTTTACAGGTATATTGCTTTCCATAATCACGTATTTCACTCAAAGCTATAACTAATATATTGTTATACCTTGCAGTAAAACAACTGCGCAGTAAATTAAAAAAAAAAGAAAGAAAACAGTCTTTTGCTATTCAGTTGGCGAAATTACACTGATCTCATGCAAGAATATTTTTCTCAATAGATGATGTCTTAAATATGAACATAATATTGTGAAAAGCAAATAAATAACAATTAATAATACGTACCACGCGTTGACATCAACATGCCGATTTGGTCGATTTACACACTTCTTCTTGACATTAGTCCCGGCTTTTGCCAGGGTCTGCCTTCCGACTAAGCCTACTCCACTTCGATTTACACACTATTTACTTAAAAGCTCTTTATCACTTTTTACATAAAAGCTTTAGCGTTTTCTTTTACATATTTGTTTATGTTTTAAAAAATTAATGAATTACAAAGTATATATTTGTTCTTAAATGATTATTTTTTGTTTGTACAGTGAGAACGAAAGCCCAGCGGACGCTCGTAGCCAAACTATTTACTGCTCTTAGTTTGACACACATTATCACCTTAGCCAAGTTTATTTATCACCTATTAATATTTATCATTAATACATATTATTATTTTTATTATTTATACGTTGATTCCTAAATAATATAAAAACAATTGTTTGATTTTTTGGTTATTAAAAAAAATAATAATAAAGCAGTACCTCTATACTGCTTGATTGCTTAATTAGACTCATGCGTAACGTGTTCGCGTAATTCTGCCTTGTTTTGGATCCTCTCTTGATTCGACAAGATAGATACTCATGGCCTCTTAGTTATTAAAGTAATCTGCTTTTTTTTATTATAGTGTCCTAGATTATTTTATTATATAATATTTATGAGACGTATTGTATTACATTGATGAGATTTCGTAACGTGAGCACGTCAGCTACACGTTTGACACGTAAGGCAGCGAAACGTGAGTGTTACAGAAGAATGCCATGTCTTCGTAGAATATACGGAATCAGTTTACCTGGTTGAATCCACAATGAACAAATAGATAAACAGAATGCAAGGATGTCACAGTAAAAATTAAGAAGATCGTGCCCAGGCGGTTCGTGGATGTCGAGAGAATGATTGAGAGAAAGAATGGTTTAAAATATATATGATGCAAGAGTCAGTGGCATGAGAAGTAGGGAGAGGCCTCTGTTATCCATTGATAATATAGTATTGAAGATCTACAGTATCATCGATACTGAATAGCACTTAAAAAATGACCCCCCGAAGAGCAAGTATGAAGTTTGACGCTTCGTTCTGCGTTCTTGTCTAAGGGACTTTAAGCTATAGGTCCGTTTTTATTGTACGACATAATTCTATGATATTGAAGTGATAACAAGTGCCCATTAAAAGTGTCTACTGTCTATCATAGTACAATATAATGAAGTAAACATATTATGCATGCTACTATGCTTATAAAAAATATATCTCTCTGTCTCAAAGAAAATCAATGTGTATTTGTGTGTGTGTCCTCTGTGTTTATACAACACTTTTATTATTGTTTCACGTATTATTAACTCTATATTTTAATTAAACCTCATTCGTCTACACTTATATAATATTAATGTAAAATTATTTTGTTTTAAGTTAACAAGAACTTCAAATTTACTAACGATCAAGAATGGGTTTAACACTTAATTCGTTCTTGATAGAAGCCACCTATCACAAGGTGTTACAGAGAAATCTCTCCATAGTTTGCAAAAAGATCTCGACTTGTCTTCTATCTATTCTTGTCTTCTATCATTCTAGAACGCACTTCTAAAGTGGTAGGTTAAGTAGGGAGAGGAGCTCAGACAGTAAAGTCTTTACAACGCGATGGGCATCCTTTACAGTAAATCGTGCTAAGTCATTTCTTCGCATTCTCCAAATTGATTGTCCAGATGATCACAAATCCATATAATTGAGATTTAAACGGGTTTCCACTGTAATTTGAAGTAGTCGATTTACGTCAAAAGCAAAAATTGCCAAGTTTCTTCACTATGTAAAAAGTTTGAAGATAATAGATGGACAGCAATAACTACAGAATGAAAAGGGCCTGCAGGAAAAAGAACAACAGGGAGACCAAAGAAAAGGTGGGCCGACGAGTTGGTAGCTGCTGCAGGAAAGGAGTGGCAAAGTGTAGCAAGGGATAGGCACATATGGAAGCAACTAGAGGAGGCCTCCACCCGTGGAGGGGCCCATATCTCAAACTAATAATATTAACGTAGATTTTAAGCAAATAACTATAACAATACTAACCAAAAATTAACAATAATTAAAATAAAGTAAAATGTGAAGTGTCATTTATGTACGAGAAATAGGAAATAAAGGCTTTTTTATTTTTTATTTATTTATTTTATTATGTATAATGTTTGCCAAATTTATATAATACAAGCTGGAGCTCGTAATGTCATTTGTTAAAATTTCGGGAAATCCCCCTCTTAGTGCTCCCTTATACTTCCCAAGGACCCAAAAATATGCCAAATTCCAACTGTTGCGTGCCTTGTCTCATATATATTACATAGATTATGTTATTATAAGTGCACTTGTATATTAACAATTTTATGGTCAATTCCATAATAAACGAGACGTCGCCACTAATAGAGCGAGCAGATGATCTGACTGCCAATGCCAATGGACTACTTGGCGTATGTCCACGACACTGTCTAATGCAAGTGTACCTATTTATTATTAATGCTATTCATTCTATTTTTATATATAGGTGTTTTGCCATCTTTTCAGTATCTTTATTTATAAGTTATATAAAAAAAACCCATTGATATGATTGACATTTACACGCACTTTGTCTTATCAAACTTATGATGAATGTATATACTTAATATTTTTTTTAGCTTCACGCTGTATCTCGCACATATCAGGGTAGGCATTGGGAGCCTCGTGTTAAGACACTTCGTTCCCCACTTTCCGACATTCGAGGCGTTGCGTGTTAAATGGCGGAACTCAGTGTCACGCTTTGCCTTTACAGAGCGAAGAAAATTAAAACAAATCATTCTCCCCGAGTGCGAATTGAACCCACAAACCGTCGCTTTTACAGAGTGACGCAGTGCCTCTACGCCATGATGGATGATACATGTGTGTACCACTTAATATATGTGGATATAATTGCTCTCCCGAGCGTAACATTTTGTAGAGACAATCTGAGACTCTGTGATTCAGACAAGACTCTCTCTTTCAGAGAGTTTAGGTGCCCGAGGTAACTCTGCCTGCAAGTACACTTGGTTACACTTACAAAGTATGTTTCAGTTCAATTTAAATCTATATATTATATATATATATATATATATATATATATATATATATATATATATATATATATATATATATATTATATATATATATATATATATATATATATATATATATATATATATATAGCGATAGTACGCCTTGAACGCCAAAATCAAAAGATTTAAATTGAACTGAAACATTACTTTGTAAGTGTATATATATATATATATATATATATATATATATATATATATATATATATATATATATATATATATATATATATAGCCGACCCTGGCAATAGGCCGGGATAATGCTAAGTGGAAGATAGCCTTCCTTGATACATTGTACATATAATCAAACAAAAAAGTTTCATATCGAACAATACTGACATTAACGCATTAAATTACTTTAGCTTTATAATATTAGATTAGAAGTATTGATACACCATGTAATGCAATAAAAATAATATATTATATTCAAGGGGACATATTATCAACAAATAAAATACAAATGAAAAATTTAATATTAAATTTTAATTACTTTAGTGTTAACAGAGTTAACGTTTGCTCAACAATATTTTGAGAACTACATTTTATAAAGCTGGCTCATTACCCAAGGCGTAGCTATCGATAGCTTTAAATGCTTTATATATTTGGCACATAGTATAATTTCTACTTGAGTATTATTTTAGTAAGACTATTCATCATTTTTACTAAAGAATATAAAATATATATATTAAATTATGTATATTTTATATTTAAATAAGTCTGAATGGTATTTGGTTTTTATGGTAACCATTCGGCATCAGCGTCCAAGTTACGAATCGGTTGTGTAGGATTTTCTGTTAAGTCTTCCTTGCTGTCTGCTACCTTGTGGTATACTTTTTTACCAGCTTCTACTACATATTCAACTCCATCAGCTGTAAAGAGGTACAAGAATAATAGTTTTCAATGCTTTATTTTTATATACTTTACAAAGTTAAAAATGTAGTGTTCTCTTAATTAGTTTAAACACGTACATATATGATGTGTGTGCTTTACTTATACATATACTTGATTTTTTAAACATAAACGTAAAAAAAAACATACCGATAACGCCTCCAGTTTTCCTGACAGCTTCTCCAATGTTGTGAGATGAGAAAGTTTCAGGATCAATATTAATGTTTACACCATTTGCTGTTCCATTGGGATGTTTGGGGCATTCAGTTTGTGAAATAATGGATAGATCATATGGATCCACACCGTAAGATGATAACTTAGTACGCATCTGGAAACCAAAAGAAAATTGATTGCAGCTTATTGTATATTAAAAATACACTTACTTTCTGAAAACAATAATATTTTTGTAGTCTTAATTATTCAATATAAGCCTGAGCTAATATTTTTTTGTTCGAAATTTGTTATTGTAAACTATTCATTTTGTTTTAAAGTAGAGTATATATGCAGATGTAAAGATATTTTAATTGTAAATGCTATACTAATGGTCTTTTTTAATACCTATTGCTTTAGAGAAGAACTATTGACATTAAAATAATTGAAGCAACTGTACGAGAGCCCAATCGCAGTCACTTATATTATAAACCATCCCATGTTTCATTTTTAAACTACATAGTTATGTCATTAGCAGGAAAGTACCATTTATCTAATAAAAGATGACGAGACGGACAAATGTAATAGGCTGTAAGCATACGTTGTCATACAAGTATCGTAAGTAATAAAAATATATGGAGTAGCAATAGTTTGAAATAATATGTACTTGATATTTACAGAATGGCGCTTACGTAAACGAAAACAGCCTTGTTCTTCAAGTTCTGTTCCTGATTAGAATAATTAAACTTAATATTTCCTACGTTGATTAATAATTAAAGTAGATTCTGACCTTGTCGATGTACATCTTATCTAATTCCTTATTTCTTGATAGAATAGTGGCAGAGCGACGGTTTGCGAAAGCCAATTTTTGACAAGTGAATATGGCAGCATAATTACTGTAGTCCGTTGCCATAACAGTATAGCTAGCGGAGCCTGCGACACCTAAAACAAGTAACAGTACACAAGTAAAAGGAGAGGAATAGATGGCATGGGACGTGGAAGAAAGGAAAGTTCAAAATATTTTAAAACAAGTTAAACAGATTCAACTTACTCAGTGGGAATCGCACTTTCATTCTTCCAGGGACAGCGGGGTCAGATACAGTTAAGATACCAGTATATCTAAGCGAAAAAGAAATATAAATCATAATAAAATATATACATTTTTATATCAATTATTATTTTATAGTATATTTACCTATAGTCATGTTTCAATGGTGTAAGGCCGAGAATAAAGTGTTGAGATACTTGTTCAAGTTGATATGTACCTGGCTCGTCAGTTCTAGTGAAATTGTATGTAAGACAATGTGAGGCTGTCGACGTTTTTTGAATCACATACCATACACCTAGCATCTGAAAGTGTAGGAATCACAAATTGTACAACATATAACAAGCAGAAATTTTAATTTTTTTTATAGTTCTCAAATCGCGTGTTCTGTGAGTGTAAGTTGTTGAAAAATTGCAATGCAATTCTTTGACTTCTTGAATTCTTTTAAGATCTTTTAGATCTATCTTTTGCTGAATTAAAAGGAATACAAAAAATAAATAACGCAGAGTACATTAGTATTATTATTGGTATTATGCTGTCAAAACACGATTGTGTGTCGATTCGCGTGTGTATTGACGGTCGAGTTCGTAAATGTACTTAAAGTTATCGTTTATAACTAGAGGGGTCAAGTTGCTCGGAAATTTGTTTACAGTAATATTTGTATCCTCTTTAAATCACGATTCAATTAGAAACCATATGCATGCATACATAAATGGCTGTTTTTTTGTTCAATCAACCATATCTTCTTAAGGTTATAGTTAGTTAGTTATAAATTTTATCTCGTAGTGTAAAGATTTTATATAAAATGCGTTTATATATGTAACAATTAAATTTAGTATATATTATGTTTTATTCAATCTGAAAATGTGCAATAGACCAATACGTAAAATTGGAGCAGATGTGTGAAACAAATTAAGCATTTTGAATACAAAAAAGAAAAAAAAAACAATCAAAACCTACCTGATTCATATCAAATCCGGGCATGGGCTCTACCACAGGGCATGTTCCCAAGTGGTATGTGTGTGACATCACATGCCCACATACAGCCAGAACGGCTAGAAAGGACAATCGTAACATTTTCCTTAGCTATTTAATTTTAATAAACTCCGTCACAAACGCTCAATGCTTCACAGCTTCAACTCAACTGACCTGTTAGACGACTGCGAGACACTTATATGTGATTAAGTCACGGGTCCATACAACGAATAAAGCCATAAGAAGATTTTAAAAGAAATAATTAAAATAGATTTCCATTTATTCGCTTGTTTAATACAATTTTTATAAAAATTAAATTCTTATAAAAATTAAATAATTATTAATTTATTTAAATATATTAATCCATATCATAGTAGCACAGTGGGACAGCAACTATCTGTAAGTGTGGTGGACTTGGGTTCAGTTCTCATTTGGGGGTCAAAGATGGGGTGCAATATCGACGAAAAATGTAGAATAGATAGAAAAGAAACTAGTGTCTTGTAACTAGGGTTCACTCGACACTGATAAATGCGATTGAAGAACAAACTTACTTAACAATACACTATAAAAATATATAAATAACCATTTCATTAAAAAGAAACCTGAGATATATGTAAAGATATAAAAAAAATATTACGCTCACTTCGGTGGATGACTGCATTTGGAGTCCAGCGAAGTTGAGTGAGTAATCGGTTTCTTAGTATTGTTTATCATTAATGAATACGTTCATAGACACATAGTTAGTATGAAAAAGAAATTGACCCCTTTATGTAAATATTCTGCTTAAAGCAAAATAATAGGCGAGATTGATATATTTTTATTTTCTAAGAATATTAATAAAAAAAACCATGAGATAATTAAGTAAACTTATTTGTCTTTTTGTTTATAATAGTTTTATTCGCTTATCATGTTATCTCGCACAAACAAGTGTAGGCACACAATCTAGTGTTAAAACACTCCGTTCTCCGCTTACCGCCAGAATTGAGGCACTTTGTCTTGCCAGAGCGAGGAATTAAAGCTATTTCATTCCCTTCGGTGAGTATCTAACAGCCATAGAGACTCAGCCGCTTGTTATGCTATAATACAATTTAGATTTTCGATTGTATAAATCTATACATACTTGCCTTTGTCTTTCTTTTTAATAAAATCAATAGACAAACTGATTGTATTTAACTAAGCAAAGCTTCTGGGATTTAAATATAAAAATAAAGTGAAAAAAGTCATGAATAACATGTAAATATACACCATATAACATGTACATGTGCTGTTACTTTTACGTCACTAAAAAAACCGCTAGTTAACATATAAAACAGTTATTTCGAACTGAAATAAAATATTAAAAACATATATATATATATATATATATATATATATATATATATATATATATATATATATATATATATATATATATATATATATATATATATATATATATATATATATATATATATATATATATATATTTAAAAACACAACATATTTAACGGTGAATCAAAGTTGTTTCAATTTAACTTTAGTCACTTAAACTACTGCTACTGACGCGGACTTCCTGTCTTCGTTCACAACACTCTTAATCATAGTACGAGTATTATATATATTTAACTAATTATTTAAATAATCAATTTTATATAGATATATTTGATACTTGGTTTTCGGCTGGTTATGTCATTTTAAACTTTTATTCGCTTAAGACCGCCACCAGAATTCTTGTGGGTCAATTTTAATAGGCAGATTTTAAATTTCCGATTCAAAAAAGTATTATAAGTTTGACATGTCTGTTTCTGTGCCATTGTAGCTCCATAAAAAATAAACACATTACTAAAATAATTAAGGTAATTACCTAATTGCGTACAAAAAAAACCATAATACAAGATGGAAGATCTTAATAACAATATATTTATCATTTACCTACGTGGTATAGTATACGGTATACATTATTGTATACAGACGTACAAGAGAGAGATAATGTGGTACGTAGAAACTGATAGGTTATTTATTGTTCGACTTTAAATTGCATGGCATGTGCTTCGTCCTTAAAAAAAAAGAAATCTTTTCATTTTTTTCTTTAGCTTTTTGTTTTGATGATACATAACGAGCGCGTAGTGTTTAGAAATTGTATGTATGTACAATAATATGTAAACGCGACAGTTGCAGGTTCAATCTCATTGTTCATATGACGATAATTATTATTATTCTAATTTCTCTACTTTGGTAGGCAAAGTGAGGCGTTGAGCTCTGCCACTTGACTAAGGCTTAACTAAGACGGAGAGTCCGGAATAGAGAGTCACTCCACATTTGTACCATTGGTCACTTTTCTACTGTATCACAGTGCATTTTTGGCGGCAAATTTATTTGTTTCATTAATTTCATTTCAAGGTATATGTTTTGAATCTTTTGTGTTTATAAGAAGTGAGTCATTTTGTAGGTAATGTAAATATAGTGTACATTGTGTACGAGATAACCACTTATGACTCAGAATTATAAAGTACAGTGAACTTTATACATTTAAATAAGATAGCAAATAACTATACCAAGATGTAATATAGTATCTACAACATATAAAAGCTAAGATTAAAAATACAAAGCATTTATCAAAATCAATATTTTATAAGGATGGAGTCCCGGTTGACCTTCGAAAACAAAGTCGAAGATACTGGACGAAGGTCACGTAAATGCCTTGAGGGTTCCCCGGAGGGCATCTATGAAGAGGTTAATGACAGTGGACGAGGCGAAAGAGGTATGCAGGGACCGCAGCGTTTGGCGCTCCGTTCTCTCTGACTACCCCGCTAGAGACAAGCATGAAGTTAAATTAACAAAAAAAAAATATTAAAAAGAATAAAAAATATATAATTGTTGAATCGATTATAGTATTTATTATATTGGTAGAGCTGCTAAGTGACTGGTGAGTTTTATACAGCGCCATCTATAAATATACTGATGAAACTGGCTGAACTATCTAATTTAGATATTCTTACACTTAAGTTTATTACAGTCTTGATAGATGGCTCGAGCTTCGCTTCCATCGAATACCTTCTATAAAGTAAGTATTGTAGACTCTTTAAAAAATTGTATAAGAAAGCATACATATATTCTTGTTTATAATTCAGATATACATTTTATATACGTACAGAAAAAAATATATTAAACGACAGGACAAGGACTAGGGTGGCCCAGGAATAGGGTCACCGGGCCGTGCCCACCCCAGATTTTTTTATAAAATAAGTCAAGGGTGTAATTTTAAAAAACTTTTACACATAAAGGTATTATTTAAGTAGGTAGTACAGGGTCACCGGGTGAGCTGTGCCCACCCCAGATTCTTTTATAAAAAAAATCAAGGGTGCAATTTTAAAAAACCTTTACACAAAAATGTACTTTTCAAGGTAACAAAGCTTAAATTACTTTTTAGGATTCCATACTTCAAAAGAAAAATGCGAAACCCTTATTAACTCCCTTTTTTGGACCGTCTGTCTGTTTGTACGTCTGTCAAGACAATTTTTCTCATGATTACGTGCAGTTATTAATTTGAAATTTATATCAAACATCTCAAGACATATAGTTCCTTGGAACACGGAAAAAATTAAACTGCTAAATCATCACAATTAAAGGATACAAGCGATACGAGACAAGCTTCGTTTTCGCTGCATTTTGTATGCTTAACTTATTAACATATATTAAGTTAATATTAATATTAATATATGTTAATAAGTTAATATTCGTAATATAGTAAGGAGTAAGAATTAAAGAACAAATAAAAAAAAAATCAAATTGGAAAATTTATCGGTGTCATAAAAAAATTACAAATTTATGTCTGTAATTAAGATGTAGATACTTACTATTGACTTATAATTTTAATTTATCGCATTTACCCAATTTTTATTGTAGATTTTCCATCAAGATACAAAGGAAATAATATTAAACATACTATTAAGTAAAATCATTTTAAGAATACAAAAAAAATTACGACTAACTTATATCTTATATATTCAATAACCTCTTTTATTACAAACTCAGTAAAATTAACGAACGACAAACGCTGAATCTTAAATGTCTTATATAAACGATCTCATGTAGTCATTTACAGTTTGTGATAGCCGAGAGGCGGTGCTGCTGCCTGGCTAGCTAGATACAAGTGAAAGTTCCTTATTGCGTAAAGTAAGTTATAAATTGTAAATAATTTATTATTATTTATGTCTATTTATAATAGTTTACGGCCGCTTAATTTAAGTTCCACTGGATTACCGTTTTCATTTGCAGGTTAAAAAATAAACTTTGAGCTTAAATAGATTGTTAAGTATGTACAAAGAATAGAATATAGCACATTGATTTTTTTTAAATATTTTTTTTATTACATAACATTCTTTTTTTTTTTCGAAACATGTCTAGTTGTAATAACAGAGTATGTTAGGTACATTACTCTGTTTACTACAGCTTTTATTGTCAGCATCTCTCTAAGAATGATTATTTGACCAGAAATCACTAGATGTCCACTTGATATCACAATAAATATGGAAAATATGGAATAAATCTAAAATATGGAAAGTTTTATATAATATATATATATATATATATATATATATATATATATATATATATATATATATATATATATATATATATATATATATATATATATATATATATATATATATATATATATATATATATATATATATATATATGTGTGTGTATCTAGTGACTGACACTTGATAAACAATACACGGACGTAGGTAATTACGCTGCATAATAATTATAAACTATGCTGCATAATAGTTATAATCTACACATATAAACGATATTGAAGTATCCCTATGTGATTTTATATTACACACGTTACTAAAACATATACAAACATTGTATGTCTGTCTGTCAATCATTCCGTTTGTACAGGCTAATCTCCGGAACGACATTCAAATATATCTATTAGTACTCAGAAACATTAAGTAAGTAATAATGGTGCAGTCATGACGCAACGTAATCTAATTGTAAATTCGACTATTGTGAATTCGATTCCCTCTGAGGGTAAAAAATTTTGCTCTGGTAACAAGACTAAATGTGGCGTTAACTAGAACTAACTAACTGACCTATTATCGAATCGTTTGACTCCATAATAGGGAAGAACGGAGTGTCTTAGCGATGGGAACTAAATATCTTTGTGCTTGATACAATGTTATATGCTTGATACAAGTGAAGCTATAAAAAAAGATATATTACTTTGACGTAAACGGAACTCTAGTCCGCGTCTCTTGGAAACGATAGGAGAAAATCGATTGTCGTCATCGATTATTCAATCGATCGATTCAGATTTTTATACATTGCTAAATACTTTAAAATCAATCAATGTTGTCCAAACAATCGAGGTCGTCGCGGCGCAGTGACATAGCGTCTGACTGTGAGCGCTATGGTTATGGATTCAATCCCCACTCAGGGGAACGATTATCGTTCCCCTTTTAATTATTTTAATTTCTTTTGCACTGGTATATAAAGCGCGGCGATGAATTCCGCCACTTAACATGCAATGTCTTGATAATTGGGCAGACAGTTTCCTGCCTATCTCGCTATTCGGAAAAAGTCGTCAAGATGTCGTTTTTTGCTCTTTTATTTTTTATGAAACAATTAATGAAATGAATGATTGCTGATTGCGTCTATAATAGACATTTAATATAAGTACTTTAATGGCTAACTTATATAGTAAATATAACTTAGAACTAGCATCAGTGAATCAATAAGTAATTTTCCATATGTAGGTACATATATATATATATATATATATATATATATATATATATATATATATATATATATATATATATATATATATATATATATATATATATATATATATATATATATATATATATATGGGTATATATTAGAAATGTGTATTATATTATGTGTATGCTTATAAGTTGAGGCATACAAGCATTATCCTAGTAACCCCCCGCGGCTTCGTCCACTTGAACACGATTATTTATTAAGTAAATTAAATTGCGTTGATTTTGAAATCTCATATATTACATTAGAAATGTTCGATGTTCTCGATTATTCAGTGTATAATATACTCGTATTATATGAGAGTAAATACTATGTAAGCATATAGCAGAGAAAACACTGACTGGCAGAGACTATGATACGAAAATGTTATTTTCGTATCATAGTCGATATAAACGAAATTATGGGTTATTTACTAGTCGTATACCCTTTTTTAATAATATTATATCCTTACAGTATATAATATTATTTAAAATATTAATATTGCCAAGATGATAACTCAATACTATCAAAAAGTCATCAGATCTCATGAAGAGCCAATGTTTTGACTCTATATCTTAGGCAAAATGGTTGGGTTAGCCATTTCTTGTACATTTATATAACGGATCTACAATTAAATGTTATTACTGTAATTTATATTGGAATCAACCCAGTGTAAAGCCACGGTTTTGTAAAATTTGTATGGAAAAACTAAAAAATACTAAAGGGCAGGCGGGGTATTTTTGGAAATCTTAATCTTAATGGATTTATTATTTATAACAAGGAGGTGCCATATGAATTTTCAGACCTCTACCATCCAATTTAGCGGAAGTTACTCATACACACTTTCATACCATAGATTAGGGGGTTGAGGGGTAAAAGTTCATTGTATATTTTTTTTTGTTATATGTGTACTAATACTAGCTTACATATCGCATTTCTAGGTCTTTAAAAAGTATCTTATTAATTTTGATGGTCATCACTGAATGCAACTTTATATATTTAATATATCTACTATTAACTAAATTTTATTTATCTAGTAACTGGTAACATTGCCTTGAAAAACGAAAAGCGGAGAACGGAGTGTCTTAACACTAGGTTCCTTCTGCCTACGGTTCCTTCTGGCTATCCTGCTGGTTGCGACACAGATACAGCGTGAAACTAAAAAATATTAGTATAATCCAAACTTTCAAAAAATTCATAAAATATTCATTAAAATTCGTTCTATGAATTAGAAATTGTTTTAATTTACGCATATATACGCCCATAGTCGTTTATAAATTAAAAAAACTAAGTAGAAAAAAAATTAGTTTAACTTATTTTTTTTTTCTACTTTTAATATTAACATATAGATTCTTATATAACTGAATACGTTGTACATAGACATTCCTAGACACGGTTTAAGTGCACAAGTTAGCGTGCCGTCATACGGCAAATATAGTGTGTTACATCGAAGCAATTAGCATGATGTAATTTTCGCAAGACTAGACAGATTTACTTCTTTATAGAAAAAAAAATCTATATCACTTGCTTATGGCTCTTTTAAAGGTCATTGTAAGTTGAATGAGAGATTCTACACCATGTTCCAGGCATGAAAAATATATTATATATAACATATTAACTTTTTTTAAGCTATACACTGAATTTCGCATACAATAGGCAGAGGGAACCTAGTGTTAAGAAATTCCGTTTTCCGCTTCCCGCCTTCCGAAACGTTGCGTGTTGAGTGACGTAATTCTATACCGCGCTTTGTCTTGTTACCAGAGCGAGAAAATGAAAATATATAGTACGTTCTCAATGTTTTGAAAATTCAATATTTTGCCCCATAGATTAATAATATTATATATATATATATATATATATATATATATATATATATATATATATATATATATATATATATATATATATATATATATATATATATATAAATATATATATATATATATATATATATATATATATATATATATAATATATATATATATATATATATATATATATATATATATATATATATATATATTAATATATATAGTGAATTATATGTATTACATAATAAAACTGGTTTTTAACAATTGATTTTGCTATATAGATGGAGCGTTGGCACGGCAAGGTCGCGGTGATCACGGGGGCCAGTTCCGGTATTGGCGAGGCGCTCGGCTTGCGTCTAGCTAACCTGGGCTTGATTGTAGTCGGCCTAGCAAGAAGACCAGCCTTGATTGAAGTATGATAAATATTATATAGTATATATACTTATGTATATTTAATATCTTTTTTCTATCTCCATATGAGTTAGAAATATGTACATAACCTATAACTTATCGTTTATTAGCAATTTTTTTATTGTACCTAATAGCAAATACACCCAGATAACCTTAACTGCACTATTAAATCATTAAAGTTATAAATGAATACTATTTTTATCATTACATTCTACGCTTATATACTTGTTTATTTTTTTCTGTATTCATTTTTTATTATCTTTATGTATATATGTATATATCCTATTATGTATATATAATTTTTACGGGTCTTAACGGGAGAGCTAATTATTTTTATTTTCCCAGCTTTGGTAACAAGATATACCATGGCAATGACTTCCGCCATTCAACTTAATGTCTCGAACTGAAAGCGGGTAACAGAGTGTCGAAACACTAGGCTATATCTGCCTACCCTAAAAAGACCATACCCGAGATACAGCGTTAAGCTAAAAAATATTTATTTTTTCTAGAAAATAGCGTCGAAAGTGAGCGGTAAAGGCGCAATTCATGCACGTCAATGTGATATATCCAAAATAGACGAAATCGAGTCAACCTTCCAATGGATAGAGGAAAACTTTAAAGGCATCGATATACTTGTCAATAATGCTGGTATTTTGAATGATGGCAACATTACTGGTATATTACCCGATAATTATCTTATAATTATTTATTTGTAACTCTAAAAACAATTGTACATTTTTGTGACCTTACCAGGTTTCACAATTGTAAGTACACTTAGGATATATGACAAAGCAGTTTACAGATTGAGTTTCGCAAACTAACATATAGTGGCTCTAAAGGAGGCTGAATGTGATAAACTAAACGTTCTTAGGGTTCCTTACCTAAAAACGAAAATACGAAACCCTTATAGGATCACTTTGTTGTCCGTTTGTGTGTCTGTCCGTCTGTCAAGACGATTTCCCCCAAATCACATGGAAGAATCAAGCTGAAATTAATACTAAATATCCAAGTCGATAACTTCTTGAAACACAGAAAAATCAAACTTTTAAGTCAACGCAATCAAAAGATATAAATTATTCTTAATTTTTTTTATTTTGTATGAAAATCGCCGCGTAATCAAAACCTTCAGGGTACTTCCCGCTGACCTAGAATTATACCTAGAAATATGGCAATTAGTTAATACAAATAAAAGAAAAAATCCGAAAATTTATACATAGGTCTATCCCAGAAAAAATACTATAATATTATTATATACATATATCCTTGAAAAAAATACTATAATATTATTATATTTTACTATATCTATATAACTATGTAATATTCTTATTATATGTTTAGTCTAATTTAATCTAGTTTATAAAACAAGAAATAAATAAAAGAATAATGGCCGTCGTGGTTCTGGGTTCGATTCTCACTTGAAGAAATGAGTTATTTTCATTATCTCGCTCTGTTTGTCGGTAACGAGACGCTTGTAACGTAGTTTCTCGAAAATTGATCAATAAATGGACAGTGGAGTATGTTAACACCAAGTTCGCGAGAAGCAGGCTGCGAAAGCTTCTAGTTGAAAGAAAGGTGTGAAAGGTCTTAAAATGAAATTTTTAAATTTTTCTCTAGACTTGGGAAATAAAAAGGTGAGCGATGATGGCATCTTGCTGACAATCGATGTGAACTTCCGGGGCCTAGTGATGTGCACGCGTAAGGCTGTCGCCTCGATGACAAAGAGAAAGATCGACGGTCACATCATTAATGTCAACAGGTAATAAAAATTATAAAGTTAAACATTGATTTATGTAAAACATAATATAATCGTTATTATAGCATCATATTATTTTTTATATTATATAGTAAATGTACATGTATAAGTATAATATTTGTGTGTTATGTTTATGTATAATTGTATTTTTTTTTTCAATTTCAATTATATATAATTTCAATTTCCTCGCGCTGATTAAACGCAGCGCAGCGTTCAGTGCCGCCAATGAATTCCGACGGAAACTGGAGAATGCAGTGTCTTGGGTGGAGGTTATCTTAGTTAGCCTTTAGCCTTGCGGAATTCAGCGTGAAGCTTTTATTGTCAGATAGAAACTTCATATATTCTTTTGTCCACTTTCCGGCCACTTTTAAAACATTGTGAGAATAGTGGTTAATATGATGTCACTTTAGAAGATTTCTTTTTTCTTGCTTAAATTAAAATTTATAATTATTATTCTTTACTGTAATTGGATCTGAGTGAAATCTATTGATTGTTTTTAAGTACTTACAATGATTTTAATATATTTCATCAACAATTTCAGCTTAGCGGGACACTATGTACCATTCAGTGTAAATTTCAACGTGTACACTGCCACTAAGCATGCAGTGACTGCTTTTACTACATCACTGTTAAACGAGGTTGCCGCGTTCAAAAGCAAAATTAAAGTTACGGTAAGTTTTTATGAATATATTTTGGAGAAAAATGACTTATAACATACTGCTAGCGGAATTTGGCGGTGATACTGTGAATCTATGCGATTTTATTATTCCTAGGCTTAACCTTAACCTAGGTTTAACTTCATGTAGTAAACTAGCGATCGTTTAGTTGTACGTAATTGCAATGTTTAATAGAGTTGAAATATTGTTAGCTTATTCTAATTATGCAATAAATTGACTGTAATCTGAAATCTGTTATAAGCTATTTCTATTTAATGTGTATCGCTTCTGATTCCTAAGAATATATATTACATTTTGGTTCGATTATAGACAAATTGTACTTATTTTTTATATAGGGTTAATTGTCAAATTTAAAAATTACGTTTATGACAAATAGTTTTGTATTAGGACAATAATCCATGTAGTAGATATATATATATATATATATATATATATATATATATATATATATATATATATATATATATATATATATATATATATATATATATATATATATATATATATATATATATATATTGAATTTTGACTTGAGTATAATTTAAGGCTATTTTGTCCGATTTCAAAAAAGGAGGTCGTATGTATTTGACATTGTTGAATTTCGATAATGTTTGGATATTGACGTATTTAGACTCTTAGCCACGTGTGCTAAATTCTGTAATGATATGTATGGTTGTATCTTTCTCATCGGATTTCTCGGAAACTAAGTGTCATATTAAGATGATGTTTTTATTTGTATCAGATATATTCTAACATAGAGATTAGTCGAAGTTTCATCCGAATCATATTAGTGGTTTTTAGATATGTTGTATTCTATATGTATGTATTCTCGCAATTTTTGAAGGAACATGTTGTATTATAAGATACTAGTACTTAGTTATGGTATTTAAAGTCAGTCAGTCAGTTTTTACGTCTAACAAATCGTGGTTTTAATTATTTCTATATAATTTTTATCATTTTCAGAGTGTTTCACCGGGATTAGTAAACACGGAAATGGTCGAGAACAAGTCAGAGCTGCCTATGTTAAAGCCTGATGATGTTGTCGACTCCATTGTGTTTGTTCTATCTACACCGCCCAATGTTAATGTAAGCACATTTTTTTACGTTATATATATATATATATATATATTATATATATATATATATATATATATATATATATATATATATATATGTATATATATATATATATATATATATATATATATATATATATATATATATATATATATATATATATATATATATATATATATATATATATATTTATATTCAGGTAAAAGGTATATTTGGTCCAGAAGCTTGTTGATAAATAAGTTAAATACGCTTTAATAAAACAATTTAACTAAAAAAAGAAAATAATAATTTAATTTATTTAAATTAAAGAGTTTTTTTGAATTAATTTATTTAAATTATATTAATCTTTTATAAGCATCAGAAATATTGTTTAAAGTCAAACCATAACTCTGAGAGTCGATATATACACAATTAAGACATTATGACGTCTCAAAGAATATTTTCTTATTTTATTTATATTTTCTTTATTATAATAAGATCAAGGAAATATTGAAAAGAGTACACACAGATTTTGTACGTTGTACATATTAATATATTTTGTATTATTATCGTTTTTTTTTAATTGTTTAATGACAGTAAATGATAAAGAGGCCAATGACAGTGGACGAGCCGAAACTCGAAAGAGATATATAGGGACTTCTTTCTGGCTACCCCGATAAATGTGGGAAAAAGCGAGAAGCTGTTTCTTTTCTCTTATTATATTTTAAATTTACTCAAAATAATTAATAATTTAATATTCCAGATTAACGAATTGGGCATTGAACCAGTATCCGAAAGAAGACTATAAACTGAAATTATACACAGATCTTGTTGACATTTGATTTTTTTTAATATATTATTATGATTGACTAAAAACACTTTTATTTAACCTTAGGCAAAAAATATACTTCTTAATAAAAAACAGTAAATGTAAATAAGAGTTGTACAAATTTAACTAAAATTGTAATCAATGATTGAATCTAAGTTTTCAACAACAAATTTCCCAGTAGATTGCATTCCATTGAATATGAAACGAATAAATAAAACAAAGCAATACTTTTAAGCTTTTACTATAACCCTTATTAACCTGATGATGAAGAGAACACAGCTGACGAAGCTACTCCAAGTATCGATGTGCCGAATTGTAGAAGAGCTCTGAGTATGTCTAGCTTGAGAGTCCATAGCGGTGATGGTGCTGGGTCCTCTGAAGACTTCGCAGTACCGGAACTCTGTAAATAAATTATAAAGAGAAATGAGATTTAATATTTTAATGCACCAAGAAGAATGGTACTAGTGTAAAGAAGTATTACACAACGAAAAACATATAATTTTTTTTTTGAACGCAGTGGTAAATTTTTTTTTATTTTTTTTTATCCTTAGTGTGGATTAACAATTTAAAAATCATTAAAATACGAATATAATAAATAATAAGAATATACCTAAGCAGTTAAAAATTATAACCAGAGTGGAATACACGAATAATAATATTCGATATATACCTATTATGTATTTGGAATGAAATTTTTTTTTTAAATAATCGGGTATATTTTGGTATTATAAATAAATATAAATATAATAAATAAACTCGATATATATTTTATTAAAATTAATAAAAAAGTGTAAAAACGCGTAAATCAAAGCTCTTATTAAATTTCGTATTCAATTTTGACAATTCTACCTTCTTATGGAAATTCCATCTGAAAGAAAATAAACCAATATAACAGTGTCAGTTAATGAACTACATATTTTTTGTTTTTATTGTTTTATTTTTATACAATTTTTTTTTAAAATTAGGTGAAAGATATACAAGTAAATATTATTCTTAAATTACATATTATACTACTTTACTAAACCGCATTATTAACTGGGTAAGCTTTAAATATACGATTATATAATTTATTAAAGTTAATATTCTTCTAATGAGGTCCAGAGCTGCCTTTCGACATATCTCCTGACAGTGCCATTAACAAACTAAGTAAAAATCCTGTTGAATCTTTTGGTTTATCGCCATCTTCTTCTGAGCTGGCATCAGGGTCTCCTCCCTAAAATGTGTTTAATTCAATGTAAACACTTATTAATAACTAGCGACCCGCTTGCAGGCTTCGCCCGTTTGCATATAATGTATATTTAATATAACGTTTTTTTTTTAATTTAAAAGCTTATTGGAATAAGACAAAATCAAAATGTTAAGTGAATTTTGCCACAATGGTCAAAACTGCATTTAATTCTATTACATTTATAAATGCTCCTAAAAATAGTTTTTTTTTTAAATATATATTTCATTATTACAGACAGTGATTATACACATACATACACACGTATCTTCTTGCCAGGTTTTTGCAAAACATTGACAAGAACCAAATTGATGTTAATTCAAAATTAATAGGCACTTAAAAGAGGAATCACTTACTGCGCTAGTCCCTTTAATAAGTTTTGACAAGAACTTCCCAAAGAATGCTCCATTGTTTTTCTGCAAATATGTATTATATATAGAATTCTATATTAAATAGCCAAATTCCACTTTGGATTTGAATGTACACATACCGCACCACCGCCAGTTATTGTATCTAATGATGTAAGAAGATAACTCGCTATTACAGCACCTGGATTTTCTTCTCCCTCAGACTGTAAACGGATTTTTAAATAAACATGGACTAATTTTAAAACTGGACGTAACAAAATTTTCAAATTTAAACGTTTTTAATAATAATAACTTACTAATAAGCCAGCAAAAAGTCCTAAGCCTGATGCAATTAGCCCATTAAGATCAATCCCATCGCCCTGAAAATATTATATGATTATTACTTCAAGGTAAATTCAAGTTAAATCAAAAATAAAACATTTAACTTACACTTAAATTTGCAACTATGCCACCAAGTGTTGCTATTAAAGATCCCAAATCAGACTGCCCGTCTTCCTAAGTAATATAAAAAAAGAGATAATTTATAAAAACAAATGAAAATAAAATAGACTTGCTAATCGTGCAAGAATAAGATTTATATGCAATTAGAAGTGACTTACCCCCCCACTCAAACCAGCGAGTAGACCTAAGAGGCCACCACCTTCACCATCTCCACCCCCCGGCGGCTCGTCATAATCATCTTCATCTGAATCTGAATCCTGTTCAGATTCGTTTCTCTCTTCTTCTAGTTCTAAGCTCTCTTCTTCTCCATTATCAGATTCATTAGAATCACTTAAGGATGCACTTTCATTAGTTTCGTCACTGTTCTTCTCTTGCTTTTGTAATGGAGGTGGTTTTAAATCAGTAATATAATCTACGTCTATTTCGTTATCAACTAGAGCGCTCCTTTTAATTATTATCTTAGATTTAGTACGTTTCATAATCTCCTGTACTATTCTTTGATATATTCTCTGAAAAATCGATATTTTATTATATATTTACATAACTATTTTCACAATAGTATAGTATTTTGTTTATTTTTTATTTTATAGCTTCACTCTCTATCCCGCATATAACAGGGCAGAGAGAACCTAGTGTTAACACATTCCATTCCCCACTTTGTCTTTGTTTAATTAATTAATTGGTTTAATAATATTCAAGATGACTTACCTTGTGTATAGTGCAAAATAAAGAATCCAAAGAATCAAAGCAGAGAAGTCACACACTAGAATCTTGTTATTATGAAAACGTGAAAATCTCAAATCGTGTAATTAGTTAATAAAAAAAACGCTTTATAAAACGATTAGTATATGCAGTGTGGGTTTAATTAAATGTATAGATTAAAAAACAAAATATATATATATATATATATATATATATATATATATATATATATATATATATATATATATATATATATATATATATATATATATATATATATATATATATATATATATATATATATATATCTTATATATATCAGCTTAATGTATCTTGTATATAGCGGGGTAGGCAGAGGTAAATGGAAATCGAACCAACAATCGTCGCGTTCACACTCATTTATAATATACGACGTTATAATAGATATTAACTACAATTATTTTGTAAATTAAATACGCCTAGCAATGCTACCCCCAGTCACTATATCTCTAGCAAATTTCTTCTTCTTCTACTAGATTACATTAATTTATATGGAGGTGATTAAAAGTATTTTTTAAGAAACAAAAAATTATGTACTATGCAAATGGTTTTTAATACTAATTTTATAATAAATAAATATATGTATGTACTTAAACAAGTCAAATATTAATAGAGCAAAAATATTTCTGGAAAACGTAACGTATATACGAATGTATGGCTTAATGGTCAGAGCGGTTAGACGATCTTCAAGAATCGTGGGTTCAAGTTCCGATACCTTATTTTTTTTTAAATATTTATCTTTCCTTAGCTGGGAAAAAAGATTTTGAGGAAATAAACTAGATAAAGTTTCTATTATAATGCCCAAAATAAATATATGTTACATACATACGTAATAAATTGATAAATATAATTTCAGAACTGGAATATTGAAATTGATCACGTAATTAAAGTCAAACATATATCTGAAATTCTGAACACCGAATAAATAAATACAAACGGAAAAATCGTAAAAAAAATCTGTAAATACTTACGCTGGAAGAACCACTCGATCCAGGAAGTAGGCCAGATACAAATCTAAGTAGACTGAAGACGTTGCTTCCACTGCCGTTGCTTCCACCGTCTGATGGGTATTTAGTTGGTATATCTAAATCATCGTCGTCTTCATCATCGTCGTGGTTGTAAGGTATCGGTGGAGGCAGATCGTAATTAACTGTGCTACTAGAAACACTGTCACTCGATTCCGCTATCGAATTATCACTCTGAAATAATAATAAAAAAGTCTTGACATATCTTCTATACTAAAAAAAATTGTCTTGATATATCTGATTATAGAATGTGCTAAGAGTTTCCAGTAAAGCAATTCTCCACTATCCTCGAATAGATGTCTCCATTTTTTACCATAAATGCGCTTGATAATTAAAAAAAAACGTTGTCTCTAACGTTGTATATATTTTTCTTTACTTAAGAGCTTATAACCTATCGTCGTTATAACGACTATGTCGCTCTGTTAGCTTTACTTTTATTTTTTTAAACTTAATTGTTCTTATTCTGCACAATTCTTATGTAATACAATTTCTTGGCTTCCACAGAATGTGGTGACGCAAGAATACTCCCATATTCTTATAAAAAATATCGGTCAAGTACGAGCAGTACTCGCGCACAGAGGGTTCCGTACCAATTTCATGATTGTAGGTATTCCTCTGAGGAAGATACTACTAATAAAAATTGACAAACTTAAATTTGCTGTTGTATTCACTCATTATGTATGAAATCAACCATAAACATAAGTTTGTAACGGTTTTTTTCCACGATATATCTAGAAATTTCCAATTTTCCGATTTTCCTCTTTGTACTAAAAGTTCTAACTTATTGCCAAATTTCATAACTGAGAACTACCCTGTAGGTTTTGATTTCAGTGAAATACATACAAAATGCAAAAATATACAGCATAAATGATCTTGACAGACGGACAGACAGACGACTGTCTGTCACGGACAATAAAGTGATCTTACAAGGGTTACCCTAAAAACACTACAAGTGAATAAACGACGCCTGCATGGCTCAATCTGGGTATATTCCATCACATATCTGCATGGTGCACATCATCTATTAAATTACATGTACAACAATATGAGGAAGCTGTATTTCTTATTAAATATGCCATTTTTTTATGCAATCTGTCCAAACCTTAACCTCTTTTGTCTCGCAATTTCTTCTACTTAGAGAAACAGAATCAATAAACGGTATGAGTAAAGTTTGTGAATATATAGCTTTATACTAAATAACCTTAAGTTGAAATTGTTAGTAGAAATATTCCTTCCATAAAATTTTTTTAACAAATTTCTAATAAAATAAATACAGTCAGAAAAGTCAGGTTCTATAGCCATTGGTATATGGCCAATTCCCTCTTTGGCCAATATAGCTGCGATTTCTTTACCTAAATTATTAACGTGTGTTCCGTGTGATGGTTACGTCACTTTAATAAATAACCATTTAATTGATTAAAAAAACTGTTTAAATTTTACTTGTAATTTAAATAAAACAAAAGAAGAACGAATTGGTATAAAAATTGAATTTAGCTACTTCCCAAGACATAGATCAATACAAAGCGTTCCAAGCGTTCCTTCCATTTTATTAATTTGTTATATTACAGTAATTTTTATAGATCAGTGATGTACAATAAAGTGTAATAAATTTTTTTTTAGTAGAACTGAAATATTAGTCAATATGTATGTTTTTGAAGTTATGTTTATTTTTTTGTTTTTCGTCGTGGCGAAGGGGCATGGCCTCTGCCTGTAAACGGGACGGCTTGTGGGTTTGATTCCCACTAGGGGAGAATGAATTATTTTCATTTTTTTCGCTCAAAAAGTTCAAGTTCCGCCACTCAACACGCAATGCCTCGAAAGGCGGAAAGCGGAGAACGGTGTGTCTTAACACTAGATTCCTACGGTTCCTACGGTTTCCTCTGCCTGCCCTGCCATGCGCGGGATACAGCGTGATGCTCTATGCTTTTTTTATAAAAAAAATGTACGTAAGTGCTGTTCGCTGAACATAGGACTTAAAAATACATGTTTATAGAACAGATATGTAAATTAATGAATACATTTAATTTAGAACATTAACCATTATGACTTAGACATAATATAAGCGGGTATGCAATTACGCTAGTCTATTGCGAAACATTCGCTTCCTACAAATGGTGTAATATTGAAATAAAATTGTTACTATAGATACTAAATTGCAATATATTCAAGCCTAGCTGTTATTGAACGCATCCGTAGCGGTGGGTGTGCTTATATATATATATATATATTATATATATATATATATATATATATATATATATATATATATATATATATATATATATATATATATATATATATATATATATATATATATATATATATATATATATATATATATATATATATATATATATATATATATATATATATATATATATATATATATTTACTTATTTCTACTATTTATATTATAACTGCAAGTATTCCGAACCTATTTATATCCGTCGTAATGACCTCGCTATAATTTCAATGTGACGTACTCACTTACGTATACAAGCTGGTAATTACAACAGGTTTCTTTTAATATAGTTTTGTTAAGTGGGTGCAAAAAAATATAGTTTTCTACAAAAAAAGTACATTCTCTAATTATTTACAGTTATACATACATACACCTTAATACACTTATATAACACTGTAAGGTGACACACCCAAAGATCAACGCCCAGCACAAATTACTGAATCAAAAACATTGAAATTGTGCAGATATGTTCTTTGTAGAACACTAAAGGACAAGGCGATTTTAATTTGTATTATACTGCCTTATTATCTTGTGGCGGCCGTTTGTCACACGAATAGTGGAATAAGCGGAAGCCGTCTTATTTTACTCGCTTGTGGGCAAACCTATATATAAGTCAGTCAGATTACAGTTTTATTTATAAATACAGAGATCACAAATCTATAATAAATAGTTATAGTACCTATAAAGTATTTAATTTCTATAATAAATAAGTAAAAAAATTTTTATGTAAAAGGAGAATAATTATATATGTATGTAGGTACTTACAGTTGTCGGTATTGCCTTGACAATACAGACAGACACCTTGACATGTCCTTTACGTGCAAAATACTTTATAAAGGACCGCAATGTATGCAATTTAATTTACTTCTTATAATATTTTTGAGTAGGTACATTATTGTATTATTTATTATTCTTTAAAACTAATTTTATTTTTAGAAATGAAAAATGTCGAAGTGGATGAATTTATATTGTATTGTATATTCTTCTTCTATTATATAAATTTCGAGTCTATTTTAATTTTAATAAACCTTCATCTCCATCAATACTAAAATATACTGTAAACATATAGGTTCTGTTTAACATATTTACTGTAAACATATAGGTACTGTTTAACATATTTACTGTAAACATATAGGTACTGTTTAACATATTTACTGTAAACATATAGGTACTGTTTAACATATTTACTGTAAACATGTGGGGATAGAACTTACAACCATTTCATTTTTAGTCAGTCACTATCTCACTGCGCCACGATAACCTCGATTACTGAGAATAAATTGAAGTTAAAAATTTAAATGGGAAATAAGCACTTATAAAGCTGGTCAAATTATAAGGAAATATATATCGGTGAAGTGCGAGCGGTATTCGCGCATTGATAGCTCCATATGAATTTCATGAGGTCTACGGAAAATATACTTATAAACGCTACACGCCAACAGCGATACCGCCAGAATCACACTCACGTGTCTACCCATAGCTGTCACTATAACTATCGTTTCTTTTGATTATGTACTGTATAACTTAGAAATTTGGTACGTGCTATAAGGAAACAGACCTGGATATTTGACATAAATTTAAATTGGATACCTCCACATGTTCCTGAGAAATAGGTCTTTACAGACGGATAGACTGACATCAAAGTGTTCCTAAAGGGCTTGACTACTACTACTACACGAATATTTATCTGGCAAAATTATGGATATTTTCGGATCTACTTTGCTATAATATGTACAATGTACATACACATATTTAAATATCCTTTTCGAATAATTCAACAAATAAAAATTATTATTTTATATAGATAATCCGTAAACGATCGCGTTAAGCACTGCACCGGAGATTATCCCGGAGAATAGTCGGGCAAAAGTTTTAGTAACGTGTAAATAGCAATATGCAGGCGAAAAAACATGGTCCATTTTGAAATCACAAACAGACACTTAAATTTTATCTTTATGTTATAGTTATATAATATATAAGTTCATAATAATAACAAGAATTACTTTCACATATGTATGTCAATGTAACACTGTCTCAGCACAGCTAAAACAATTTTTACTGAAAGCGGTAGTTGCTGGTTCAAATCTCACATGGAGATTTCTTTACGCTTTAACTTATTTTTTTATCGCTTTCCGCTGTATTCGTGACAATATATATCAGAGAACCGCAACTAAACGCCGCGTTATGTCTTGAGTGAAAATTTGAATTTGTTAAATTAAATTGCTAATTTTCATCTTGTCAAGCTTATGTACAATATTTATTTATTTATATATTTAGCTTCATCCTGTATCCCGCACATAGCAGGGTAGGCAGAAGGAACCGTAAGTTGAAGGAACCTAGTGTTAAGACACTCCGTTCCTCACCTAGGATAGGTAGGGCAAGAATTTATTTTACTTACAATATTAGATGATTGCCTCCTTGGTCGCACTACGCTCGCTGGAACACACAGTCCTTGCGCCAACAGCGATACCGCCAGAATCACACTCACGTGTCTACCCATAGCTGTCACTATAACTAACAAATTATCAATTAATACACTGTATTATGCAAATATATAAGCCGCGTAATGACTGACTTCGCATAGGAATGCGCTTAATGCATTCATTTAAAACTAATAATCATTAAATTCTTGATTTTTAAGAAATTTGCGCAAAAGCAAGATGTTTTTTTTTTTTTGGTAATATTTGTATTTCGTTGTTAACGTATCGGTATTTACACACTGATTGGATCGATGCAGCCGCAAGGACTAGCTTATAGCAACATTTCGTTCCTGTCGTTTATACAGCGTGTTTCAATTATATAATTTGGCATCTACCAAAAATATAAAATAAATTAGTAATTATTTATTGATATACATATTTGCTAATTAGTTAATATAATATAACGTTGAAATTATAGTTACTTAATTTTTTTGCGAAGATTATTTTTAAATAATTATACTTTTAATGTATATATAGGTAAATCTTTAGTACATTTTTTCATTAATTTATTAATAATATGACCATAAGACGTTATTTTTTAAGTATCAGCAAAGTAAACAGTGAGAAACTTGTAATAAGACTTTCTCACATTCCGACAAAATTCGAGACATTTCATGTGCAATAGTTTGGCAACTTCGGACCTTGTCTTCCAGAGCTCGACCAATGATCGAAAAGAGCGAAAAGAGACCAATGACCTTGTATGCTATATATTATATGATTTTCGATTAAACAATTAAAAATAACAATTGTACAACACGCTGTATAGTACAGTGCACGCATAAAGTACCAAGGTCCCGGAATATCGACATACAGAGGTAAACTGTTGCACCACAAGTTGCTTAACGACATTTGTCGCTAGTTTAAATTACTGACCAGAACATCCCCCTGTATATCCGTTTCCTATATTCATTATAAGTTATTTTAAAACATTATCTTTAAAAGAAGAGCAGGTTCAAATCAAATTACAATTATAACTTATATATATATATATATATATATATATATATATATATATATATATATATATATACATATATTTAAAAGAGTAACATTTTATAAATACCTTGGCTTCCATATCTAACCCAATTTATTTATAAATAAAAAAAAATTTCACGATACAAATGAAATTATTCTCGATATCACAGCACGTAAATAATTATAAATTAATCTACTGGTTTCACTACTTACATTAGATTTACAAAAAAATATTAAATAATTAATATAATCTAAATAAGCATTACAATCGCGTTAAAACTAACGAGTAACTGGAAAGGCTTTACTATAGCAACTTAAAGCTCAAGGTCCAAAGCGGTTTTATATCGAACTACATTCATGTAAAAAATAATAAACGAATGTCAACTTTTATAATTTAATAATAATATACAAGTTACCTACCTTTTTTACATATTACAATAATATATATTTATTATCCCACCAAAAACATAAATGTGAAATAAGAGCCAAGTTTAATAATGTCATTTTTGATTTCACTGACAAAAGAATTGAGATCTATTTGGGTGCCAAGTTCTGTGCTCACTCGATACGAAATAAAACCTATAAGGAGCTTTAGCGAATGTACCAAATCATGAATTTAATTTAGATAGTCAAAGAGTTTTGAGGACTAGGAGGCGTTGAGAAGTAGCTAAAAATGATTCGGGTAAAATTACACATGTCTACGTTTTTATTTTCTAGAACTTGGCTGTACGCTGCCGTGTGTCTTGCTAATTTATATATATATATATATATATATATATATATATATATATATATATATATATATATATATATATATATATATATATATATATATATATATAATCGCTTAGCACTTTTAGTGTTTATAATAATATATTGAGGTCATCATAGTGCTGTGGAATAGTCCGAATGTAAACACGACGCCAAACAACTCTAGGTCGACGGGAAGTACTCTATATGATTTGATTTCGCGGCCAAAACTAAGCATTGCCTTTTGATTACGTTGACTTAAGAGTATGATTTTCATTTGCGCTCACGGGACTATAGATATGGATATGGATACCTCTACGCATATTCAAGTAAATTATCTTTACAGACAGACAGACAAACGATCTTCCTATAAATTGCAATATAAAATTACTTTATTTAACAGTAATTTTAGAAATTTCTACAGTCAGACAATAAAGTGAACGAGCCGCACTTAGCCCATTGCAGTACTTTTGCTATACTGCTTTATGTAGAATACAAATAAAAATTGCAAGACACGGTACATACTGAATTATCACTTCTTTTTCTATACGACTAAGTCATTAGAGTTTTGAAAAATCATCTTTGATATTATTTATTAACGATATAGCTACATACATTATGTTTTCGATCGAATTCCAGGCATTGCATGTTAAATTGCAATTCAACACCGATTTTCTCATTAAAAGAGAATAATTTAAAGAATTTCTTGAAATTATCAATCTAAAAGGAACCTAGGGAACCTTAAAAATGAAACACAAATAACTTTCAAATAAATCTCTATTGATAGATCCTGAACACACGACACGTCCTAGTCGGTGGCGACGGCCGCGTCGGCGGTGGCGGGCGGCGCGCGCAGTCTCCGCAGCAGCGGCGCCGCGACCGCCACGAGCTGCTCCCACGCCGCGAGCCGCGCGCACGCCGCGCACGCGCACGCCTCCGCGTCGCCCTCCTCGAATCCTAAGTCCTCTCCGGAATATCTGGGAAATGTATAAACGGAACCCTTATAGGATCGCTTTGTTGCCCGTCTGTCTGTGAAAACCAATTTAGTCAAGATATCATGGACGTATCAAATATACAGGTATATAATTCTTTGCAACACAGAAAAATCAAACTTCTAAGTGAATACAAAAGATACAAGCGTTTATGTTAAATTTTAAATGAAATCTTATAACTTACAGTACCAATAAAGAAAAAATATGCGAAAATATAAAAATTATAGAAACATAAAACAATATACGTCTGCAAATTTAAATTTGTAAATTTTTATAAGTTATACTTCCCATTAGCTGGAACTTAAATTATCGAATATGAATACTTTCTTCAAGAAAATACCTAGACATCGATGGACTTGGCATTCGCCTAATGGACATTATAAAAAAGAAATAGATTAGAATATTGGATCAATGGATTAGATTATAGAAGCAACTGGAAGTATTAAGAAGGCGCGTAAAGAACTGCAACCACACGGGACTTGGATTGACAGCTCAGGGAACCGCGGAAACACGACTCATAACAGAAGTGAATAGATGTTTTCAAAAGTAACTTATCAGTAGAGCTTAAAATAAAGGTAAAGGAATCCAACCCTGCTTAACTCACGCATGTCAGATCTGGATATTTGATACTGTTACCAAAAATAAAATTATTAAATGTCAAAGGAGAATGGAGCACAGCAGCAGCAGACCACACACTTGATGGGAGGACAAGCTCGTACGTATAGCTGGATCCAACTGGCTGGTAGCGGCAAGAGACAGCGAAAGGTGGCACTCTCTGGAGGAGGCTTTCACCTAAGGGGTCTCAAATAAATATTGAAAAATAATTCAAAACTGAAAATAATTTCAATGAAGCACAAACGTTAAGTTTTTTTTGAGAAATATAAGGCTTATTTATTTTATTTATTACTTCTCGTTGACATACAATCATGAGGTTGGTACAGAGCTCTCGGCAGCAGAACTCAAAGTGAGGCTTTGACTTGCCACAGCGAGATAATGAAATAATTCATTACCTTGAGTGGGAATCAAACCTAAAGCCGTCGTGGTGACAATGAGACGTTTGGGCCTTCGTAATATTCATTAATTATAATTAACATTTACTAGACGGAGTTTCTTAACACCAGCTACTCCCTCTTCATCCATACTAGACAAAAGCACATAAAAAAATATTAAAAAAAAATAAGAATTATTAAAAACCAATACCCTTCAGCGTCTTCATTGTGTTCATCTAAATGTAAGTCCTCCTCCACACTGTACGCTTTCATTAACAACTTCGGTTCGCCAACGAGAAAATGTTTGTTCGTATCGGAATAATATTTAATATTATCCTTTTCAAACTTCACCTGTATGTGAATTATAAAATTATACATATACATAGTATATATTTCGACTCTCAAGTAATAAGATTTTATTAGCCTTCACGCTTTATACCGCAAAGTAGGCTAGACAATCTAGTGTCAAAATACTCTCTCTCTTTCTAACCTTTCTGTTTCCCATCGATTTGTCTTACTGTAAATGAAAATTATTCATCACCTCGCGTGGGAATCAAACCAATGATCGTCTCGTTTTCAGTGCGACAAGGTCCAACTGCGCCACGATGGCGTACAATTGATTATTATTTAAAATAATTCCAAAAGTAGCACTTATAGCTGTCTCTTGATTAAGTAAAAAAAATTACAATATAATAGATTATTAGCATACAAATATTATGTACAATACGATAAAATACAAGCATAAACTTACATTGTTTATTGATATTTGAGGATCGCTCGCTCTCCTGTCGCCATATTTGGTCGCTTCACATGCTTCAAATACTGAATCGTCATCTAAAATGTACATTATATTATAGTAAATGTCTCGAATTCAGTTGGAAAAAAGTATAAAAGGTATAAAATATAGGTTTTTTTTAAAATAATATGCCTAAAAACGTATAGTCCAAAGACAAAGTACAAACAGCACACCAAACACAACTTCATATATAAATTGTATGTATAAAAAAACTCGTGAAAATGTTTAAAAAACAAACAAATAAACAAAAATAATTATCTTCTTCAAAAAGAGAAAAAGTCCTTACATTGACCCCGACGTGATTTGAACACGCAACCTTCTGATCTGGAGTCAGACGCGCTACCGTTGCGCCACGGAGTCTTATATATCATTGTAAGAAACATTTCATTACTATTGTAACTATTTCAAAACGTATAAAAATTTAAAGGTAGCAGGACTCGTAAATGCGCCTCTTGGAAGCCAAGTGTCAAAAGAAATAAGTGTCACAGAAGAAACAAGTGTCAGAGAGGTGCTGTTCTTTCACACACTTTCATTACCAAATTTCATATCTCTAGGACAGCGGGAAGTATCCTGTAGGTTTTGACTACGCGGCGATTTACATACAAAATGCAAAAAAATTAAGCATAAACGCATCGTATCTCTTGTTTGGACTTAAGTTTGATTTTTTTTGTGCTTCTACCCTAAACCTAGCCTAACCCTAAAATGGAAGAAGTTCTCATTCGATTGTATGTTGCTATGACTTGATTTATTATTTTTCGTAAGATAGATAATGTTTCAGAAACGGTGGTCTCATATACAAAATTAAACGAAAGAAATAAGAAATGAATAAAAATTAAGAAATAATATACGCTTGTAAATCTTTAAATGACTTAGAAGATACCTCACAGGCGGACAAACAAACAGAAAGTCAGGATGGACAACTAATGTGATCCTATATGGACTCTGTTTTTCCTAAAGAAAAAAAACCCTAAAAAAAATACGTTAACATAGACGTAAAAATACAAAAAAAAATGTAATGTTACCTATAAACATAGCTAAAGCTGCCGCCGCGCTACGAGAAAGACTCGGCTCTAACGGACCATATGACAGTGCGTTCCACAACGCTCGCACCAGTAGAGCGGCGGACGGCGCGTCGAGAGCACGCGCGGCCGCGCACAGAGCGCGGGCTGCTGCTTCTGCACCCCCAACGCCCCCAACACCCCCAACACCCCCAGCGCCTGCCCCACAAACGTTCACGAGTACGCCCGCGGCGGCACAACGTACGCTTGGATCTTCTATTGTGATATAAAATCATTTAATATTGAGACTTCAAATGTTATTTTTATTTTATTTTTTTCTTATATTATATTTTTTTATAAAATAGCTTCACGCTGCTCTGGAGTGAATCTAGTGTTAAGACACTCCGTCCCGTAGTTCCCGCCCAATTTTGTGACATTGCGTGTCGAGTGGCGGAACTCAACAACGCGCGTTGTCTTGTTACCAGACGAAATGAAATAATACATTCTTCCCGAGTGAGAATCGAACAGTGCCGCTGCATCACGACGTTCAGTCAGCTATTATTATAGAAATATAAGCTGTAATAAATAGCCAATATTGATAAGGTATCATCGATTTAATAATCAGAATTATTCTAAGATCAGAGATTATCTTGTTACTTTGGAAGTTGACAAAATTTCAATAAAATTAGAAAATGAAGCTTAAATTAAATCACAAGTAAATCAGCTTGACGAGTTCCCTAACTTGCTGTGTTAAGTCTACATTTTGGGGTCGAAAACACAAAAAATCTCATAAATGTATGCACTTTTCAAATCTTACGTCTCTGCCAGGGAACTTAATTCAGCCCAACTTACCGTGCTGTTGAAATATGGGCAGATTATCCAAAGCACCGTCCAGTACAATGGCCTGAGCGGCGAACCTCCACCGCGATAAGTTGCCTAGCGCGCGTATCGCTTCACACGCCGCGCTGTCTGTTCCTCTAATCCATTTACAAGTGGCTGTAAATGTGACGCTAGTTAATATTATGAAACCGAAAACCAAAAAAAAATCGAGATAAAAATTGCAAATAGAAAAAAAATTAAACTATAGAACAATTACGGTGTAAATGCGGTCTAATCGCCACAGGTGATCTCTCCAAGGCGACCCCTACCATAGAACAAAATATAAAAAGATTATGTAAGCAAATATTAAGTACAATATAGTGTACAAATAATCTTAGTACGTATAAACTTAAAATATACAAGTTATATATTCGATACAATATATAAAGATATATAAATTATTAGATAGCACATCTAATATGACTATGACTTTGGCAGACTAGTCGACTAGTCGGTTGTAAAGAAGCCGACTAATCGGCCGACTAATCAGCCAAACCGATCATTTGTATTGAGTGAATAATTCAAAAATTGACTGACTACAGCAATAGTAGCGAAATTTTATCAAAAGAAAAAAATTTCGAAAAATGTATTGTTAACGTCATCGATATGTTTTTTTTTTTCAAGTAATATTAGAAAGGAAAGTTAGTTTAGGAAGGAAATAATGCTATGTTTTCATTTAAAAGTGTGTATAACTTATTAAAAATATTAATAAGTAATCAAAATTTGTATTTATATAATAAATTTTATTGAAATATACAAACAAAGACAATAGTCGACTCTCTTGGCCGACTATTCACCGACTAGTCGCCGTCTACAATACAACAATGGCGGTACGTCTCTACAAATTATAATTTAATAAATTTTATTTGGAAAATATAGCCAACTGTGCAAAAATTTAGAAGATCGTAGCATATTATGTTTCTAATTCTGAAAAATCATGACATCCAAGTAAACTGTCTATGAATAACTTAAATATTTTTTAAAGAATGGACAGCATACGAAATGGTCCTTTAAGCCATAACAAAATCAACGTTTCATACTTACTTTAACGCGTCGACGCGTCTGACTCTGAAGGCGATGGTTGCGGTTCGATTCCCACTCGGGGGTGTGAAATAGATTCATATCAACAATAATAAGAATATCTTGAAATTGTAGAGCGTATTCTATAGAAAAAATCATTCAACTGCCATTTTTACTTACATTTACACAATAATTCCAGTGTATTGCTTTCGGGGTAAGCCTCGGAAGGTTCTAAGTAAAATGTAATATTGTTCAGCGTCGCTAATACCGCTGTCGCCAACTCTTCGCGACGCTCCAACATACTGTTCTGTTCCTTTTCAGATAGTGTGTTAAGCTAAAAAAAATATTATCTATTAGAAAGCAACGATTAATTATTCAAAATTATATCATGTCTTGTCTTTAATTTTATGGCATTTTGGGTAACGGAAGCCAACATCGCCGAAAGTAAAACAAATATAAATTTATATATATAAAACAACAAAGTATAGATCGACACAATTACACGTCGTGTGTACTAAATATTCAATAATAATTTTTGCATCTACCCTACGATAGGTTCTTACCAAACACACACATATATATATATATATATATATATATATATATATATATATATATATATATATATATATATATATATATATATATATATATATATATATATATATATATACATACAGACTATCGTGACACTAAAGATTCTCTCTGCGTAACCTGTTACACGCAGGGTTAAGTACAAAACTATAAAAGGTCTATATATAATTCAAAATGTAACATACTTTGATATCTGGTGACTTTTCCGCTACAGCCAAGCAAGCTAAGAGAGCTCGTAGAGTTCTTTCGGCGTAGTTCGCCGCAATACCGCGTCCCGCCAACTCCGCCAAGCACAAGTTGGCTACAACTCGAACTGTCTATTTAAAAATACATTTGCCATATATAATTATAAAATAATTGTATAATTATATTAAAATTTAACTTAAATCTACATACATATATTAATCTGCAGCACGATTGATGGATCAAGGGGAGGGGGACCTAAATACCCCCTACCGTTAGCACAGTTTTTATCTTTACGTGTATCCCTATCCCACACAAGCGCACTATAGCAGGAAGCACTTAGTGTTAAAACACTCAAAAACATCGCCGAGTGGTAATCGAATCGTGTAATTTTAAATAGTTTATTTTTGTAAACTAATTATTTAAAATGGCTGCACATTTTAGGCTATAGTATCCAAATGCTTGGGAGATTCAGATTTTTATGAAAAAGAAAAAAAGAACATAAAAGAACATGAGAGCTATATAAGCGAGGTGAGTAGGCCAATAGCCAAAGGGTGGTACCCTCTGCCGATTTTGTAGTTTTGTTTTTTTTTTTATCACACGAAATTTCAAAGATTTCGGTCTGACGGTTTTCTAATGCCTTACGAATGGATGTAAGCGACTTTTTTTTTCGACATTTTTCTAGTAAACTAGCCAAATGGTCGCCCCTCCACCTACAGTCTTTATTGTGATATTTCAACATAATCACTGTAAAACAACTAAGAACTAATAATTGTGGTCTGAAAATTTTACAGTCTACACCTAGAAAATGTGAAAATCCGAAATTGAGATTACATGCAGGTTATATTTTATGAATTAAGAAATCAATATATGATTATACATATGTATATAAATTTTATAAATTATTAAAATACTTAAATCCTTACTTTAATTAACACGTCTTCATTAGAGCCATCCGATCCGCCGAGGTCTGAACCTAAGAGAAGAGTTAATTATTATATTATAAATTTAATAAATCTACGATTTATCTCGCACAGACGTGGAGATGCTTTATGAGACATAAAGAAGTCCAGGTCTTAAAAAATGCTTAATTAATGAATTAATTAATATTGTTCCGAGTACTTTATTAGGATTTCTTAAAAATGTGACTATAGCTAATTCTCAATTTCTGCATACTCTTCCATCTTCTTCTCTTATTTCTCTGCAAACGATGACAAAGTACGGCGTTGAGTTTCGCCACTTAACACGTAACATCTTCAAAATTAAGCGGAAGAAAGAGGTTTGGAGAGAGTGAGTCACACAAGGTTCCCTCTATCTAGCCTCCTATATGCTGGATACAGCGTGAAGATTTAAAAAATACCTTAAAAGAATTAAATAACTTGCCAACTAAATGAAGATCTGGATCAGCGTCAGGGTCTCTGAAGTCATTATCGTTCCTCTGTGTATACAACTCTAGTATGGTCAAAAGAACATCCACACCACCATCTTCATTGTATATCTAATAAACGATAGCAGTTATGTATATAATTAAAGTATAAAGATTCTAAGCGGTAATTAATCTTTAAAACGAAGCTCTCGAGTAGGTAGTAATGTCACGGTCAATTGCTATAACCAAAGGCGATATTTTGGTAGTAATGATTTAAAAAAAACGTTTAATTTAAATTTAATTCTATTATACATAAGTAACAGATGTAGGTACCTAAAGAAGACAAGAAAGATATTGTATATAGTTATAAAATTATAACATAGATATGACGGATCGTGTGTCAAAAATATATAAATAAAAACAACAACAGAATGCCTCACGTGTATCCTGGCTAATTCATCAGCCGCGGCCATATTGCCGAGAGTGAAGGCGAGTCGGACGGCGAGAGGCGCTCGCGACGCGCACGCCGCCAGCGCCTGCAGCACGCTCCGGGCGCTGGCGGGGCCGCTGCACAGCCACGCGCAACACGCGGCTTGGGCTGATAGCACACTATTGAAATGTTAATAAAAAAATCTCAACCTCCGTTCATCGCTGGCTACGCTAAGAGAATCTAACATTAAAGCACACTGCTTTTCGCCCGACAATGTGTGGTGACTGGCGTCGACAACTTAGTGTCGCACGTAATAAAAATATAATTAATTATTCTTAAATGTACAATCTTGCTTTGTCTCGCAATCCAGTTACCTATAGATATTTCTTCTCAATAAGACTTAAGCCGCTTACTTGAGAACAATATTTGTATTTACTATAGTTAAATTATCAATTAAACATTACAAAGTAAATAATATACCTAAATAAAAATAGAGTAAGCCGAAAGGTATTGTTAAGATCATGAGTCCATTTTTCGCCCAAATTCGAGAACTCCTTCCAGTGAGGATCGACATTTATAGTCCGACGATAGACTCAAAAATATTCCACTCAAAATTATTCAATAATATATAAATAAACTTAGCCATTTATCTTCAGTATTTACGTAATACTCTTTGAACACAAAAGCAAAACCAAAATACACTCACCTAAGACACCTAGCGACATTCGTAAGAACATCACGATCGGTATGAAGCGTGAGGGCCGTTAACAACTCCGCCAAAGCTCCACTGGACACGAACGTATCCCTCTGTCCCTCTCTCTCGCCCTGTCCTATTCTATTTCCATCTCCCTCGTTCTCCACTTCTCTCTTTTTCAAGTTACCTTTCTCTATTTCGACACCCTCGTCTTTGGCGGCCAGGTTTCGTAAAGCGCCAGTGACTTGGTACAACGCGTGTGTCACTTGTTCGGACATTTGTCGGGGTCTTTCTGCTTTCTGTAATTTATTATAGGCATGTTAAGTAAACGGCTGCCATTAAATTGGTAGTACAATAACCGATTCCTATTCAATTAACTAAGAAACACTTCCATCCACAAGCACCTAATAGCTACCATAACATTACAGGATTAATATTTTCAAAATACGTACAAGATTTAGACATATAACTAATGGAAAAAACACAAACATAATGTATATGTAGATATCTGCTTATGCAACCTTTTGTTGAGCGGTAGGTTAAAAATAAGTGGCAATACGTTTGCTTAAAACAGTATTGTTATTGAATGACTGATTGATAAATAAACAGAAACAGATGAAGCTACTGAATACAAATTAAAAATAAACTCGCAGCATTATTCAATATCTTCAAATGCAAAGCGGCCAAATGCAATGCCCCGGCGCGATGCGCCAGCGCCCGCAGCGTCGGCTCCAGCGCCAGGAAGCGGAGCGCGCCCGCCGCGTACACGCACGACTCGCCCTCCTCCAGCGGGTCTATTCGGCCGCTGCCCTCTATTAGGAGATCTGGAAATCAATATGTATAGAGTAGAATGATTTATTAAAGTCGCTGTGGGATCGAATCCCATGAGAATGAGTATGAAATATTTTATTTTCTCGCTCTGGTAACAAGAGAAGGCGCGTGAAGCTACAAAAAATATGAATTAAGATTATAATATAAATACCTAAAAGGTTGCTGTTATGGAAGAAGTGATCATTCTTATCGTTCCTTGCAATTTTAAATATAAGTTTGCAAGCTGCTGCCAAATGTGGCCCCGTCACCCGCATCTAAATAATATACAAAAAAGAAACTAATGCATATTCGTTGATTTTTGGATATGTAAGCTTAATTTGTATACAGAATAAGTACCTAAGAATATAATTTCACTGTTAGCAATTTTTATACTATATTTTTATAACTAGCTGCGCCCGCAACTATGTATACGTGGGTAAATAAATTTGAAATTTTAACCACTTTAATTAACCAGTTTGCAGCAGTTTTGTAGTAGAAAAATTTAAATCGATGATCGATATATCTTTTTAAACTATGAACCGATTGAAAGGAAAAAAATAATTAATATTTCTTTACTATAATGCAATAGTATTAAAATCAGTTAAGCCGTTCCTGAGATTAGCGTGCACAAACGCACAAACAAACAAGATAAAAAAATTACATTTCTGAGCGGCCCCAATAATATATTTTTGTAATATATAACATAATATATTTCATATTTTTTAATTATATGTATAAATAAATTAGACATGCGGCCGTGCTCTCGTGGTAAATGAAATAACTAGATATACTTATAGAAAAACATATAAAAGTTAGTTACATAGCGACAGAAAAAAATAAGTCAATTTATTATTCTAAAAAGGTTGTTCTTTTCCTTAAGCAATATTGTAAAAGTAATAAACGTAAAAAGCTATATATCACGACTATAGACGACTCGAGATGTAATTAAGCATATATCAATAAACTCGGACCAGTAGTTCCTGAGATTGTTAATATATATTATAATATACTAATTATAGAATAATAATAGTATATAATATTAATAATAGAACATTACAAAACTATCACAATTCTTGTATACAACATACACACATCGTTTTATTAAGATGGTCCAAATTGTACTAAATTAAAAAGTTTAAACATAATTTATATTAAAAGAAACTAATTAACATTAAAAATATTAGAAAAGCTTACAGTAAGCATCGCCCTCGCGATCGCTACCAGTATTCTTTCATCGTCACTATCGATATGAGTGTAGAGCGCTCGAAGGACCAACTCTCTTAAACTCTTGGTTGGCGAAGTTTTCACTATGATATTTTGTAAGCATTGCATTATATGTAGTATATGTTCCACGTCTCGAGACTTTTGTGACAATACTTCGGCTAGTTCCAATAATGTCATGCTGGAAGAAAACATATTTAAACATTTTATTTCAAACACAATAATCTATTTTAGTTATAATATTTGTTATTTTCATTGAATATATGCAAAAAAATATTGTACTAATAAAAGTCTCAGTCCACAGATAACAAAATAACATCATATAAATATTGTGTTCAAAGAAGAGAAACACGAGAATGTAATATTAACTCGACAAAAACAAAAAGAAGAGAGAAAAAATCACGTTGTCCTGCGAAACATATAAAAGTATATTCCAAAATAATTAATATTTCTAATCAAAATAGCTTACTTGTTGTAATCATTGTTCACGGGCATCGGGAGCTGGACTGCCAAATGTCTGACTGACACGTCTCCAAGATTTGACGCGTCATATGACAAAGGCTTTGCAGCAGCAAACAATTTCTTTTTGTTAGATGAATCTGGACTAAGTGCTGTAATAAAAAAAATATATATTAACAGTATGGACGATATGCCTCACGGTGCTCACTGTGAATGTTATTGACACGTTGATTCAATTTGTTAAGACAAAGTGCAGCAGTATTTCAAACACCATACTTTTTCTAATCTAATTTGATGAAATTATTAATGATTATTACATTATAAAGCTCTAAATAAATCGACCAATGGTCAAATAAATCAATATAAATATCATATATTAGATATACTCATTCATACATTGTGACATTGTGGTGATGTGATATATGATACGAATTCAATGAGAATTTGTTACCAATACAATGAAAAATAATTCAATATTAATAAAAAAAAAATAAACAAACATAGAAACTACGTCTATTACATATTACAAATATAATGCTATTTTCTTACACTTTATCGCATTAATGTTAAATTTGGGAGTGTTATCGGATACATTTGAAATTTCTTTTGTAGAAACAAGTGGCTGTGACACAGAAATTGACAGAGCCAGATCCATATTCTTATTACGTGCTGAAAATATATTGTACAAACCATATTTAAGAAATACTTAGTTTCTTTATTTCTTTCTTTTTTTTTAATTTCAAGTATATCGAGCACATAGCAGGTAAAGCAGAGGGAACCTAGTTTCCAGACACTCCGTTTTCCAATTTCCGCCTATCGTTCTCAATGTTGCACTTTCTCTTGTTAGCAGACCGAAGAAAATGAAAATAATTCACTCTCCCGGAAATCGTCGACAACTGTCACGTTTATTGACGGTCCTAATTTACGATGACACTTCATACCAAAGAATTATTTTTTTTAAGTGCAAAACTGCAATGATTATTTATTAGTATTGGAATAACATCTCGCAAAGATAAAAAAAAATATTTATGTGCACTTGCCGTCGACCGTATGTCCTGTAGTGTTCCGCCGATGTAAAGGCTTGCTTCTACCACTGAGATGTGGTAGTTTTGGGAAACCACTCCACCCATCGTTAGAACGTTCTTGACGAGGTGGTTTTACCTATTAAACCAAATTATAATGTAAATATTATTATTAATTTATATTTTTTTCCTCGTAATGTAGGCAGAATTTGTCTGTTCTTCACTATTAACCATTTGACTAATATTGTTCGTTGGGTGATGGAGCCCAACGACGGTAGGGGTCATGACCCGCCATTTGACAATCAATTTTATTAAAACAAAAGTAGAGAATGATGTGTCTTGTCCTTTCTCTTCAGCCTATCCACTATATAAAGAATAAGGATAACAACAATCACAAAAAATTAGGATTTATAGTATTTGTATACCTGACTGACATATAAGTATATGTACTTACTGTGGGCTTCTTCTTGGTGATTTGAATTTCACTAAACGATTCTCCTTTAGTATCGTCTTCATCTAAGCTCATAAAATTTGATGTTGACGTATCAAAAATATCTTCGACACTTTCAGACAGAGTAAGGTGTTTAAGGCTGAAAATAAAATTAGTATTTTTTTATCATTAAATGAAATACATTTTTGTTTATTATTTTTTACATTAGAGTAAATTTAAAAATGTTAAACATAATAGACATGGATACTAATATACATCTTCCATTAACGAATTCCACTAATAAAAATGATATTTTTACCACCATGTCAAAATTTAGAAGATAAAACACGAAACCATTGATTTCTCACAACATAATTCTAGTATTCAACGTTCCTATCGGACAGGATATTTACTAATTTGATGTTTAAATATATAACAAGTAACAATATTAAATTAGAATATGTATTAGATATAATTTATTAAAAATCTTAAAATTTTATTTGAATTGTCTATTGGAAATAAGTCAAACAATTTACGCAAAACGGAACGTATAACATTTGACAGTACAGTTAATAGTATTTGACATTCCACAATTATGCATTATAAAGTTGCATTAAAAACAAATACCTAACATGGCGTTCTCGCAACGGTACGATTATCAAAGATAAGCTTAAGCTTATCATAATTTTATCATTTATTGTGATAACTCATCTAGTACACTAACGTATTGTGTACTTACTTGATACATTTATAATAAAATGCCGGCTAATAAGCGGGAAAGGAACGTAAACTTTTCTTGTGAGGAAACTGAATTGCTACTAAAACTTGTAAACGAAAATAAACATATCGTAGAAAACAAAAAAAGCGACGCCGCTACATGGCATCAGAAAGAAAACTGTTGGAAAGGCATAGAAGCGTCGTTTAATATTGCAAGTAGTATTAGATATAGAAGTGCAAAATCTTTAAAAATGAAATATGAAGCATATAAGAGAGATTTAAAAAAGAAATTAAACATTAGGCCTGTGATATGTAAACCAGAAGAAGATTCAATGTCAGATGCTATACTTTCACTGAGTGAAGAAATTGTCAAAAATGTGACTGTTTATCCAATTTCCCCTGCAGAAAACAGATTAGATTCAGACCAAGCACATGAGACTGGCAAATATATAAGTATGCACATTCATTTAAATATTGTCTAAATTAAAACAAGTTTTAAAAAAAGTTTCAAATATAATATTAATTAAACACAATATCAATAGGAAGATAATATATAAGAATATTAAGTTTGTTTATGTTTATCTAAATCAGTTTATAATAATTTTTATACTGATCTTATCATATAATAGTTATATTTTTGTTAAATCTTAAATAATACTTGTCATTTAAATGTTGCGTATGCCAATAATGCCTAAGAAAAGCAAATCACCATCAGAGTACTAACTTACTACTTAAAGACTTAATGCAAGCAATCTCTACTTTTTAGGTGAGAAAGACAATTCTGATAATGAATCACACAACTACAGATTTAAATTGAAAAAAAAATCCTCAAGACAACATTCAGATTCGTGTAAGTAGATAAATTGAAATATGTTTAATATATCTGTTAAACTAAAATCATACTTTTTTTATAACAATGTGTCTAATTAATAATAATTTTATTACTATATTTAATTTTATATTATTTTAGCTCTAAACAAATTCAAAAATACTTCAGCTATGCTTACCAAATGTAAGTTGGGAATAGCAGTAATTCAAAAACAATTGCTAGACGAGGAATTTAAAAATAAAAAAAAACAATGGCTATTCGAAGAGAAGGAACGAGTGCAAAAACAAAAGCAATGGTATTTTGAGGAAGAAGAGAGAGCACATAAAAGACAAATGTGGGCATTAGAGAAACAAGTGCTACTGAAAAAATTAAATTTAGAATAAACCTATATTCTAATTACATAGTTTTTATTTTAAAATGTGTAGATATTAAATAATTATGTGTTATATATATGTATTAATAAAATTTATATTTCAAGTAATAAAGTTGAAGAGTTTGTTTGATTGAACATGCAAATCTAAGGAATTAATGACTTGAATAGAATATTCTTTTTTCTTTTTAAAAACTTCTTTTTTTAATGTAACTTCTCAGGCTATGTCCTTTAGACCATGTTAACCAAATTGTCAGTAAAAGCTACTAAAATTATTAGAGGAAAGGGTGAGTAGTCTATTTGAGGAACTAAAAAACAGTATAAATTCAATGTTTTGAGATACATTAGCAATATTGAGATCCACCAACCAACACGCAATATCTTTGAAGTAGGCACTAAAGAACAAGCAAATAAAATAAATATTTTAACACTACAATCTCTCTGCATATTCAACTAAATCTCATTTAATTAAACTTTATACAAAAAGGTAAATCTAAAGTCAATATAGTTAGGATTTTATTTTGAAATCTGCAAATAAATAAACAAATGTATATACACATAAAATGCCTATTCGTTAAATAATTTGGCGAGGCGAGGCCTCCTGGAAACTCCTTGTGACGTAGTTAGTTAAAAAAGCATACTCACTCAAACGCGCTGGGCGGCCTTTGGTCCTTCTTCCTTGCACGCTCTGTGAACAGTGTACGCTGTGGCTCGCGAGGTGTGAACGGGCGACGCGTGCGTAATGGTCGTAGTGGGTTTATACCAGATGCAGTTATGTCGTTCATTTCTGTTAATAATAATTACATATTGTTTTAAATTAAACTTAAACATATTTTTGAAAACCTATAAAATTTTAACGTAGCTGGTCCTAGCACCATTAATCGAGCGTTCGATCAAGCTATGTCCAAAATTATTAGACGTATTATTACAATATTATTATGCGGTTAACATCTATATAGGGAGATTTTTTTACATATATCCGCTATTCAAATGGGTTTAGCTAAGAATGATTGTTTGGCAAGAAACAGTGCATAAATATATATATATATATATATATATATATATATATATATATATATATATATATATATATATATATATATATATATATATATATCCGAATTTGATAGGTCGGAACTTCCGATTCATATAACACCTTCGATTTCGGTTCAAACACTATTCAATCGGAGGTTAAAGACAGTACCTATGACCCCGCCGGCGGTCACTTTGTACAAGCCATCTTATACTTGTCCCGCGAGGAATGACTCTTTCTATCACTGACTTCACGGTCACTTATTTCTTCTTGTACATTCCTATAAGTTAAACGTATCCGTGATACTATAGGTATATAAAAAACACTTATGATTAAAGCAGATAGATATACATATAAGAAACCTTATTACAGCTGCGTCATTCAATGTTGAAATATAAAAGATATATACTGCCTATATAAAATCAACTTTATTTGGAATCTTTTATACAATGACTTAAAAAAAAACAAAATACAATCGTATCTATTTTATTAGTTAAGTAGTTGTTATTTCTAACCTATAATAAATGCTGTTGTTACAAATAAAAACCTTTTCTTTATAATATGGGGATTATAACACCCTGGTAATACCATGGTTACTAAAACAGTACTACTTCGTTATACATATGGAAAGGCTTGAAGAAAGTATTTTCAACTTTATCTCAAACGATTAAAGACTAATGGAATAAAAACGGTGAGTGTCGATCGCGTAGCCCTTTAAAAGGAAATAGCTGGTAACTAAACCAAGAACCTTAACGCCGACTTGGATGTAATTTTCTGAACTTTGACCCCTTCGGGGAAACTTTTTGGAGACCTAAGTAACCTTGCTTACATAAATTGAAATAGGGAAAGAAAGTAATTTTTGTCTCAATTATTACCTAAAGTAAACGTTTATAGGAAACTTACAAGTATTATTAATAATAAATTATTCATTTTACCATGTTTTTACCTAAATTGTTAAGATTAAAATAATCGTAAATGGTTAGACAAAATATCAGTCTAGTGCGAGTTATATTTGCGTATCGAGAGTTCCGTATCAATTTCATGATTGTAGGTCAATGTCAATGGATCTACAACTAATAAAAGTTGGCAAACTTAAACTTGCGGTCGTATGGACACATTTTATATGAAATGAACTACACAAATAAGTTCTTTTATGTGATATTCGTATTAATTTACAATTTCCGAAATTTCACTTTTGTTTGTACATTACCTAAGTTCTTACTTTTTGCTAAAATTCATAACTCTAGGTTAATGGGAAGTACTCTAGAATTTCATACAAATGCAAAAAATTAAGCGCTGACGTCGGTATCTTTTGGTATTAGAAATTTTCTTTGCTGCGAAGCACTACTGACCTGGATATTTAATATTAATTACAGCTAGATAACTCGGGGTTAGACGGGTTTGACAAATTGGTCTCGACAAACAGACAGACAGACGGACAACAAATTGATCCTATAAAGGTTTCGTTTTTCCTTTTGAGGTACGCAATGCTAAAAAGTCCAAAATGTTTTATTTTATTATTACTATAGCGTCTATAATTTGCCTAGTTTTCACAACATTGCGTGTAGACCGGCAGTACTCAACATCACACTGTCATAACCGTTGTCCCGTGAATGGGAATCAAACCCACGGCCCGACGGCTGACGCTGTTAATAGTCCTTATTCAAAAGCTATAAATTATAAGAATTCGAATAGACAATTCTTTGAAACATCTATTGTTATTTTAACTATAAAGTAAAAGGAAATGAAGAAAGTGTATGGATCGCGTGATCTTTTATGGCGAATAAAACATTAGATATGTTTTATACACAATCACAATTCACAGTCTTTGCTTGTATAAAATATTTATTTGTTTATTTATCAGGCAAGCCAACGTGACATACGATGTGATTTAATTACGAAATATGTATGTATATGACATTTTAAAACGAATTGAACATCACACGGTACAAAAGTACGTAATATCTATATGTTAGATACCTTAGAAATTTAGATAAAGTTATACAGGTAGGTACCTACTTGTCCAATTGCGCCAAAAGTTCAATTCCTAAGGAAATATTTAATAAAGAAATTCAGCAATTTTCAAAAGAAAACGTCAAGAATACCGTATATGACTAAGCTTCATCGTAAATGCTATATTAAAAATACACCATTGTCACCCATAAAGTATTTTTCGATTATTACTGCAAGTAAACAAGTGCTAGTGAACAGGAGTCTAGTTTTTTTTGACAAAATGTGGCTAATAATAGCTACTTACCCGAGCTGATGGCTGCGCGGGCTTCACTTATGATCTCTGCAGACGTTTTACGACGAGGTGCATAAAAAGGTGCACCGGCGTTGCGCCTCACACCCCTCTCACCCATCTCTCTGGCTGTAGAGAATACGTAAAATACACAAACGAAGTAATTGCTTCATATATTTACTTGAATTTCGTGCACTAGTGCTAAATCACTCCGTTGTCACTTGGTGATGTAGGCATAAAAACTTATCACTTAATCATCTAGCTTAAGCATCTTTACAAACATAACTACCATAACATGACATAAAATTGATAGTTTTAGTTAAAAATAAATTTATATGTAAATTAAAAAAACAACTCATTTGAAGATTAAGATTAAAATACACGTCTGGCAACTAAATTAAAGTACACTATAGTTTTAAATTATAAAGTCCAATTTCCTTTGACGTAGTCGATTTCTTTCTTAATGTCTAAGCAATTCCTTACAGGCAACATTTAGGATATACCAGCAGGCGTAGTGGGCTTGAGCCAGGGACGGAAATTTGGAACAGCGGGATTCCTTTCAAATTTTTATGTTTTCTTTAAGTAGATGTTTTGTAGGTTTAATATTTATAATAATATTCTATTACTAAAGTACCTATAGATCTTATCTTGATAAACGTTTAAGCTCTAATTATAAACAAAACATTCATACACCATTTCACTCAGATCGGTCTTGTCGCTTAGCATAAGGTGTACACAATGTAAATGTAAATAAAATTAAAGTGTCTGTTGGTTATTTCAAAATAATTGTTTTTTTGAAATTTATATAGCTATTTACACGTTACTACGTTACTAAAACATAATATAGATATTAAACACTTTTGTTTATCTGTCTGTCTTTCGGATTGTCCAACCTAATCTCTGGAAGGGCTGAAACGATTGTAATGGAACTTTCACAAGAAGAGAGAGGAATTTGTGGAGCAACATGTTGGCTAATTTTTATCTAGGAACTCCCGGAATTTATCCGTGACCGAAGTTTACTCACATTTAGGTACCACGCGAAAGTACCTTCCGCCAAGACGAAACAGTGCGTACAAAATGAAAATTTTCATATAAATACACATATTTTGCATTATTAATACATAATAAAGTGATTCAAAAGGAAAATGTAAGATTTATACATACAGTATACATATGCGTATAATATAACAACACCTAAATCAGAGAACATCAATCAGGCGGACGAAGCCGCGAACAGAACACTAGTTAATAGTACATCTATAAAAGGATACACGAAAAATATACCTAAGTACCCAATATCCCATACAACTATTAACCTAGTTTCCAATATTTTATATCTATTCTACTTTATGTAGGTGACGGCATAACGATTATAATAACGAATACGTGTTATAACATTATCGCTTGACATTTACCGAATAAAAAAAGAAAATTTCTACTAACAATTTCTACTAACAATTGCTTTATACAACCTTAGTCTACAATCCTATTTATTTAAAAGTAGTCATATATTTTCGGAAAACAATTTTACAAATTTATTAAAACATTTAGTTTAACTCAAGTTTTATTAAGTAAAGTAAATTTTGTTGTATACATTTATAGAGGTGTAGCTATCTACTGAATAACATCATTTAAGTTGTAAATTATAACACTAACACTAATCTGTACACTTATGTCTACTTTGTTTCCATTTATTTAAATTAAAAGATATTTTGCAAACAATATATATGAAAATCTACATGAAGAAAGAATAAATTTCAGTAAGAAACAACACTATGTCTTTCTCATAATGTATAGTTCACAATTCATATATAAATAATAGAACCTCTTTCTATTTAAGAATTATGTATAAGGATCTAGCATAAATCTAATTCACAACAAGAACAGTAAGGTTTCAATCATAATTATTTTGTCATTAAAATGAAAATATTCTTTATTAAAAATAGACTAGACAAGCACTTTCGATCAAAATGTAACACATAAATACATATTTTACTAAGAAATAATTCATAAACACAAGGGAAATAGCCTACTTTTCAATATATACTTACATATAAATAAATAGATATATAAAAAACTACATATAAGTAAATATATAACATGTGTACCGTGTTAAAATTTTCCGCCCGATCTGCAAGGCGGGTGTTCTAAGCCACGCTTACACTACTACTGAGCTCAACTATGGTGGTGACTGTGACTGGTGACTGGTGACTGGTGAGTCGTGCCTTAATGGGGTGGACTTAAGATTAATGTTTTGGACCAAGTTATTACTAGCTGTAGGCTTTATGTCTATCACTGCTTTGATTTCTTTATACCAAGAAAGTAATACTAGTGGAAGTTATATTTTAATTGAAAGCAAATATTCCCAAATATCATAAGTAAACATATTTTGAACTCATGAACGAACTGACTATGAAGAAGTTTACATTAAAGTAGGAGTAAGAATATTTTCAACTCATGAACGAACTGACCAGTGACTTTGAACAAGCTTTTTAAAATTAAAGTTTAAAAAAGAGGAATATCATCAGGGACCAAACATTCAAAGACCTGTCTGTCTAGAACAATCGAGATAGGCCGATTATTCGTTTTTTCAATGGCGGAATAGGTAGGCTCATTTCAAATTTGGTTGGAGACGAGGTAGAGGAGCCCGAACAGCGGAGACGAACGCTATTGCGCATTTGAAGGGAACACTTAAATCCATATACTGCTATGTCCCTTACAACCGACAAGCCAATATGCTTGGAAAAAAAGGAAGGTGCATTTATTCTTGATACTAAGTTATCATTAAAAAGTATTAATCTTGGAGAACACAGTATGGATGATACTGGAGGAGGTATGAAGAGGAGGTAGAAGGTATGAAGATTCCCCGTTTATGAAGAGATTAATGATAGTGGGCGAGGCGCGAGAGGTATGCTACTAAGGCTAACCCTCTTGGGATAAAGTGTAAAACTGAAACATAAAACTTTAACCTTGACATTAAAGCACACGAAAAAATCACTTACTTAAGCTTGACGTGACTTTACAATATATAATAAATATAATTATGGAGTAAAATATATACCTCATATTAATAAAATATACCTACCAACAAAAATGCCATGAGTCACTACATAATAGAAGAAGAGCAAAGCTTTTCCGATAAAAGCGGGTTCGATTTCCGCTACGTTCAATTTTGTTATAAGTTTCCTAAATCAATTTTTTTCTTACATTTGTCGTACTAAATTCTCTATTTTATGCCATTGTTTTTAACATAATAATTAATATATCATAATTACAGATAAGAAAAAGCTCTATAATATAAAAACTTACTCAAATATATACATAATATATAATATATCTATATTATATACATAGATAAATAAACTGATTATTGAAATGGATAAATGCTGTCATCAGATAAGTCACTGTAATTATAATTCGCGTAGCATCTACCCAGCTAACGCCTATCGATTAGTGGCACATGTCGCCTTGGCTACTAAATCCAAACACTCGTGATATAGGGCTGAACGACCTGAATGAGTGTTATTCTCAATTGTGGGTACTCTATCGAAATATACGTATACATTATCTCCACAATAAATAATTAATTGTACGTAACAATTTCAATTTCAATCACGTGTCTTGTCCAATTTAAGGGGGAAATTGTAAATCTAGCGATTTCATTGCTCTTTGATCTCTTCTTCTACGCTAACACAAGGCGTTATAAACGGAATGTGTAATAATTAATAGATTGTGTATAGCGACGAAATTTTAATATTATTTTCACGTCGTAATTAGCACACATTTATTGTCAAAATTATTGCTAATATATCTTGGACTAATTGATTTTTGATGAACTAAATGCCACGCCACGACGGCCTTAAAGGCATCGTGCATCGCGCATTGGGACGGTGTAGGAGTGTGACGCGACAGTTGTGGGTTCAACTCCATTTGGGAGATTAAAGTATATTTGTTTCTCTGGTGAGACAAAACGAAGAATTGAGTTCCCCCATTCAACTCGCTATGTTTGGAATCTATCTGAAGAGTGAATACTGTCATTCTTATACTAGGCCCTTTTTGCCTAAATTGCTATATGCAGGATAAAGCGGGAAAAGTATGATTAAAAATGCTATGGGGTTTTTGGTTTGAGGGAATGTTTATATTAAGGCATAGCAGCTTCCCACTTGTGCCTCATAACAGAGAATCAATATTAGAATATCGCAATTTCTGCCTACATTTGAGATAATGTGTGGAGAAACCGCGCTTTCTTTTACAAGAGGCAATGCAACTTAAATTTATATAATATGTATTTTACGAATATTTTAGTTTTTTGCTAACTAAAGGATAAATAGAAAGTCTGAAAACTAGATTATTTCATAAGATTAATAATTAAGAACTTAGCGAATAAATATTATACAAAACACTTTTCTTACCTTAGAGAGTAATTTTGAAATTAAAGTAAGAAGCGAAACGCATTTTACACAGTTTAAGGTGACAACTAAAAATTAATATAATTAAATGTAATATTTATAATAAAATATATAATTAACACGATTGTGACATGAAAAAATGAATATTGGAATTTATTATTTCTTGTTTAACTCAAATAAATTTAAAACAGTTTCATTAAATAACTTATTTAAAAAAATTTAATTATTCCGTTTAATATTAGCTTATTACAATACTTTAATCGTATTTATGAAGCATCATAAATATTCTTAGACAAATAAGTTGAAATAGATAAAAATATTTTAAGTGTCTAATACGTAAAGAGGTTAGTAAGCTAATTTTCATACATTTAAAAAGTAAAAAAATATATATATTTTAGATATATATGTTATTTACGAATACAACTACTTGGTACTATTTCAACAGTTGTAAAATATTAATTATGTATTATTAAGGGTTAAAGATTTTTTTTCAATTTCTATATGCTGATACTTACGATATACCTTAGAATTTTGATGTTTTACAGTAGTTTGGGTGTAGCTGAACTAAAATAATCCAAATATAACAAAAACTTTTATGCAAGACGACAGTAACCAATGCGGGTCATAAACACAGTATAAATATTTCGCAAAAGTGGTGGTGATAAGTAACCTACTTTTATTTAACCTTTTTTTTAATTTAAGGTTTTCGTTTCACAGTAAAATAACAGAGTGCAAATTCGATGCCTATGAGCCCCATTCCCATACGAGGGAATACGTTTATTGTTTATTCTCAGTTTACACGTGGGACGTGTTGTTACACGTACTGTTGTACGTCTCTTTAAATCCTGACTAAGCAATATACACACGACGACCAAAATTTAAGCTGAAGGTATAGAAAGAAGTACCAGCTACCTGATTCTTACTGCGCGGAAAAAGCTGAAGTCGCTTTTATAATTGATCTAATCTTATATTTTAAGCTAAGGTAACATCACCAGGAATTATAATATAGGACTGTACTAGACTAATTGGCGATTAAAATAATCAAAGTAAAGCAGAAAATGTTGCTTAACAAAACAGAAGTCATTATATGTATCTAAATGTATAGTATATTTTATCAAATTTAAGACATAATTTCAAATTATATGATAAAATTAATTTAGTATAAATATTACAATACATTATGGTATACCGTTGCATACATACAAAACAAAAAACTGCATTTAAAAAAGAATACGTTTATTACTTAATTATTAAAAATAGCAACATTTATAAAAAACAATGTAAATGATTTTTTTACTTAGCAATGCTACTAGGTCTAACGTCAGTCGCAAATCACAATTGACACATGACAATTATTTGTGAATTCTAATCTTGTTGTGCCCAGTTTTTGTATTTTGTCCATGATTCATCAGATAATTAATTAATAGTGTTAAGCAAAAAACAGATGTTTAATTTTATTCACTAAACTTTGCTCTAATTCACTGTCTATTAGTGTCTACCACAATGGCAGGTTCTACGTGGGAAGGTGAATACTTTGCACCGGTTATACTTTGTGGATCAGTACACATAATTTGTGACGTTGCATTATTTATAAGTAACAAATAAATATTTACATATACACACTAAAAATGTAATTTATGAATAACAAAAACACTTAGTGTAAAATATATGTAAACTGAAATGTAATCTGTTATCTCAATTATAATGCATTTTAGCGGATTTATCACAAATATTATATATTTCACATTAAAATTTCTATTACAGATGTTAGAAAGCAAGCTCGAATGCTAGAAAATGATATAGATATGAAATTAGTGGCATTCAGTAAGCTGGGTGTAACTACTGGTTCTTCAAATCTTAGTTCTGAGACTGTACCACTAATTAACAGTGATGACATGTTTGAAACTATGTCCATGGAGTTACAGCAGCTCTTAAATAAGGTATTTGTCAAATTTCAATGTGATAGTTTACATTTATGAAATATTTCTGTATCATTGTTTCATCTAAGTGATCAATAAGTTAATTCTTTGCATACATACATGCCAAATGAACTTTTTTTTAATAATCATTTTTGTTCAAGGATTGCCTATATATTTATATACTAATTATATTTTTAGAGAAATGTAACATATGTATGTAAATAAATTATAATATGAACTGTGAATTATAATTGAAATATATAAATAACTAAAATTTATTATTTTAAATATTAATGTCATATACTAAATAAATAATAAATATAAATAATAGTTCTCTACAAGAGATATTGATAACGGTGTCTAAAACATATTTTTGCACCAAATTTAAATATGTTTTTTTTTTAATATGGCTACATGCACTAATGATTAATTATATGTAGATGCATATAATAAACATTTATAAATTATATAATATTATAAATACAATTTCAATTACAGCTATCATCTATAAATGACAAAATGGCGGACTTGGCTCCTAGTGGAACAGCTACATTGCATACAATCAAAAGACACAGAGAAATATTAATGGTAATATCACTTTGTTATTAAATTTTTATGTTGTTATATATTAGATAATTAATAGAAAGTAATGTAAGGATTCTGTTTAAAAGGCAAGACTAGATTTCAAGTATTAACATTCCTATATGTTGAACAGCATCTGCAATGGGTGCAGGTTTAATCCATAGTAAGAAAAAAATATTACATATAGTCATTTATTTGCTTTGGCAAGACAAAGCGCATTATTTAACTCTATACAACACACAAAGTGTTAATTTCAAGCAAAGAATTGGGATGCTAGAAAAAGTGTAAAGCTGAAAAAATATATAATTGTTAATTCAAATAGGCAATGATGTCACTTGCAATGTTCTCACAGTGTTGTAACCATCTTTTCATTATGTTTGTATCATTAACAAAAGGATTATCAACAAGAATTTCAAAAGACATCGGCAAGAGTGAGTGCAAGACGTGAACGTGAAGAACTATTGCGTGGTGCAAGCCCTCAGCCGTCTGCATCAGTTGGACTGAGCCGCAGGGACCAGTATGCTAAGGAGTCTAATCATTTGCATAGGTATACTTAAAACTTATTATATATATATATATATATATATATATATATATATATATATATATATATATATATATATATATATATATATATATATATATACATATATATATATATATATATATATATATATATATATATATATATATATATATATATATATATATACATATATATATGATTATCAATCAGCCTGTTGGTTAACATCTGATCATTTTTCAAATTTTGTGATATACTTAAAGTAATGTTGCGTTTCCATGAAAGTTTTGAAATTTTTCTTGCTTTTAAGTGTTTTTATCACATTTACTTTGCCAACCAGTAGGATAAATAATATTGTATAAATATTAGAGATGTGCCGATTATGAATTAAGCCGACTAGACGGTTGTAAGTGGATCATTTCTAAAATTCTAATGACGAGAGTGATAGAATCGAAATTGGTCTCAGAGTAGTAAAAATTCATTGATAAAAACGTATATATTAGAAATTTCTGACAAGTCTATCTGTGTACAGTCCCGCTAGCTCTGTTTTTATAGCGAGTGGCTGTTCCTAGAGGTTAAGAATATAACCAAATAAAAAATCAATAGTTAACGTCATCAATATCATTTCTTTTTATTTAATTTTAGAAACTGGTTATTTAATTATAGAAGCCTTTAGATAGTCTTCGCCCTTAGCCTACTGTTCAGTTAATCCGACATTACCGACGAGTACATCTCTAATAAACATGCTAGTTAAAACTTTTTACCCATACTGTAATTTTTATATTAGTTTTCAGCTTCACGCTGTGAAGCTTTTTGTATCCTACAAAACACTGTTCTAAGCTCGAATGCGTAAGCTTGCGTTATTCTCTTATTCGTCCTTGTTGAGTGACAAAACTCAACGGTGCCATTCATATTTGTCTGAGCATTCCTCCAACTGGATTTGAACCCACACGATATCAGTCACACGCTGTCGCTCTGCGCCACGATAGTCAATAATTATTATAATTTTGCTATTTCTTTCCAGTTCCCACATTTTGGTAGATGAACAAATAAACATAGCAATGGAAGCTCGGGAACACTTGAGCTCCCAACGGCATGTCTTCAAACGGATGCAGACCAGGTTCAATGATATCACAAATAGGTAAAAACAAATTATAATTAAATATTTTAATTAAAATTATATATAATTTAACAGCTTCGTCGCTCAGGTAAGACAACTTGAAATTCAGAACGAATTGTCTTGACTTTGGGGGGTTATCTTTGCCTAACAACTTACATTAATGAGTTTCACTTTCCGCCTGTTAAAAAAACATTATATATTGAGTTGTTTTTTTTTATTTCTACAGTGGAGATATGGGAATTTAATTTACTTGAATAGTAAACAAAAAACTGCTTGACGCTTTTTTTCCCATGTAGCAGGGTAACCAGAGGAAACATAGTGTTAAGACACTCGAATTTATTCCCCCCACATGGGAAGCGAACCCACGAACGTCGCGTTTCTGACACCAGACTAGATCCCATCCACTTGTACTACAATAATATAATATTTCCAGGTTCCCAATGCTCAACAGTCTAATGTACAGGATAAACGCTCGCAAGCGTCGTGATTCACTAATATTAGGTATGGTGGTGGCCGTCTGTACGTTCTTACTGCTTATGTATGCGTTCTATTAATTTTTTATTTCATTGTTTTTTGGAGATTTTCGGCTTTTATATATATATATATATATATATATATATATATATATATATATATATATATATATATATATATATATATATATATATATATATATATATATATATATATATATATATATATATAATAAGTTTGTATGTAAAGTGATAGATTTATTTAACAATGTTAATATTGATGTATAATGATTACCATTTCATATATTGTTTTGTTATAACAAATCCTCCAGGTCGCGTTTTCGTCTTATATTATGTAAACATGATGTTACTAAAGCTCGATTTTCTTAATAAAAATACAACAAACCGTAGTAAATTAAATGTCAGCCAGAAATCTTCCATACTCTATTTTATACTTTATTATTCATACAATAAGGGAAGAGTAATATTAAGAAACATAAAAATTTAAACGTAGGAGAAAAATTAACGAATTAACAAATTAATTAATAACGAACTTCGAACTTGCGCCTCTTGGATACAAAAAAAAATGCCAAAGAGGCGCGTGTTCGAATCCTAGCAGGATCCTTAAAATTTTTATACGTTTCTAAGGGCCAATTTCAAAGGTTACTAATAATGTTTCAGATAGTAAGCTGATAGTAAATGCTGTCTAACAGATAAAGACTGATAATTTAAACAGGTCTGTATCTGCTAGATATTTCTATCTGAGACCTGTGATACTATTTTTTTTTGTTTATCGGATAAGGAACATATTTCCTATCTGGGACTGTGAAACCGGCCCTAAGTCCTATTGAAGCCCATATCAAATGGATCCTTAACAAAAAAATAATTAAAGAATGACATTCTTATATGTGCTCTTTTGCTTTTCTGAAGTAAGGTTTTTACAATAATAACTATCTATATATTAATACGTAAAGCAAAAACATTGCACCCCCCAGTATGAAATTTGGCACACTTATAGTTTATGTGTGGGAGATGTGCAGAACGCTGATATTTTTCAATAATAATGCCTATAAAGTACATTATATCAATAAATAAAGCATTAAACACACTACCATATGTGTAACAATATAACTTTTGTTTAAAGTGACATACACGTTGCTATGGCAACGCGAGTTTCACGCGTCAATGGGTCCTCTAGTATATATAAAGATTCAAAGTCTAAACTTATCAGATTTTTTAATTAAAATTTCAATATTATTTTATCATCCTAAAACGTTTTTTTCTTCAGTCGAAACTTTAGTCTTGTTACTAGAACAAAGACAATGAAAATTCAGTCTCCCTTCATAGGAATCGAACCTGCAACCGTTGTGTTTCCGTTACAATTAATAAATAAGAAGTGTAAAAGCATTTATTTATTAAATTATTAATTTCTTTACTTATATTAATATCGACATTGTATATTAGATAATCCTTTAGTGATCGTAGAACAGATAGATATTGTGGTTACTTGGAATAATTTAGATAATTTCAGTTTAAAACAATATATGATATGTACATGTAGTAATATATGCATATATATAAGTAGGTCTTTATTTCGTGTTGTAAGCAAATTGTAAATATTTAATGTATTTAATGGAGAAATAAATTATTTTATGACATATTTATGGGATTGTTTTTGTACACTATGGTTTTTATAAATATCGGTCAAATGGCGAGCGGTATTAGCGCAATATTAGCGGTATTAGCGCGCGTATCCACCCATTTTGTATGAAACGAACTACAAATATAAGTTTGTAATGGTTTATTTCTGTGTTAAACTTATATATTAATAATTTTGAGACTTTTCTCTTTATATTTAGTCTAGGTCAATGAAATACAACTAATAAGGGTCGACAAACTTAAATTTGCGATCGTCGTTTGTACCCATTTGTACTTATTTTGTATGAAATTTATTACAGTATAAGTTTTTAATTTTTGTTTTTTTTGTACTATAAATTCTAACTTATTGGGAAACTTCATAAGTCTAGGTCAACTGTAATGCAAAAGAATTAAGCTACAACACTCATACCTTTTGATTTTTACTTAAACTTGATTTTTTTTCTGTGCTTTAGAAGTAATCGAGTGTCATGCTAATAACACAAATAAGTTGTAAGCGACAACGACGTACGGCTTGCTTGGCGAGGAGCGGGTTCGAGACCCGCTTCGTTCACACTTATAGACGTACGTATACCGGTTCTGAGCATTTTATTGTAAATTACTTTTTGACTTTAGGTTTCTCTATCAAATTAGGAATGAATAATATGGGTGTATCTGGGTACATTAAAAATGAAAAGTACTTTTTATTTTTTTTTTAATAATTTTATTTGCGACACGTTTAACAAAAACATCGTCAAAAATAACCATTTTCAGTAAATTAATTTAAAAATAATATTATGCATAAGCTGTGTAACTTCACATAAAAAAAAAGTCTTAATACAAGACAAGTCATGGTATTCCAAAATAATTTAAAACAAAAACAACTACGACGCAATTAATAGTGATTATTTTAATTAACTATTATGCTACCTATAAGTTTGAAAAAAGTGCAAAACTATGTGACATACAAAAGTACAAAGAAGTGTTATATGCGGGAAAAATCCGTTTATAGCACCTTTTTATACTTTTGTGCACAGATTTTTATTAACCTTGACACCATTACGATTAATAGCTAAAAAATATTATTACAAAATAAAAACTTTTACATATAAAATATATACAAAAAAATATATTTCCAAAGAAATTATACAGTGGTCATATTCACGCTTTTTCCCGCATACCTATAGGTAGACAGAGAATATAGTGTTAGGACACTCCTGTCTCCGTTTTCCGCTCGAATTAGGAACAGTGGCAGAACAGTCTGTTCTGCCACTGTTCCTATCTCTTATCTTTTTATTAAAAAAAAACATTTAACTAGCGTGTACAGTTTCCAAATGCGATTTCAAAGTGACTTTTTGTGTGAAACGTTTCAAACACTGGTCACACTTGTAAGGCTTTTCCCCGGTGTGTGTGCGTATGTGCTTCTCCAAGTCACCTTTACTTGCAAATTTCTTGTCACATTCATGTACGGAACATACAAATTTTTTATTGTGTAAACGACTGTGATGATATAATTTTTTTCTTTTGTCAAAGATCTTGAAGCATATCTAAAAAAAAAAGGATAATTATTTAATGATAAATCTATAAGTTGAAATAAAATTACCAAGTTGCCTGTTTTAAGTAATTATATATTGAAAATATTTAGAAATTATTTTGTTTACAAATTGTATATATCGGTGGAATTTGCACCAGCACTTTTGATATCACACCTTGCATTATGGTGTAACTTAAAGATTGTTATCACAACTTTTGTTGTTACTAGCCAATAGCTAATATATATAAGAAAAAGATAGGTATAGGATAGGGCTTTGGAGATGTTTCCCTGTAGTGGTGAAATTAATATCAATTTGAAATTTTAATTTATTTGTTTGTCTGGAACTACCAGTGTGACTTGAAAATATATTTTTTTTTTCAAAAAGAAGGCTAGAAAGTTTTTATTTTTGATGAAATGCATCAAAGTTGCAAGTGAATAGAACTTAACTTTCACTTACCTCACATTTGTACTGCAACTTATCTTCATTATCATCATTATCTAAATTTCTATTAAAATCTTGTGAACTATCCAGTTCTGTTGTATCGTCATCTGATAAATCCTGCAAGTAAATTATCCTTTCAATTTTACAAATCCTTAATAATTCATGTGGTTACATGATACATTGTTTGGCAGTGTTAAACGCCACACTTTGGTCAGTAGAGAAATAAGTAATTTCATATATATATATATATATATATATATATATATATATATATATATATATATATATATATATATATATATATATATATATGTATATATATATATATATACATATATATATATATATATATATATATATATATATATATATATATATATATGTTCCGTACATGAATGTGACAAGAAATTTGCAAATAAAGGTGACTTGGAGAAGCACATACGCACACACACCGGGGAAAAGCCTTACAAGTGTGACCAGTGTTTGAAACGTTTCACATAAAAGTCACACACAAGACACGTTTCACACAAATCGCATTTGGAAACTGTACACGCTGTAGAAGAAATAATTCAACCATTATATTTTATCTATTTATTAATATTTTATCCTTATTATAAATAGTAATTACATATGTAGAATAACATTTTTAGAAACCATATAAATTCAAACAAAATTTTAAAAAAATTCAAACAATAACAATAGCTTTTCTTGTAAAATGTCCAAGAAGTGCAGGTCAAAGACTGAATAGATAAGTCTTATACTGTATAATGATATATAGTAAATAATTAAACCTTTCCATTTCACAAGATTTAAAAAGTATAGTGTATATATGTGGAGTGGTATGTAATGGTAATAATCTATCACAGTTGGATGTATCTCATCTTCAACAGTATTCAAGAGGTGCGGGTTCGAGTTCCGCTAAGATCAAATTTATATATTTTAAAAATATTGTTTGATTCTTAGTGTGGAATAACACTATAAAATGTCAAAAATATTAAGACCTTTTTATACTATAAAAAAACCAATCATACCCCAGGCACTGATGACTCGAATAGATCTTTCCTCACTGTCAAAAATGTTTGTATAGCAGGATGTGGTTGAGTAGAACCTATCCTACAATGTTGACTGTTCCGAGCTTTATTTTGAGTCTGTAACATAGAATGTTGTTATTTAGTGTAGAAGAAGTCTTCCAGTAGCAAGAATTGAAAGAATAAACATAAGTTATATTTGATACGATGTATATGATGTAGCCAAAATACTATATATGTACACTTTTTTGCCAGCAATATAAATTTATTTTATAATGTTTGTATAGTATAATAAAAAAGTTTTAAATATTTAGGTTTTTATAAATGTGCTATAATTCATAAAAAATATATTGAGGGCTACAGTATTAAAAAAAATAAAATTTCAGTTCCTTGTATTCCCCCTTAATTTATTACTTTTGTATCAAAATTGTGTAGTTATACTTTATATAGTTGCAAATGAAGTACCTGTGACATATGGCCAGACAGACAGGCAGGCCCACATAGTTCCACAACAATAATAATTCATGGAATTCATACCTCATTTTTTGAAAACATACCTCATTTTCCCCACCATCATAAAAGAGCAATTTTAACTGTTTATCATTTTTCTTTGCAATTTGCCGCAGCTCCGATACTTTGTTTACAATGTTTAAGCATTTTTCACATATTTTTTGGGGTAAGTTATCTAATAATACTATCTGTAAATTAAGAAGAATATATTATAAAAATATCTAAACCTATATATTAGAATAAGCATTGAAATTTCTACAACAACAATATTTACTTTTATTCCTAAGCAATCTAAAATATCTTCTTTTAAATTATTCTTTTCAAATATATCACAGTATCCTTTTTCATCTAAACACAGCCTACATCTTTCATAAAACATAATGTTGTGGACAGGTCTATCCATATTCTTGAGATTCGACGTTGCAACGTTTTCAATTTACAAGTCATATGTTACAAATTTATTATGTTAATATGTTTACGTGCGTAATTTCATATATTAACATTTACACTTATAATTATATATAACATGTGAATGTAACATGTTTTGCGTAAAAATATTCAAATACGTAAAAAGTGACTGTTTCCAAAAAACAACGTGAACAGAAAACATTCACATTTGACAAACTACTGGATAGTGAATAGTCAGTAACACGTCAAAGTCAATTGATTGGAGCTGTCAATAAAATGTGATAAAATATTTTATGTTATCTATAATATATTAAAACAATAAAACATTGTGTCCATACATTCAATGTTTTTACGCAAAATGATGCAGGGTGATGTAATATTAATAGAATATCCTCCTTAACAATTCAGTATTTTTACGCGCTTTGACAATATTTACATAAAATTATTTACATGTCAGTTAAAAATGTACATCATCTTTTATTAGACGCCTTTTCCATTCTTTTTAGTATCATAGTACAATTTGGTACATTATAGACAGAACATTTTAAAAAACCGAACAGGTTTGTGCCGATTTTATTTATTATTATTCTTGTGCCGACAATAAATTTTATATATTGCATGCGATCGTGTACTTTAAATACCTACAAATCGAATCAAAATTTGTGATTAGTCTTGGAATAAGATAATCAACAGTGCGTTCGCCGTAACTGTTGTTAGCTCGTATAGTATACAACCGGTTATTAGCGATAGTTCGTATATATACAGAATGTATTACGGTAATTTTGAATTCATCATAGATAAATTGATTTATTTGACAAATTATAGTTCGACAGACTTTAAATAGGTAGAATTTTGTAAAATCTAATATAGTAATATCAATTAGATCCACAATTATAATATAGAGAACTGACTGAAAAGTAGATTGATTTTGACTTAATAGCATTATATATACATATTATTATATACATATATACACTGACATTATGTATTGCTTTACTCTAAGCTTTTTTATTAAGATGTTTATATTATGGCAATAATATGTTTACCTTCAAATGTCAAATTCGAGACACGTAAATAAAAACAAGAGATTTGAATTTCAAAAACGAAATAACTTTTTACTTATTTCATTTTATAAGTAACAAAAAAGATTTATGGAAATATCTATTTATAAAGTTAATTTTTAAATTAATTCTGTAAATGGAACAGTAATGAATAAAGTGGAAACTAAAATACCTACAGTTGCGGAACAAGTTTTAAATTCAATTGAAGCAAAACTACAAAATTCTAGCAATAAACAACGTAAGTAAAAAACGTGTTTTATTATAGTTGTAAGTAATAAACATAATCAATTTTATTATTAATTCAAACTTTTTTATGGAAGATAGATTATAGTTTCAGACGAGGACCTTTTAACTTTGCATTCCGTGTTCGGTGTTGTGCTACAACGCGCTTTGGACATTTTAGAAAAGTATAATAATCTCGAAACGTATAGCACTGCTAATAAAACAAGAACATTAATAGAAGTGAAAGGAGAAAATAATAGATGTTATAGAATTTTTCCAAAAATTAATTATTGTCCATGCAGAGCCTTCAAGCATCAAGTTATTGAGAGAAAATGTCAAATAACTTGCAAGCATGTTCTAGTTGGTAGAATTGCATGTATGCTTGAAAAGACTGTTGAAAGAGAAGTCACACAGGATCAGTATTCAATGCTGGTGATGTCAATGTTTGATTTAGATGAGCAAGATGGATGAAGGAACCTCTCAATATTATTTCACAGCTTCTATGGACTCTGGCAAAACACTGTATGGTTTATTGAAAGCTATACAATTTCAAGAGGTAAATTATAAACTTTAATATTTTATTCTTTATTAATATCATACATGTAGTCAATTTTTTTATTATCTTCTCATTGTCTTAAGCCCAATTTGGATTGTCTGGCTTTTTTGTATATCTACTGCAATTAAAATGTGTATAAATATTTAAATTTAAATACAAACTAAATATACAAATACATTTAGATTCATCATCATAAATAATTATCATTCATACTGAAATTTTTTTTTGCAATTTTTATTTTACATTTTATGATATAGTTTAAATTGTATTATATGGAAACAGCTTCTAGCATGATAGAATTTTTTTAAATATAATAATTACTATAGGTGTAATTAAATAGTACCTATATAAAAAAAAGATGGTAACATAGTTATGATGTCAAGTCAAAATAAGTCTAAGTTAAAAAAATTGTACTATATTAGTACATTTTTAATAGTTTATATTTTAGATTTTTACAAGTTTTAAAAGTTAAATGTTACAATTATATCAACTATTCCAGTGTGCTGTATTCTGTGCCATGCCCGAAGGTCTAAAGTTAACAGTTGAAGAAGGTAAATGTGTACAAGCATCAGCATATATCCCGGCAGATAACTTCACTGAATACCATGTGCAGGACGATATTGATGTTTTATTTAAAGTAAGTAACTTTAACTTTTACATATAAGTTGGTAAGTAGGTATAATAAAAAATGACATTTAGTTAGGACTCATAAGTGAGAAGTGATATTAAACTGGATCTATTTTAAACATACATTCTTCTATAGTGTAATGCTATCTCCTTCTCCATATGTGACATTGGCAAAGTGAATTGTGTTTAACTGGCATGCTCGTAATATCATATATAAAGAGAAGAAGAAGACAAGTGATATTAATTGTAGTGTTGATTATGGAAAGAAATAACATGTTATTCCTTCTAAAATGTATTGTATACTACAATATTTTAATTTGTAATATTTTAATTTTACAGATTTTATTATACTAGATTTTCCCCAAAATTATAACTTAAATATAATTATTATCCTCCATTTTGATTGCTATGGCAGGCAATTCAATCAATTCAGTTCAATTCTGCCTTTTAACACTCAATGTTTTGAAAACAATAGCTTCTCTCTGCTCTATGTTGGAAAAACCAATAAGTAAGAAAAAATGTTATAATTGATTGCAGTAGATTTAAATGAACATCTATAATTACAAATAGAGATGTTCTTCATAACGGCTTTATTGCGTCAACGTTATAAAGCAATATGCTATGTATAAAACACCTGCTTCTTTTTAAGCTATGTCATATATTAGTTTAATATTAAGACTTCCATATCTAAAAATACAAAAGAAAAACATATTACATCATCATAGTATTTTCTGTTATGTTAAATTCTAATTTTATATTATTATGAAAAAAAAACAGGTTCATAATTTTTTTTTTCCAATTATATTTAAAATATTTAATATATATATTAATACTATTTTTATGACAACGCCATTCCTCAAAAGGGCCGCTGACAGCTGAAGGGTCTATGACATCTTGTTTAATAAAGTTACACTAACAATTCCAAGAACGCTAACAAAATGCAACAAATTTTCTCCACAACTTAATTTAATACGTCATTCAAGGGCAAGCAAGAAATCCGTATTAATATACTTCTTGTTCAATGGAGTTAAAGCATAATTTTGAATGTCACAAATATATCTATTTCGCAACGTGAACAATAGATGTATCCAAAACATGAATATATTTTATTATTAGTTTTCTCCAAAATATATTCACAAAATGTTGAATTAAGCTGATTTCAATACTCATAACTAATATACTTCTTATTCAATGGAGTTAGAGCATAATTTAGAATGTGAAATATTCACAAAATGCTTAATAAAGCAGATTCAATACTTATTTCTTGTTCATTAATATACTTCTTATTTAATGGAGTTAGAGTATAATTTAGAATGGCAAAAATAAAGCTGAAACAAGCGCTTGTTGCTGCGCATTTATATTAGAGCGAAATGCTCGTTTAAACGAACGGCTTTTTTTTATATGCTACATTTATAAATAACTTAAATTTTTACCTAAATAATAATAACAAATTCACTAAAATATAGATTTTACATATAAAATTACAACTCGCATACTTTACACCAAAATCACTTATTCACAATTTTAATGATATAACTTTAAATCAAAAAAACTAAATTCTTATAGGCAATTACAAAAATTACGTATTGACTAAAACCGTCCATCTATCCCTGGCCCCAGCAAGCGAGTGAGCTCTGGCGGCCGCTCCGGTCGATCACTAAGCTTCCGATATCGCCTGATCGTGACGTCACGTGGCGTGATCGGTAAACCACGCCCCTTTTCATCAATTTTATGCTAACTCTACCTAATATACAGAACACCTGTAATTACAGATAAGTATTGCAGTATTAACGGAATCACTCAATATATTTGGGGCGAGCGAGGAGTCCAGCTTGAAGATGTATTACAGATGTGAAGGCTCACCATTGTTACTGGTGTAAGTTATAAATAGATGATATAAGGTTGTAATGCACTGGGAACTGTTTCACTGTACATATTGATTTTAATTTTTGTTATTAATTATTTATATTTAAACTATTTTCATTTTATAACTAAAATCATAATTACATACTTGATAATAACGTGTGGCATCTTGGACGATATCCAAGAGGTGTGGGTTCGAGTATCGCTATGTATAAATTCTTATACTTTTTTTGTTATATACTACGTTTATATATATTTTTTTTCTTTTTAACAGTTTACAACCACAATCTGTTGACAATGTGATGACAGATTGTGAAATTTCAACACAAACTGCCGATTCAGTATTGGAATTAAGAGATGAAGATGCTGCGGAAGTAGCCAAATTAGTCTTGAAAGCACCGTCTTTCCTAGGCCTCTTGGCGGATATAGAGAGATCTTGTGACATCATTGAGATAAATCTGTCACCGCAGCATCCGCATTTGAGTATTGTTACATATGGAATGCAGGTAATATTTATTTTTATATTATATATAAAAAAATCCAGTCAAGTGCGAGTCGAATGTGTTGTGTACTGATTACCTATTTTCCGTTTTCTTTTTTCAATTTATAAAAATTGACAAATTAAACTGTGCAGGCGCATGCAATGAGTATCCATTTTGTGTGAAATTAATTTTAATCTTTTTTCTATTATATTATACTTATATTTTTTTTATACCTTCATGGTGTATCCCGCACGTAGCAGGATAGGCTGAAGAAACAAAGTGCTAAGACACTGTCACCACTTTCTGCCTTCCGAGGCATTGCGTGTTGAGCGGTGGAACTCAACGCCGCGCTTTTTCCTTGTTGCCAGAGCGAAGATAATGAAAAAAATTCTTCTCCCCTCATAGGAATCGAACCCACACCCGTCGCGTTTACAGGCACACGCAGTTTAGAGGCGAATACATTGTGAAGCTAAAAAAATACCACTAGTTTCTGAGATTAATTCGTTCAAGCAGACAAACTGTCCACTAGCGATAGTAATTATTATTTTAATTATAAAAATGATTTTTTGTAATTTATATTTAACGTCTATTCCAGGACAGATCTTGTATAGACATACCAAAGTCGTCTGAAATGGTCCAGAGCTTTAGTTGCGATGAAGCTGTCACCCTCAAATACCAACTGTACCATATACGGCTTATTATGAAAGCGCTCGCTGTCTCGTCCAAGGTTGTTAACTAATTTAACTCATTTATATTGATATATAAATATTCATACTAGGAATAATAAGCGCGGCGTTTACTTCCGTCACAAAACACGCAATGTCCGGAATTAGAGAAGAAAGGAGTGGAGAGAGCGGAGTGTCTCGACACTAGGGTTCCTCTGCATATCCTGCTATTTGAGCTGAATTAATAACTTCTCATTGGTGCCAGTCCGTTCACAATAATTGTGGAAATCGAAGGCTGTGTCAGCGACGTCTGGTAGGGGCGGGATGTTAAGGCGGGAGAGCTGATAGCTGGTGAGGTGACAAGGTTCTTGAGTTGGAGATGCGAGGATCATCACCATGATATATCTATCATCTTTCTTTTTTTTATTTTTTTGTCTTGTTAGCAGAGCTTACTATGTACTGTTAAAACGTATAAAATTTGAACATAGCGGGAGTCGAACTCGCGCCTCTTGCCATACGTTCTTGTCGGGCTCCGTTGACATTCCCATAATGTTTAAACGTTTATTTATTATTATATGTTTTATCTTAAAGCATGATTAATACTAAATTATTTATTTACAGGTAGTTTTGAGATGCAGTTCCAATGGTTTGTTACTTCTTCAACTGAAATTGGAGAAGGACGACCAGCGGCAGATGTTCTCGGAGTTTTATATAGTGCCTTTATTAAATGAATATTAACTTTGTTCGAGTCTAGTAATTTTTTGCTAATTTATATATACAAAGAACAAGTAGAAACTACTTCGCATTCTATGTATGAGGAGCGGTCTGGGACTCGCGACACACGTGTTGGCTTAAAGAGTCCTCTCCCCTCCCCTCCCAGGGCCGAGCTCCTCCCACTTCCACAGTGTAATAGAATTGATGGACCGTAACATTAGACTATGTTGAAATATTACCTTAAAATTACTTGGTGATAGTTTTCTCCATAACATCTTCATATTGTTTTGTTTTATATGTCATTGTTTTAAAGTAATTTGTAATAAACATTTTTTATTAATACCTTGTTCTTTTTACTCTAGCCACTAATAAATATTAATTATTGTCATTATAATAATCTCAAAAGAATAAAAAAATACATAAATTATATAAAAAGGTTAAAAAAGTAAAGAAAAACCGAACATTGTGCAAAATATATTGTTTCCATTCAAACATGTTACACGGAATGTTAAGAACCCGGTTACATAGTACACAGTACACAGTACAATACGTATGTATTATTTCATATTGAGCTTTTTACATTTATTTAAAGTTTTTTTTTTTGTATGAAATCATTCTATACATGCAATTTTAATCAATGCCGGATTTATATATTTAGGCTGTATGTCGTTAAGTCTTTGCCCTTATAACTCTACAATTTTCTCTTAGATTATGGTTGGTCATTGAAAAATCTTTATTGAGCACATTTCTCAGCTACTTTGAGTGTTATATATGTAAAACATATTGTACTGATATAGTCTAAGAACGTCGTCACACAAAACGAAAACGTTTAAATTTATTGATGTAGTTTGTAATAAAAACTATTTTCAATAAGATAAATACTTTTTTTTAAGCATATATAAAAAAATATGTAGCGAGATTTTTATATTTTTATGGATTTTTAAGTATTTTACTTTCCTCCGTGCTGAATAATATTTAAAAAGATAAAAAAAATAAAATAAAATAAAATAATATTTAAAAGGTAAAAAAAAAATGATATTTTCAACTAGCCCTCGGCTCAGCCTGCCACAAAATCCGCCACTGATTGTTACATTTTAAATGAATCAAAAACTTCCTTCACTGATATTATCCATACAAAGATTGTAACTTATTTTTATAGGAAATAAATAAATACTTATCAACTATTGATATTATGTAAGTGAGAATAACAAAATTCAAAATGTCCTAAGCAAATGTATTAACAAATAAATGATTACTATTAGATAAATGTAGAACAAAATTTTAAATATTCATCTTCATTCATATGGGTATTTGATGTTATAAACATCAAGTTTTTTTAAAAAAAAACTTAAAAATTTGAGTGCAACGAGATTTGAACCCGCGCCTCACGGAAACCATCGAGGTGCTATGACCACTAAGCCATGCGTTCTTCAAAAATTTGTACAAAGGTGGAGCGAAGATCGTATTTTACATAGTTTAAGAACTAGGTGAACTAGGTTTTATTGTCCACACTATAAGTAGTGTGGACAATAAAAACTTTATATAGTTGATTTTTCGCTTGCAGTTTCGTCCTAGTCGTTATAGATAGTTATTCGAAAATAATAATTATATTAATAATGTTTCTAAAAATATTAACAATTTTGTTCTACAAATATATATATATATATATATATATATATATATATATATATATATATATATATATATATAATATATATATATATATATATATATATATATATATATATATATATATATATATATATATAATATGCACGAAGTGTGAACCTATTTCTATTGAACACATGCATTATTTATAATTAAAAGCCCATTTAAATAATAAGTTAATTTCAAATTAACACTATGACTATATTTCCTAAAACAATTGATTATGATTGTACAATAGCTTTGTGAAGGCAACATCGATGTCAAACGCATTCAATTTACATCTATTTGGCATAACACGACTAACTTTCGCTTTGGGTACTCTTTAATTTTAAAAAAATTATCCTAAATCCACATAAAAACGTGTAAAATGACCACCACTTATTCAATTATAAAGAAAAAAATATATTTAAGGTAAAGTATAAAATTTGAATGCAACGAGACTTGAACCTCTTTACCTTCAACCGAATATAGGACGATTCTAAATATTAATATGAATACAAGTTCATATACTTTTCATATTTTATATATTTCAAATTAAATAGAGGCGATATCGATAATATTAATTTCAGCAAATTTGAAAGACGTTTTCATTATAAAATTTCAACGATTTAAATCATGTAACAGTTATTTAACAGTTAATAAATGTAGTTAGTCAGTACAGTTAATAAATGTAGTCAGTTATATAAATGTAACAGTTATTTATTATAATGACAAGTTAAAAAGGTATTTTAAATCGCACCCAAAGCTAGGTTAGTATTATCACTATACGTTGGGCCTACAAAGTACTAAATTATGTAAATAATAAATTGATTGGTCGTCGCCGTATGAAAATATACGTTTTAATTAAGATATGTGTATCTTTTATTAGAAAATAAAGTGTTATATTTACATTAAATAAATAAATTAATTAATTTTATTAATTATTTGTAAAAACAAAATTGCATAGATCTTACGCCATTCAGCCTTGTGAACCCAACTTATAGTGTCTAATTAATTCTAAAACAAACAATTAATTATATTTACTTGTTATTCATATTTTATTATCTAAAATATCAATATTCAATTCCAACAACATTTTAATCTAATTTAATACAAAAACCCTTGGGTGTTTTAGTTATCTACTATTTCACTAATATTAGTCTTTAAAATCAGTTCAGTAGTTGCCATTTTATATTTTACTATTTAACATCAAAATTAAGTTATTTTGTAGCACAGCTTCAATTATAAGCTAGATTTTTTTAAACTAAACGTCCTCATCACATTTGTTTATAGAAAAAGAAAGAAAAAACTCTTTAGTCTGCTATTTTCTAATATTGAAAATTTTCACAATATAAAAAAAACGTAAAAATTCTGTGCACAACAAAATTTAGCTAATATAGTATAATTTCTATATATATCGAAACAACGCTAAATAATATTAAAAATTAAAATAAATATGACTTCCAATCATGACTAGAAATACATGCTTTGAGCCTTATATAAATAAATAAATAATTGCACAATTTTTTCACCGAAACGCCGTAACTTAGTTTTAAAGTTATTGTTAATTACACATTTTACAATAACATTACGATATTCCTTTTTTTATTTAAAAAAAGAAATTTATTCTTCTGTTAGCTTAAAAAGTTATTACATAAAAAAGGCGCAAATAAAATTAAAATATTTAATTTAAATATGTAAAACCTTTTCAAATTAAGGAAAAATACTATAAAACTACAAATGTGTAATAAAAGTTTTGTAATTTAAATCTATAGAAGATAGCTCAAAATCGTTGAATATCACATAACAAATGTATGTATGGATCATGTATGCACAGTATATTTATTGTACATATATTTTGAATATCCACAATAGTTAATAAGCTAATGACTTACAACTAGACAAAAAGCGGCCAAGCCTTACGTAACTTAGCGAGCATTGTAGCATGTTAAATTAACCATTCGACCAACGATACTTAAATCACTACAAAATTTAAACTGAAATAAAAATAAAATAAAAATAATTATTAGTATTACAATATAATAAAAAGAAATAAAAACACGTTTTTTTTGTAATATTATTAAAATCGAAAGAAAGTTATTTAATTTTAAAAGAAAATTTATAAGAAATCGTTATAACAACACCGTTAATGGAATCAAATTATTCTGACGGAGGAGCAAATATTACAAACAATTTCAATTTAAATATTCATACAAATTACGCTAAATTAAATAATAATACGTAGCAAATTTTTAACCAACGACATGCATTTCAGATAACAATTAACTGACAATAAATCGTAATATTAATAATAATTTCGTTTTGATACAAGAGACACGCCATATGCAAAAAAAAATGTGACGATGGCATTCAATGTATTATTCCGAGCGATTTTTAAATCACAATCTCAAAATTTAAATAATATTTTTGTTGACTTATTTAGAAAAAGCAGTAATCCGTAACTTAAATGGAAAAAAAGCCATTTAAAAATATTGTACAATAAAATCGACAAAGCAAAAGTATAAAAGTAATAACATTATAAGTTAAATAAGCTCCAAGGCACAATAATACATATTATTATTATTGTAAGGATATTAATAAATTATTTAAAATAGATATTACTTAAAATAGTAGATTTGAGATTATAATTTTTATAGACAGAGAGAGCCAAATTTAAAGAATCTAACGCATAAACTGGGGAAGTCACTAATGTCACATAACATTTAATAAAAAAAAATTATTTATATCGATTTATTCTATTTAAAAAAAAATGTAATTTGATTTTTTTTTATTTTATCTATGTTCTCTCAATAGTAGACGTGCGCATATTACACAGAACATATTGGTTATCCACCGCCCGTATGTCGTGGTGGGCTCCGCTCGCTATTAGCAAAGCCTCGAGTTCCACGCGACGCATTCTCACATCGCTACCAAGCGACACGCCCAGCTGGAAAATATATTTCTCGTTAAAATAGGTCACAAAAACATTTTATACAAATACTGTCCTTTTTTTTTATTCACGCATATTTCGACACGGTGGGTTAAGATGAGAAGACCTATTGTTAAGACACTGATCTTTCTTCTTAAATCGACGATTGAAAATTGTAATATTATATGTAAAAAACAACGTAACATTTGATTTAACGTGAAATATACGCAAACAAATCCAAAACATCTCATTGCGCCAATTCTCGAATATTAATAATTAATTACGTTTAATTTGAAAAAAGTAACACATTGTATATTGGAAAAAATATATACCCATTTGATCTTATACAAGGAAATCTTAGTTTTCAGCGGTGCGTAATTGAAGGCCACATTGCTTGTCTAAGCTTCCCCCTAAAGTAAGTAGGTAGAAGATGATTACTTAACTAAACTTTAAATCAAATGTTATCACGCTACATATTCATTTTCATCTTACTCTATGTCAATAATAATAATTGTTTTTCACAGGAAATCGAATCCACAACTACCTTGAAATCACTTATAACCTACACAATTTTTTTTATAGCTTCACGCTTTTTCCCGCTATAGCGAGCGAGACAATAGAGAGAGACCTAGTATTAAAACTGTCTGTCTGCCCCACCTACCGATAATTATCGATCGTGTTGAGATGCGGAACTAAGAAAAAAATCATCTATCCTATATAATCTATGTGTATGTAAAATAAAAACTACAATAGTGGTTTTGTTATGAAATAACATAAAAAAGCAAGTTATAGTGGACTCACACAAACAAACAAACAGCCAACTAAAGTGAAAATGCAAAATAAAAAACGAAGCCATTCAGCAAAATATGATTTAATAATAAATTTACAACCAAGATATATGTTTAAAGCTTGAAATGAACATGAGTTCGTTTTGTACAAAATATTAACAATAGGCTTTAAGAGAGAGTGACGTAACATAAAAAAAATAGTTTAAAAAACCACATAATAATGTTATGCCACACTTCAAACGAAAGCCTCTAATCATATATCAAATAATAAAACAAAGAGCCAAATTAAATTAAAAATAATATAAACTTGTGTAATTGTTATGTGTAAAGTAAACAACTGGCAACATTGAACTGGATTTCAAATTATATTTAACCTTAATATTATATTATTATAAAAAGATATAAAACATTTTATTCTACATTGATCAAAATACATACAAGGGACCAATGCACTTCAAGCTTATAAAATTAAAATAATCCCTATTTTTTATTAGCAATAAAAAAAATGCACAAACCAAAATCAAAAGTTCTAACCTAACATCCTAACAGTATTCAATAATTTTGTAAAAAGAATATTGTGTAGTTACTTTTTCAAGTGACATTAACACAAACTAAAAACTATGGCAGCAATTCAATACACAACTGATAATAATTAAAATACTATTAGAAAAATAAAAAAAGGTGTACAATATGTCATCAAATAAAACTTTGACTTAAAAATTGCTATTTTGGTGTTCATTGTAACTTAAGTTAATAGCGTCATAATTTTATGTATATCCCATACATATATTACTGCCAGTCAGTGTGTAATTTTTAAAAATGAAACAACTTAATTCAATTTGTATGTCACAAAGCATAATCTGTGCATTTAGTTGTCACAGACTAAAAATATAAAAAATAAATTAGTGCTGTGTATTTCTCATATATATACAAAACATTAAACAAATAAGAACTGTCTTAGGCCATAATAAATAGTATAAAACTACTTTTTATAGAACTTACATTTATATTTGTTAATTCAACTGAATTATTGTAACAATGTTCAACAAAACCAACATTATGCTATTATACAAACACGATAAGAATGACCATACGACAAACAACTATATACAAACTAAGAGATAAATCATTAATGATCTATGTCTAACTATACAAAAATAATGCCATCAAGGCATATATTATTACAATAACGATGAAGACTGAGACAAAAATATATATCTTAATAATTAAAAGATAATAATTTAAATAAAATTAAAGACTTACTTTTGTATGTATGTATGTGACTAGGTGTTGAACTGAATATATTCAAAAGCACCTGTTGCATTATTGTTTATTACTAATATTATATATACTTTTTAGGGATACTTGTTAATGTTTGGTTTACTTAATAAATGTCCAATATGAAAGTTTTAATAAATTTTGTAATTTCATAGAGATAAATATTTCATTAAATCTATTATACCACTTGTGGTAATGTATAGAAATTATTAGTGTTAATATAATTTTAGTATTTTAGCTTGACTTACAACTCTTGAGCACAACTTATAATGTATATTAAAAAAAAATCTTTATTTAATAAAAAGAAATTGAATATTTTTTTTGACTTTTGGATAAAAACTAATGTAAGGTGGGATAAAAGCCTCTTTAGATATAAATATAGAATTTATAACTACAGACTTACAACTAATTCAATGATTAAAATTACAAATGCAACAATATACAAATAAATATACACAATAAAAAAAATAATTAATTTTTGTCCCAGCTTCTAGTGTCAAGTAAGTGGCAAAAATTATATTTCCCAAGTATATTTGTGAATGTATCCACAGGGTGAATGGACAGTTTCTTAGCGCTTATACTTTGTTTTAAATGTCAATATTATAATAAATTAAATAGAAATATAAAATTACAAAAAAAAAAAAAACAAACGGCGATGAACAAAAAAGAAAAAACGATACTTTAAAAAAAAAGCTGTCCACTATGCCGATCGCGACACAACACTAACCGTTGACAATGACATTGACAATCGACTTTTAAATTCACAGGCACAAGTAACATCACAAACAGCTAAAAATGTGAAATTAAAGGAGCCACAGTGTAAAAAAAAAACTGGCCATTCACTAATCAACCGTTGCGCTCACTTGTTGTCTGTGGCCGTCCTGGCAGACGACGTACTCCGTGAGGGTGACGTCAGCGGCGCCTCCAGACTCCAGTGGTATAGGGTTTGCACGGAAGTGCTCAAGCATGTCATGCACGTTGGGGAACCAGAGGTGCTGGACCCGACATTGTCCTGTATCACTTAGCGTCATACGGAGGTGCTTGGCTCGACCCTGAGAACAGAGAAAATAGTTAAAATATTACCCTCTTTTGACACATTAAACACGTAAAATAATAATTGTATTGATATTATAGTACATTTATTAACTGTGAATACTCATAGCCGTTAAACCCGCACAAGGTGTTTGTAGCACACACGCGCATATTATATCGACGCAGTGTATTGTAACGAAAATTTGATAAAGGGCAGAACAGCTGCAGACAATATTGTTTTATATTTTAAGTACTAATGTGCCTTTAATTTTGCGGAGATTATGGGAGCTAGTATATCCTTGAGTAACTTGAATTGGTGCATCTTTGAGTGTGCTATGTGTATGTGAATTAACACTTGTCCATCTATGAGTACTCTAGGTGTGTGTGGGCACACTCAGACACCTGAGTGTGTGTGCATACTTAGACACCTGAGTGTGTGTGCACACTCAGCCACCTGAGTGTTTGTGCTCAGCTCTTTTGTGTTCTTGAGTTTGGTACCAATGTTAAAAAAAAACAATTGTGACAAATATCACTTCTCAATGATATAACATTGGTTGATAAATGTAGAAAATAATTTAAATTATATTAAAATACTAAAAGTATTTTGAATCAAATATAAAAAGACAAAAGAAAGTTTTGAATTAATTAAATAGTGCCAAACTGAACCAAATGCATTCATAATTATATAATTCTATTTTAAGAGTGCTTAGTTAGTAACATAATAAACTAATAAATTATAATAATAATAAATTAATAAATAACGTAATGAACATTTAGAATATTACACTACTAAATATACTAAGGAAACCCTATTTTATAAGGCTATTTTCACATAAATGTAAAAAACGTTGACTCAGTTTTGCACTTAACTGTATTTATTATATATCTATGTCCCTTTAAACAACAAAAAAGTACCTGAAAATTAAACGTCAACACATATTCTCCCCTCCTAGTTTCACTCTGTCTGACCAGATAACAGCCGTGTGCAGCCACACCGCCGTCCAGAACGCAGGCGGCGGCGGCCGCGCGCGCCAATGTGCCGTGGAACCACGGCCACTCGGCTAATGAGAGACGGGGCTCGCAAACTTCTTCTGCTATAGAGCCTGAGATAGAACAAATGTTATATATTAAATGTGTATAGCAAGATAGGCAAAGAAAAACTAGCGTCAAGTAAGACACGCCGTTCCAAATTTTCCGTCCAATTTCGAGACATTGCTTGTTGAGTGGCGGGACTCCATACGGACGGCGGGACGGTTACCATAGCGAGGAAATGCAAAAATTTTTTTCCCAAGTAGGAATCGATCACAACCGTCAAGTTCACAGTCGCCTTTATAGCATATATTTTTAATGTGATGGTAAATAATAAAGCCTAAGGACTAAATAGGATATGTTGCTGGGGATGAAAGTCAAATGTTCAACAAGGATACTGGAGATAGACCCTGGCAATAGGCCGGGGTAATGCTAAGTGGAAGAGAAGAAGACTGGAGATAGTGTCGAGTTAAGTAGATTGTCAGAAAGCAGACTTAGCAGCAGATTAGAATAAGAGGCAACATAATAAAACAAAAATCTTGAAAAATATACTTGTTTTTAAATGTTAGCATTACCATTGTAGTGTTAAGTAAAAAGTCCCTCTAGTATCAGGTATGAAACTCTACATCTAAATTTATGTAATAATGTCTACAGTGACATTTATAAAATCATCTTCTATTTTTTTTAAATATAATAAATAATCTATGTTTATTGTATAAACAAAACACAATCATCATACATGACATGAAAATGATATACTCATATACATAATAAGATTCTTATATACTAGATGTAAGAATCGGACTTACTTTACAAAGTAAGTTGTGTTTTGTAAAATGTTATTTTTATAAAATACTTATTGTATTAAACTTAATGATAAACTTGAAATAAAGAATGTCAGTTTTTTCTTACTTCTTCATTCATTATTCAATTTAAATTTAAAAAAAAAGTGATATATCCATTTTATTATATTAAAAATATGTAATAATACACAGAGTTGTCAAAAAGGTCTTTACAGAAATTCTGAAAATTTTCCTTAGTAATTTTGTAAAAAAATTGGTTTTTGGCTACCAAAACTGCCACTGTGTAGTTTTAGCTGTGTGATTGCCAGTACCTTAGATAGTACGGAAAGATTTGCAGTTTATACACATTTAAAATGAAACCCTTACTGGATTGACCCATATTTTTTAAATATATATTTTTGAAACCTAAAGTTTTAAACTTACTTTGAACTTGCAAAATTTTATAAAATATATGTGATCCAATAACAGAGTTTTATCTAAACTATTTTAATATATATAAACAGATGATTACCTAATTCGGCTTCCTCTGGAGTATCAGTTGCTAGATCAGTGTTACTAGTGCTTGATGGCAGATCTCTTCTAGGAGGCAGATCAGGAGGTGCTGGTTCCGGAAGACCAGCTAAAGATTCAGGGGGCGGCTGGGATGTGGGAGCTGACCTCATGCAATATTTGATAGTGGCCAGCCAGGATTTCATGTCATCTACATCAGCAGCCTCTATTACATATTCCATGTTGTTATCTGCCTGGAAAATGTTTTAGTTATTGTATTTTGGTCAAGCTCCATTCATATTATAATTTTAAAAGAATATGAATAAAATTAATATTATCCAACTTTGTTAATTCAAAGTAATGTATTATTTCGATTATTTAATCAGACAATTACAATGTTGCAATTAAGATAGAAAAAGTCATATTTAGTTATTTAATGTAACAAGCATTACTCACTTTTAAAACAAATGTGTTCTCATGGTCTGGCATTTCAAGTGCAGTAGTTTCCCTCGCTTCTGATATAAGAAAACAGAAAACTCCACTTCTAGGTTTTTGCGCCTTAGGCGGCGAATAAAATTCTAACATATAACCACCAACAGTTTTAACTAACGCTAATCTACATTTCTCCCATTTTTGTGGACCACTGGGCTGTTCGAGACTTTCTGGAGTTAAATAATTTACAAGTCCGTCTTTTCTACATTCCACAACTATTTTAGCTAATTTTGTCTTATGTTTATTCATATTAGACGATAATTCCACTTCGTCAGAGTGTTGCTTATGGAATAAGCCTTTCCCACGCCGCAAGCCCTTAAAAGATAATCTTCTAAAGAATGGTTTATGTTGTGTTTTAGGAGAATCCGTATCTTCAGAGTAATCACTTTCATCGTGGCCGGTGTGATTGCCGTTTGGTAGTTTATGTTGAGCTTTAAGTTTGCCGAATTCAAAATCAAATTGTTCAGAGAAGCATTCAACGAATTTCTTTAGGAATTCTTTTTGTGATATGGGTCTGGCGGCAGCTTCGCCAGCGCTGGTCTGCAAATATTGTAAGCAAGCCTTGGCAAAGTCCTGAGCGGCGGTTTTAGCCTGACGCTCGCAGAACTCGACCCATCCGTCGGGGTCGCCGTCGGACGGGCCGGCCATGGCAAGCAATTTCCTTAAGAGCTCCACTTGTAAAGCAAATATTTAATCATAACAAACATAACACTGTCACAATAAAACGCTTTTAAACTTTTCTTATTAAATTCTATGACAATTTTGCAATCAAAATAAATTTCATGATGCTCACAAGGTTCTCGCGAAAACAATTTTTGTTGCCATACTACAAAAAATATTATGTTAATATGGTTAATTAACGTGCTTATTTTTATTTCAATGTACTAAAATTAAATATGTAAATTATAAACATTTTTAAAATTTATAATGTATGTTCTTACAAATATGATATTTAAATTCAATTGTAAATTTCTACAGCCAACTAGCCTACATATAGTTACAGATAAACATACAAAGATGGCGCTTGCTTAAAATTACTACCCAAATCTAGGCATAGAAAAAAAAAGTGCAGTAATTCTTTTTCGGTACTTATTTTGTATACTAATAAAATACAAACTGTTCCACTAATATAAAGCTACATAAACATGAAGTAACTTAGGCTATATTTTAATTTGAGAAAATAATTTTTTACTCATTAAATGGCGATAGTTTTACACAATGCATATATAGAAACCAGAATTCTATCAGTCTTCGGCTTCGTCGATGTTGGAATAGAATTAAAAAAATGTTCGTGCTCTAATCTGTTTTGCGGAGACAATGTTTTAGAAGCTGAAATATATATACCGAGGCTGTACCTACTTAAAAGATGTATAACACATGTTATAGCGTATTTTTTAGTCGAACTTGATTTTGCCTACGTCAAAGGAATTAGGCTCAACTCTCATCTTAGTCTATAATATTCATTTTAAAGGTTTAAGTTTACATAAATATACACAACATTAACCGTACGTATTAGATTGTATAAAATATTATATATTATTTAAATTGTTTCTATATTTTTTGTAATATGTATCTAAATGAAAAAAAAATTTTCGCGGACTTTTCTTGATCAAATCGCAATGCAGTCGTACAAAAATATGTTTTCAAAGTTGACGCTTTAATAATAATCGATACTGTGATGGGCCTTACTAAAGAAGATGAAGGTAAAGATCACCATCTTTACAGAAAACTACAATACGTAATATGTAATAACTTTTATCAAATATTTTTAATTGAGCCTAAAAAATTCAACAAGTAGATATATGTAATTACTAATTATTAGTATAGTTATATTTCAATAAGTGGTTTTTTTTTTATTTTTATATGTATATATGTTTGTATGTATTTATATATATATATATATATATATATATATATATATATATATATATATATATATATATATATATATATATATATATATATATATATATATATATATATATATATATATATATATATATATATATATATATATATATATATATATATATATATTTGTATGTGAATATGAAAGTGTAAAGGAGTATACTTTGATTTCCTTGTCCTCCTATTTACTCCTTATATCCTCCTGCTCCATTATTTTGACATTTTACCGGAAGGACGGTTTTATGGATTTCTAATTTTCTTATTATACAAATAAGTGCACTCGTTTTTAAACATTCTTTTTTATAATGAGTACAAGAAAATAAAAATAATTGCCATATTGCGCAAACTATTTCATTTCCATTCCATCCAATAATTAATTGCGTAGGCTAACTGTCAATGCGGGGAATGGAGTGTCTTTACACTAGGTCCCTACGGTTCCCTCTGCCTACCATGTCATGTGCGGGATACAGCGGGAAGCTAATTTAATGACGTGCTAGTAATACATTTGTATTATTGTGCATAGGTTGTACTCTTTATTGAAGCACCTAGTCATAGTGTGATAGATTTTTTTTTAGATTCAGATGATTTGTAGGTTTTTTTAGGTACACACGATTGTCACACGTACCTATAGTACATGTGACAACACAATTGGAGGTTGCACTGGTTGGTTTCGATAATAAATCTGTCTTGTACCTAAAAAATCTAAATTATAGTATTACAGAATATATAATTCAAAGGTTTATCAGATAAATAAATTGATGAAATGAAAATTAATTTAAATGAGTGAAGTATTTACTTACATAAATATACATGCATTTATCTAGCGGGGTAGTCCGAGAGAACGGAGCGCCAAGCGTATTTGCATGTAATATTTTGTTTTGCAGTAAATATTTTGTCTGTAAATAAAAATATCAAGTTTAGTGTATAATTTTTTTAATGTATATACAAATATTAATAAAAAGTACATTATATATCTGATTGAATACAGGTTCTTCAATAATGTCTGCCTAAAATATGTAATTTGAAAATAACCATTATATTTTTGAAAAATAGCTAGTATATATTATGATAGGGCTGTTCGCCACGAAGCAATGAATGTAGGTACTTAAAGGATCAGGTGACGAAGCACAATTCTCCAGAAAATTTCTATCGCCACAATACTCGTAAACAACGTAACGTAATCAGTACCGCAATGATATCGAAACATTGCCAATACTTGAAAAATGTCTTCTAGCTCGTCCAAAATCATATAGTTGTCGATCCCTTTGGTTTGCTCAACAATTTCGCTTTACCAAATTAGTGTTTCATGGTTTGCCTCACTTTGCTTCTGGTACTCTCCAATTTCTTGTTATTCTTAAAAAAAGATATTCTTAAACACAAAATATTATATAATAATCGGTTCTGCCGTTCTTGTAGTCGGTAACAAGACTGATCAAATCTTTATATTATTTGCTATATATATATATATATGTAATATAGTAATATATATATATATATATATATATATATATATATATATATATATATATATACATATATGTATAATATTATCTTGTTATCAATTATTTTTCAATCTGATGGGTATGAGATGCCTATACCTTTATCTATAAGTCTACGATATACCGCCTATACACTGATATCGAGATGCAGTATATATATTTATATTATAAAAACTAAGTCTAGAAACATTAAAGCACTCAGTCAATAAACTGTGCCACAACATTTATTTAATTTTTTTTTCTATTTTTATACACAAATGTTATTTGCAGTTATAACTGAAGTAATTACTTATATAATAAGATAAATAAATAGAATATGAATCTTATTTATAACCTACGTATCTGATAAATTGTGTTTATTCATTATTCATTAAAATTATTGTTACATATTAATATAATAGATGTACGTTTGTTCGTCCTCATTTCTGTTAAAAAAAACCGTTTAATTATCACGAATAAATCATATGATCGTTTATGTCAAATATTTTCACAGTGTTTACCGAGAATCATGAAATTTGTTCAGAAAAACGTCTTATGACTTATGATTCATTTAAATGGGAAAATATGATAACAATTAATAATTTGTAATTAGATATAACAAATTAACGAAACCAATTGCACTTAGTGATTTTTTACATCTTTACCTTTACGCTTTTCCCGCATATAGCAAGCCTACCTTGCTATAGATATAGAGAGATGATATGATATAGAGATGTATAGAAAGATAACACTATGACTTTAGTTATTCGTTTTAATTTTTCTAAACATTGTTTGCCAAGTATTTGAGTGTCGGTTGACAAATGAATTATTATATATAGAAAACTATTGCGATTGATATCCTAAATACCATCGGCGATTTAAAAACAGAATTACAGTTACAGGTACTTGTTTTTGCGTATGTTAAATTTGAGACTTCAAAGTTAATATAAGTATGAGAATGTACAGCTATTCTAGTTCTAAATTTTACAATGATATTAATACTAAGTACAATTTGGTATGTAATTAAATTATTAAATTAACGTCTTGACTCATATCACAGAAATATATGCCCAGGCAATTGAATACAGGCACCTGCGTTCCTTAACAGCGCTCGAGAAGTAATTCTAACCAATAGACATCCATGTGTATATATGTATTGTGTTTTGATCGTACACGAGGGCTAATAAAAATAGTTTCGTTGAACCGAAAGTATTGAGGGGCCACTCAAATGCGTCATCAATATCGGCCAGTGTAAGTAGAGGCTTGATCGTAAAATTTTAGGGTTATTGCTTTTACATCAATTGGTATTTGTTTAATAATAAATAATAATAATATTATTTTAATTTTGCCATTAGGTACATTAATCTTCTTTAAAGATTCAAAAGTATTCTATTTATTTTATGTTTAACTATTTATTATTGCTGGATAGTTATTGGGACGAAAATTATATATATACATGTATCTACAAATAAAATGTTATTTGTTGTGAAGTATAGAAGCTAACATAGGCAAACAAAATGAATGTATTCCACAAAAAAAAGATAAATATACTTACTATTAGGTATATACAAAAATATACCTACTTAATATGCGAAATTGATATATGCAAATTTTTTTAAGCTGGTAACCCTGTTAGTCATGTGTCAAATTTCCAATAATCTTATTTTGGTGCGCATCAGACGGATCGATGATGGAAATATGGAAGACATGTTGCGAACGCGCGCGCCGGCCGTTCACCTGAACCGCGACGATTGCTTTACGACACTCTATATTTGCAAAGATAAAAATAATAGCCACCTTGACCAATATCAATGTGTTGCTAGTAATGCAACTTTTGATAAAGCTCTCAAATTTTTTTTCTATATTCAATTGGTATCTTGAAAATTTAGATTGGAAGAACGTTATTAAAAGACGGGTAATTCATAAAAACGTGTATCAAATATTGTTTTGATACTTACTCTGTAATAATATAATATTTTTTATTACTTTTACAATTTTTCACATTTTTAATTTCATGTACTATTTACTCTGAAAAATGATATTAGCTAATTTTAGACTTGGAATTGTTTTACTTATAAAATTTAGTAAATACAATTTAGTCCTTGTCCTTGTCCTTAATGTTTATGAGCTTCGACATTTTCTAATTAAAAACTAAAGTTGTCGATCTGTTTACTATATAAAGAATCAGTAAACAGTGTGTGCTTTGTAGTCAGCTTCAAATGAATAGCGTGTCTATTTAGCCAGTATTTGAAGTTACAGAATGTAAAATGAAATAAATAATAGTGGAATTAAGGAGAGTCTGACTTTTCGCAATAAGTGATATTTATAAATTTTAAATAATTTTTGTCTATGTTCACGCAAGTCAATGTGATTTGTGGAGCTCGGATCACCGTTAGACCATCTATCTATACAATTGATCTATGTCAGTTCTTTAGTTCTTATTTAAGTTATGGTATTTGGAGCGTGTTATTCTTACTATGATATTAATAAGTACATTCAGGTAAATCTCTGGTAAGTTTAATAAAATCTAAATTGACAGTTGCATATATAAAAATTTCTGAGAGGCCCATAATCATTATCATCATTATATATATATATATATATATATATATATATATATATATATATATATATATATATATATATATATATATATATATATATATATATATATATATATATATATATATATATACAAAAATCACAACACTATTGTATTATTGTAACATGGTAGTGCAAATCTCTTAACACATAAACGACTACAAATGTGTTTTTAATACCATACAAAAGTACAATATTGAATGAATTCAAAGATTACTTCGTAATAGGTATGGGACCGATTTCCGGACCTATAAGTTACATTCTACAATAAATACTCATTATTTATTTATTTCTTTCTTTCTTTATTTGTACAAAATATGAATATTAAAATAAACATACAAAAAAGAAATACAATGTACAAAAGGCGAACTTATGGCTTTGTAGCCATCTCTTCCATATCACCTTTAGGGCGAAATGTACATATTTGGTATGAAATCTCACGCAGCAGTTTGCCTATCTTTTGATTCTAATTTGACTCCGCTGCCACAATTAGCAATTAGCTAAATTCCAACTTCCAATTAATTTATTATAAGTGCATATATATATATATATATATATATATATATATATATATATATATATATATATATATATATATATATATATATATATATATACATACATACATACATTGGTTTCAAATATATAAAATTTAATAGTAAGTAATAGACAAAATGTGTTCGTAGATACACAAGAAGGATCTTCACAAAGCGTCTTGCAGCATCCGGCGCGAGTGGCCGATGACAGATAAATGCGGCGGAAGATGGCGTCGTTAGAACTGTCATCGCTTCTACAATAAACGTAAATATACATGATTTTTCTTTACGGAAATGCACTCAGTGCTATAAAATCTATTTTTATTACAAAGTTGGTTTAAATATTATTTTTTTGTGAATATTGTTGTTCTGTTATAACTTGCTTTCGTCGTACTTTGAAATTGATTCGCTACTTATATCGCTCATCATTATATTATTTGTTCTTAATAACATGGTAAATATACAGTGTAACTGCATTTACCTGTAAACGACATAGAGCGACGTTGAATTCCGTCTTAACGCTCAATGTCTCGGCTTAACTAAAACTACTTATACTGAAATTGAGAACTTTAACTTATATGTTCTTTTCAATATACCTATATTTATATAACTATATACTACTATATATTACCCACCTATATTGTAGATATACATATGTCGAGATGGTAAGTTAACTTTGTGAATTGATTAGAATAAAAAAAAATTAAAAAAGTACTAGGCCATAGGTATGACCTACCTTAAGTCCACCTGAAAAACACTGATTTGCATACCATACCTACATACTAGCTAGGCCGCAGGTTATACCTATAAGTAAGTAATTATATAAAGTATACCTAAAATGTCTTTTAATTATAACTAATTACAATAGTTAGTACCTAGATATTTGTCTAATAAAGTCACTATTAATCTTTTAGTCAATAACACCGTATTGAGTTAGACACGTCGCACACGCAATGGCAGTATGGAGAGAATGAAATGATTAATTAAGCATTCAATTTTTCTATTTATCTGTCAATAATGCATAAGATATATTACATAAGATAAAAAATTAAATATTACAATAAAGATAATAAAATATAATCCAGAATATAGATACTATACAAATACACCTACAAACGTACCTATTCGTTTGAAAATATATTTTATTTAATTATAATCAAAAACTAATCGTGACAAGCTTCACCGGGAAAGTATCCGGCTGTCAACAGCGATAGTCGTGGGTAGACATAATGCGGCGTTAAGTTCCGCAATTCAAAACGGAGCGTCTCCAATTTCAGCGGGAAGCCTCATATTGTTCACGGTGTGTGAAGTTCAAAAAAGAAATTCTCGCTTTTGTCTTTATATTTATTGCAATAGTACAAACGCTATGCGTTATCTAAAATATATCAACGGAGCTTCCTTCGAAACATAAAATGTGGACTGTTATTTTTACCTCGTAAGATCATGTGGGAAGAACTCGTGATCTCTAAGCCCCGCCCAATGTATGCCTGTCTCTTTCTATAGCGTGACATCTTATATTAGATAGAAAGAGTTAGCCTGCTATGCCACGCCCAATACGGGATGAGCAAAATCAAAATTGAATTGTGTCGGTATATTTTTTAGACTTTTTTATGCTCTTTGAACAGAAATGATAATACAGTAAAATAAATTAAAAAAAATATATGAAAAATAAAAGCAGCATTTTTATTATAAATATAAATTATATTGAAATTTATAAATATAAATTATATAAAAAAATTATATTGAAATAATGCGTAACGAAACTGACATACGTAATACACTTTGAAGTAACACACTATACTTTCTAGTTGTACCTACGGCTTAGGTATATATGCACTTAATATGGGTTCTAAGCCATATAAAACAATTCAATAAAATAAATTCAATAAATTAATTAAATAAAAAAAAAACAATTCATTAATAAATAAATGTCTATTGCGTGTTTTTCGCATTACCAGTTCTGTATACTATCGATCTACATATACTTTACACTATGGGTCCCCCGAGTAACTTAGTTTACCTGGGCCTCAAATTAGTGTGTCATTACGGACGCTGACATATCTTAGGACGGCACTTGAGATATATTCTATCGGTAAAAAGCGGTAGCTTTAGAATTACACGTTTACGGTAATATATTTGCAAACTAGCAACTTCTTCACAGCTACACTCGCGCATGTATGCACTTATATAGCAGGCATAGTATATACCTGCTATATGTACATAAGATTTTTATGTTCTCCTTTTGATTCACTTTGTGTATAAAGAATAATATAGTCTAGGTATATGCTGCTCTACCACCTTCTCTATCTCCCCATGAAAGTACCCTAAAAATAGGCTTAGCTGTTCCACAGATTATCCCAGACCAATTTACACCAGACAGACAGACAGACCAAATAAAAAAATGTTTGTTTGTGCTGCTTTAGTAACATGTACCTACTTCAAAAAACATCATTATTTTGAAATAACAAACAGATACTTAAATTATAGACGATGTATTTAAATGTATAGACGATGATTTCATACTAAATTTGAAATTGTTCTACTTTAATAGGGGTGGATTTTATATATAATTTTATAAACTTAGTTTTTCTTAGTGATTACTTATACTCTACAAAGAACATATCTGCAAAATTTAAAGATTCTAGATACAGCGAGTTAAGCCGCTATAGGTATTTATCATCCATTGATCTTTAGGATCTTAGATACTATATCAATCATTTTACAGTTTTATATTTCCATATAGAGATAGGTACATGACTTACCTGCAGAGAAGACACCCGACGTAAGACAGATACTACTTTTAAAAGTTTTGTCATACTAATATATATAGTATTTATTTTTTGGACTTGAATTAGCAATATATGTGATATTTTAATATCCTTTTATCCACTGTACCGAACAAATAAATTTCTTTAATATGGTTAAGGTGACTGGTCTAAGTAGAAGCATCGGTCCGTCCATCTTATTCTGTTTACGCCACGTTGATAGACGCGTCTGCATTAAAGTAGCTCTTCTGGTTAATTCCAGGCGTGTTGACTACATTTCAAGTAGTTTGCAGGAATATTTAGTCTGTATATATAACTGACTTAAGGTCTCACTATACGATTGAATGATGATTGCCGCGAGTATTCGGCGTGTATTTGAATAGACTTTTACAAGCCGACTCGAAAGACAGTTCTTGCTGAAAATACCCGCTATGTAACAAAATTTGTTACGTTCAAATACAATGGCAGTTAATCTTAATTAAATTTTTATTATTCCACAAATTTAATTCCACAATTTTATCCTGTCAATATGAACCAACCTGAACAGTGGTTTTACTTACTTAAGACGCGTGTGCTCTGACACCATAAGACTGAAAAGTATAGTACAGTTACATGTTTATTAAATAAAAAAGTTTAAACGGATTAATCGCGTATATTATTTTTTTTCTTTTATTTATTTTTTTTTGGAAACACAACGTTTCGAACACTTTGTAGTAGTCCGTGGTCATGGGTGGCCAAAGAACTTATTATAATTACATGCTTGTTGTTTCCAACGCTAAGTTATTCTTGTTTTTATTTACTTATATAAAATGGAATTATATAAAAATTTATTATTTTCTATGTAAAATGGTATAAAAATCTTTTTCTATTTGATTTTTGATGAACATATAACTTTCAGTACACAGATTATGTATCAATATAATCTATGTACACAAAGGTATATATTTATTCTGTCGATATTAGACGTTTACCTACTGTAACATATATTTCACATTTAAAATCATATTACACAATCATGTACGCTTTTTTTTTGAGCATAGTCCATTTATCGAGCATACGCAATTGTTTATTGACTAATATATAGGCTCAAGGCTGGCTAAAGGCTATATAATGAAACAATATTTGAATGTACATGCATACGCTTAGAGTTTTTATTTGGATTTGAAGCTAAATGTGCTCATTATATATGAAATGTCATTTCTTAAGTATAGAAATAATAAAATTTTTCACCATGTTAATTAATTAAATTTAATTATTAAATATGTCTTATTATATCTGAAATAATGGTAAGCATACGGTAAGTACAGGTAAGCGTTTGTAAAATAAACAAGCGTTGTATATTTTTGAAGAGCAATGTGGTCGAGTTTACGGTTTCTGCTCACGTCAAAAGTAAGAAAATATATTTTGTATTTGCTTTATTTGAAATGTTATTTTTCAACAATATAGCGGGTGTATAGAAATTTCTGAAAATCAAAAATTTTTCGTACAAATTAAATTAATATATATATATATATATATATATATATATATATATATATATATATATATATATATATATATATATATATATATATATATATATATATATATATATATATATATATCTATTATTATAATTTACATGTAAATTGTAAGAAATAAAGAAATATTGTATTACTAATTATTAATAGTAATAAGTATTGTTATATTAATTATAACAATTATTAAAATATAACTACTAATACATTGCAAACAATTTAATTTTAATAAAAAATCTTATATTTTAGAAACAAACTACATATATATACAAGGTATATAGCTAAATCATTGACCATAAATCAAAGCTTCTTTTTCACTCTCTAATCAAAATTTATATAAAATTGAAGCCAAGCAATAAACGTAAACAAAATGAAAAACCAGCACAAAATACCTAGTTACTAAACACAGTTAATATATATGCTTGAAAATAAATAAGTTGAACGGTACTTTGGGCGGTGGGCGGGCATTGGGCGGCGTGGATGCCGAACTGCGCCGACGACAGAAACGATCGCCTCGCGGCTGCGCGCGCGCGTCTTAAAACCAAACTAATTTATAACAACCTATTGAAAAAAATATCATCTGCTAAGGATATGCTATGGAAGGCCAGGAGTGGCGTGACGAGTGGCACCAACCCCGACAGATGGACGGTCAGTGTCACTGTATTATTAAGGTGTTAAGTGCAAAATGTGCTATTTTGATATATAATGTGATATAATTTGGCTCCAATTAGAATTAATCGTTTGACAATGGATTTATGTGTACCATTACTTAGTTAACGGTAACGTATTTCATATTGGCTAAAGATGTAGACATATCTAGTTTATTTGTTTATTTAGATGATCCAACAGTAGGTAGGTACCTTTATAATAATGTTTCATTTAAATTTAGAGCATGTGGCTTGAAAACAAGTCTTATTTTTTAAGCCGCAACTATATAGCCATAATATTTATGTCAGGTATAACTTTTAATATGACTTAGAACTATTTAAATATTAGGATTAGAACCCTGTATCTCCAAAGCTTTGAACTCTCTTTTGCTGTATAAAATTAGTTACGTTTCATACTAGTTGTTTATTTAAAAGTTTATTTAAAGTTAATAGATATAATCTAATAAATTAATATATTTCTTATATTAGTCAAATATAAATTAAAAGTAGCTCTCAGATTCTATACACTAAAATAATGTCATTTGAAACACTTGCTGAAAAAATATCACAATTGTTTTTTTAATTATTATATAAGTGTAATTAACGAAGGCTTGTTAAACATTTATTCAGTCTACAAATAGTAAATTATAAATATAAAACTTAATGATAATTTTAAAAGTGAATTAAGAATTAATACAATAAATATTATCGAACATATCCATAATAAGTAATAATACTTACTCACTACTTTAGGTTTATTAGGAATAATAATTTACTACAAACCAAACAAAATATGTTTATGCTTTGATATTTAATTTAAAAAAGAAAAAAAATAATGATTATGCACACTAGCATTAAAGTATACAGTTGTCAATATATACCTATTTTAGGGCAAATATATACTATATAATGACGAAACGTTAATGTTAGATATTAGGTAGGTATAGACTATAAGCAGGAAAAACAGCAAAGCGGCCACGGCGTCACGATGCAAATAAGTTTGGGAAACCCTGGACTAGGGTACAAATATGAAATGATATGGATATAGATATGGAAATGTTATAAATACCTATACAATATGAATTAAATATAAATATTTACTTTAAGTTCATTTATTTTAGTTTTTACAAAAAAAGTTTTAACTAAGGCTCTAAAGGCAGGTGCCTCGCGCGGATTATGGAACTTAACTGAATTTAATATTCTATTTCTTATACCATAAAACTATCTATCTAACATTGTACGCACATTGTAAGCAATTTATATTAAATCTCGAAACGTATCAAAATCGGGCAAAAAGTGGAGGACGGAGTGTACTAGCTCTAAGTTCTTTCTGACTACCCTGCTAGATGTGTAAGATACCAACTAAGCAACAAGAAACCGCTGAATGCGGAACTCTTAACAATTCCTATCATATTTTGCGGCGTGCGCTAACTGCAGTGCATCGCGTGCATTGTGCATCCATCTGTCTTTCAGCGAGTCTGCGCAAGCGCAGCCGCGCGTCGATTGACATGAATGCCATACTTTTTACACGAAATAATGCGTAAAATATTTGAGAACATTAAAATTGTGTTAGAATTGTGTTATTTTCTTTGTTACTTTACAAAGAAATTATATGTTCAATGAATCTAAATTGGTAACCATGTTTTTTTTTAAATACAATGTTGCTTATTACTTAAGATTTTTCTTTGATGTCGTAGAAAATATCTGAATGCCAATTTATTCTCGTAGAGAATTTGTTTTTGTTGAAATATTCTATGTACCTACATTGTTTATGTAGACTTTACTATATATATATGTATGTATGTACATAAAATTATGCTTCAATAAAAATATATAATTAAAAAAAACTTACATCTGGAAAACAGTTGTTTTTTTTAATAATAAGTCTACATACTCTACATGAATCAGTGTTTAGTTAGTTTGGATCGATAGTTTAACGGATCGCGAGACGGGTTCATTCATCTATCTATCAACGGGCGCGCGCGAGTGCAACCGCGCGACGATTGACGCACGTTGAGCAAATCTCGAGCTTAAAGCTCCTTTATAGATTATTATAGGTTTACAAGTAAATTATGAGTTTTATTGAAACTAATTTTTTCTATTTGAATAGAATAGGTAATTGCCTAATGTAAAAAAAAACATATATAAATATATATATATATATATATATATATATATATATATATATATATATATATATATATATATATATATATATATATATATATATATATATATATATATATATATATATATATATATATATCTTCTTCTTCTTCCTGGCATTAGTCCCGGCTTTTTGCCAGGGTCTGCCTTCCGACTAAGACCAATCGGTCCATATGAGTGGCGAAGTGGTATTTTGTGGAGCGATTGCCATCTGACCTCTAAACCCATTACTGGGAGAAACCAGGAAAGGAAAGGGAATAAGAGGCAGAAAGACTTGGAATATAGGGGAGGGACACCACTTACATGGATTGGATCGGGTTATGAAAGTGGTGGCTCGAGGTCCCGGGGTCGCGTACCCGTATGCCGGAAACCAAATATCGGACAGATAATTGGCTAGACACCCTCTGAGATATATATATATATATATATATATATATATATATATATATATATATATATATATATATATATATATATATATATATATATATATATATATATATATATATATATATATATATATAGTAGTATCTGTTGTCCGGCCATCGTGGCGCAGTGGCACAGCGTGTGACTGTAAACGTGACAGTTGTGAGTTCGATTCCCACTCAGGACAATTAATTATTTTAATTTCCTCAATCTTGTAATAAAACAAAGCATCAGTGGTGAGCTCTACTCAATATGAAATATCTCGAATATTGGTCGGACATTAGGGAACGGAGTACATTTATATTATATTATTATTAGATACATCGAGAAGCTTAAAAAATGTATACTTTTGTTGAGTTTAGCCTCTTATTAACCATTATTAACTCTCAAGACTCAAGTCGGCTCGACTCGGCTTAAGTACTACAGTATAGACAAAAGAAATTTCTGTTATCCAAGATTTGGAATACCAAATCAAAAACCTACACCTGTACAACAACTACCACTTACGCTACGATAGCGTGTCGCAATATAAAATAGCTGCAAGTAAAAGCTGTAATAGGCTAGGGCTGTAATTACATGTAGCCTTTAGCCAATCCCAATACATGGACTATTCAACGCGAATATGTTCCGGAGATAAGCGCGTTCAATTAAATAAAATAGCTTCATAATATTAGTACCTATAGCAGTAGGTTAGATATATATAAATAATAATATCAAACAAAACAAAGCTAAGTGTGATCTAAATAAGATTAATTAAACATACAAATGAAAGGCTAAACAGCTGACATACCATTATTAAATGATCGAAACAAAATATGTCACTCAAATCGGCCGTCCTCGGTCCGTGAGCGATAAATCTTGCTATACATAACGTGTCAATGCAGATTAATGGGTAGCGGGGTGGGCGGCATTTTTTCTGGTAATTAGGCGACGCGACCGTCCTACGGGACTCGGTTAACTTTTTAAAGAAATTCTTATTAAAATATTGTACTGTATCGCGTATTCTGATATTTAGATTAATTTCGCCTATGCTTGTCAGGACTGTTTTGGGCGGTTTGGCAAAAGTTTAGAGTTATATTTTTAAATAGTTTCTCTTTTCTTGTCGTTTAGATTAATAATTTATATGTGATAAAAAAATAACAATTTTTTTTAAAAACGTCATCATAGTAGATTAATAAAAAAAGTTAAGCCATTTATTGTATATGAAACTATTTTTTATTTATTTTATTTATTTAGATTCACCAGTGGTAATTACAATAAAATAGCAAGTAAAGTTTCTTAACTGAGTTGTTTTTAAACTAAATACGTTACCTTTTAAGGTGAATACCGCATGCAACAATAGAGATAGATATGTAACTATTCATACAAATATAATAATAATTAACTATATAAAATGTGTAACGTATTTATAACTTATGTACGGCATGACACAGCGCGGCACTCAACGTCTGTCATTAGGGCGAAAAGTGGAAAACGGAAGAGACGGAGAGCCTTAACACTGGCTGCAGAGTAACGTTGAAAAAGAAATATAGTACAAAGCCACCCACAGCTTCAATGTGACTAAGCAAATTCTTGGATACGGAAATGTATCCATTTACTAATGACTTTTTAATATTTTAAACTGAACAACTAACTGCCTTTAGATTTCTCAAACATATCACTCAACTCGAAATACATCTAATATTTTATTTTGTAGAGTATCTACGTTTATTTGTGATATACAAAAAAAATATTACGTATATATATTTAAAAGAAAACTAGTTTGATAATTCATATTTTTTGTCTGTATGAAATTTAAACTTCTAACCACTTATTACAGTTAAATTTAAATATTTAAGCAATTCTTTCTTCAGAATTCAGTAGAAATCGAATCCACGATTATCTCGTTTCAGTAAGACGCTGACCCACTGCACCACGATAGTCTCAATCATTTCATACTATGAAAACATACATGCGCGACGATTCGTGCTTTGGCAACAACACAAAGCGCAGCGTTAAGTTCCGTCACTCAACACGCAATGTCCCGAAAGGCGGAAAATGAGGAACGGGGTATCTTAACACTAGGTGCCTTCCTCTTACCATTATATTCAACATATATGTTTTTAAGAAAAATTATCAAAATGTCCAAAACTTATATAAAATTAGCAAAAATGTAAATATTTCGTTTGTTTTTGCCAATTTTAGAACTTTATCTCGTGTCATGTAAAACTTGTCGAACTCAAGCTAGTCCCATGGCTATAAGTGGTCATAAATCTCACCGCAGCGCTATTAGAAGGGTTTGTTTCACATACGTCGCGTACACGTGTAACTAATAATGCTCCGCAAATGTGCACAGATAGTAAAATTCTATTTTTATGCTTTAAGTATTTTTAAATGTTATAAAAAATAATATTAAATTTTAATATTGTATGCCAGTTTTCGACGTGGGCTTCACTTCCAAACAGGCCCAAATATAAATATTTAAGAATCATATATGATATATTAAGTATCCGAAGTAACTCTTGACTAGTACAATGGGACTTGGCAGATATAGTGGGTAACCTAGCCAACATTAAATGTTTTAAAATAATTCAAACTCAAAGTTTAATCAAATAAACTATAAAAGTATAGATTTATAATTTATTATCTCTTTTATAGTTAAAGTTTTCTAATTTGTTTCTTCAAAGAGTAATATTTTTTAAACGTATAATGTGTATTATTTTTAATAGATCTGTGGCGAAATCTTTTTTTGACAAATTAGACCAGCTGTAGTTATGGCTGATACAAAAAAAATGACACGTTGCAGACTCACTCACTCACTCACTTGCGTTTAACTTATCAGTTGGTTTACGAGCAATCGACATGTCTGTTAAAATAATTTACAACTTTTTTTTAAATTTTTGTACAAGATAACACAAACTGTAGATTATAGGACCTACCTATACAGTAATACCTCGACTTACGCTACCCTGACTTACGCGAATTCGGAGTTACGCGGTTTCCAAATCTCAACGATTTGTTTTTTTTTTAAGTTTTACACAGTAAAAAACAATTGGTAATGCGATTGAAGAAATTGCTCTCTAGGCTCTATTTAGAAATTGATAATGATGACGTTCAGCAACTGCCGGATTCTCACAATCAGGAATCGATTAAGAAGAGCTGATAATTTTTCTTAAATATCGATTTCCAGGAAGAGCACATTTGCTCTACAAAAAAAGGAAAGCTATCTTACGATTAAATTTTAAAAGAAAATAATTATATCGGGTATTCAAACTATCTTGTTAGATTTTACGAAAATTTATTAATTAAATTATATTTTATTAATTAAATTAAATTATTTGTATAAGTATTTTTTGTTTAAATTGCTTTTGTTCAGAATATCCCGACCAACGCAAATTCAACTTAGGCGTTCATCTCTCTGTCTCACCTAGCGCGTAAGGTCGAGGTATTATTGTACTTATATTAGTGGTAGGTGCACAAAATTATGAGATCAGGGAAGATGGTACATAACAAATTTAAAATATATTTTAGGACAATATATACTTAGTTATTGTTTAACGGCGGCGTTGAGTTTCGCCACACAACACGCAATGTCTTGAATTTGTATGGGAAACGGAGACCGGAGGTTTTATTTTGAAAATTAAAAAAAATTAATACTAAATGTATGTGCAATCTTTTACAATTTTAATTCGCTAAGAAGAACAACGAAGAAAACAATTGTGACGTTAAAATAATAGTAATACATTTTGTAACAATATTAATACACTTTTTGTAGATTAAATTATCAAAAGGCAAACATTTATTAAATAATTCCAATATGGGATATTATAAGCCTATATTTTAACATTGAGTCTCCAAATGGGAATGGGAATGGGTTCTCTCTACCCGCGTAGTTTGGGATACCGATAGGTATAATTTTAAATATATAAACTTAAAGCAAATTAAATTAAATTAATTTAAGCATTTTATTTTAATTATGAAGTGAGAGCTTTAGAACTATTAATCATACCTGACTCCAATAATCAAGTGGAGCTTCTATTATCCATTAATTCATACACTTGTAACAGTTTACATAATTATTTATAGGTACTTAATACAGACCACCTACGGCATTTCAATCAGCGCTGAACGATGACACGCCCTTTCATATTCTCACGCTTTACTAAACAAGTAATTTGGGGCGAAACAAAAAAATCTGGCATTACTGACGTTCGTAAATGAAAATAAACAATGGTATCATAAATTTACAATTTGTGTAGTGTAACCATTTTTCTATATGATTTTTATTAGTGGTTAATGTTTAAATGTTTGTTTTTTTTTAGATCTAAGTAATACTTTTTTATTTATATTCCGCAAAATAGTAGTTTCTACGTAGATTTAGTAAAAAATCGATTTACCGAACTAACTGTTGTGGACATTCGAATGTTAGGACAATCGGATTTATTATATAGTCTGTATTTATACACATGTGTTATTACTATTTCACGATTTTTTTTGTAAGCTTTATCTATGGATCAAATCGCAATCGTCTATATATATATATATATATATATATATATATATAATATATATATATATATATATATATATATATATATATATATATATATATATATATATATATATATAGATATAGATATATATATATATCTCAGTAGTCGTTTATCTATAATGCCAGATTGATTCTTATAGTTCAGCTGATCTATTGATATTCAATTAAAGTGTTCTAGACCTTTGACTTCTATATGTCAATAGAAAATGCTTTTCATGTTCAATCAGTTTTATTATGGCAGCATTTCATTATTCCTTAAAATTCAGCTGGACTGCTTTGGTATAAAATCCTAATAAAAATAATATTTCGAATTTCGTTCAGAATATTATATTGTTTATGTTTTTCGCTGATGTCTTTAAAATACCACAAATCACCGACCACAATGGTCAATTTTGAATGAAACAAAAAAAATACCATAGACTAAAATAAATAAATAAACACTAATAGATGTAGGTTTTAAATTATTTCAAATATTTATAAAAAAAACCATCTACACGAAGGAAACAATCTATTCAGCTTTGTTCTTCCATTACAAAGCGTTAAATGAATACAAGAGTACACCATAAACTATAATCTATTTGTTTTTGTTACAAACCAATCGTTTTATAAGAGGCGTTACGCGAATTAGTGTCGTAATGGAGGTAGATATTTTTATAACGATTTAAATGAAATGTATCATATACTATGTTTACATTTAATATGAATTGTAAACAATGTGTGCTTTTTGAATTTATTGATTAAATGTTTTGATTGGTTATTGTTTTCCTACTGCTAGGTAGCTCGAACTTCTATCATACAAATTAGTTCTAAATTTACGTTTCTTGTCTGCTAGTTCGTAAGTAGAAAGTAGGTAGGTACTTGTTTACTTCAAAATTATGAGGTTTAAGTATATTTTATTTTCCACAAGATGTATTTTCCCTATATTAAGCCCTTTTGGTTTCTAAAGAAAGGAGCGGTTTGGGTGATATTAGGGACGGTGTATTGTTTCTCATATGTGCACACCATGCAAGTCAAATCAGGAGATGACTCTAAAATGAAGCAAGGTTTTTATGTAGAATTAAGTTGGCAGAGAGAACCTAGTATTACCCTATAGACACCTTTTCTCTACTCTCCGCCCGAATTCGAGACTCTACGTGTTGAATGGTGTAACTAAAAATGAACATTGGACAAATACAATCATCATGCTTACGGCCAGACGCTGTTTCCACGACGCCTTTCGTTGATTTAAGAAAAAAAATTGGTTCTTCTTAATAAGAAGAGGAGCTGGTTTCCATTCAAATGCTTTACGGATTTATCTTTTTCCAATTCTGATTCAATGACATTAAAAAAACAATATTAATCTATCTATATTTGATATCTATCCTTAATTTAATAAACAGTATGTGATCCCATATGAAGCACAACACGTCTTCGATACTCGGCGATATCGCTAAACAAAATAAACGCATAGACGGTCCTGTGTTTATTATTACAATATTTAATTCTGAACGTCCGCAGAGTGGCTGGCGGCTGTAATCTTTGAAGGTGTTTTAACTTTGTTATGAAAATTTTCTATTGATTGTTTCCTTATGTGGAAATCAATATTTATTATTTAACATTGAAAAGCTGTTACTTTTTTTTTAAATCTTTTGTTTTTCACCACATACCTTTGACGCCCGTGCCATTGTTGTTCTGGTTTCCTTGCTTGTGTAGTTAGAGTTGGAGATTTTCGGTCATAAGCAGTTTTAGTAAAAATCGATTCTCATCTATGTTCTGGCTGGCCTTACCTTGTTAGAGACATTACTGCGTCCACGTCTCTATAGGAAATAGCAGTTTTGATGTTGTTTAACTATATCAGTCATGGAACTTTCGTTTGTCCGACGAATGAACCTGCCAAAAAAAGCTGTTAGTTATCATGTAAAATTTAATATTCTTCAATTAATTTACAAGTGACTAAAAGATAAAGATTTCTTTTTGTAAATATAACTATATTTAATTTTAAGTTATAACAGTTTTTTGTATTTAATTAATATACGATATACCTATAAGGTAATACTTACTGTGCTTTGATTTGTGCTCTCTTTTTTATCACTTTTTCTTCATCTCTACTATCATAGAATATACATAATATATATATATATATATATATATATATATATATATATATATATATATATATATATATATATATATATATATATATATATATATATATATATATATATATATATATATATATATATATATATGTTCCACAGACAATAAAGATTTAACATAAAATATATAAATTGAATGTATAATATAATTAAAGTAAACCAAATGATAAAGTCCTCTTTTCTAATTGTAATCATTTAAAAACAATACAATATAATAAAGGCTAGAAATATTTTTATATATATATATATATATATATAATATATATATATATATATATATATATATATATATATATATATATATATATATATATATATATATATAAACATATATTTCACAATAGGTATATACTAAAATATTTATTATAACACTATATTATAAAATATTAAGTAGCAGGTTTAGCGTTCACGGATCTCATGACCAATCTCAAACGTCGGATTGTAAACATATGGCGAACCATATTTTGCAGATAACTGGCATTTAATATGTTTTTAGTTTCATAGAAACGAATATAAAAAAAATTAAATGTAAGTACTCTTTTATATTATTATGTAAGCGTATTAAATATTGTACACTAACACAAAGTAAAGTATATATTATTAATATTAATATTTTGTTAATAAATCATATTATGTTTATTAATTTCTACAAAAACTTCTTATTTAATTTACTTTAACTCTATTACTAAAAAAAATATACAATGTTCCTCTTTTTACTTATCTGTACAAATATGGATACATTATATTACGTCACTTATAGTTGAATTCTTTTTTAATCTGTGACGTTCTAAAGTTTCATAGAAAATTTTCAGTGTTTCTTACTAAAAATATTCGTGAATATATTCCAATATCATAAAGCGGTTATTAACTTAACAAAAAAAAATTAATATTGAAATTATCTACTAATTAAGATATCAACAATCGAAGCTTAGTGGCACAGCATTCAAAGTATGGAAGCCGGCAATTTGTAAAACGTCCGTCGGTTTGATTTACGCCCAACGCGGGTCGACACTTCCCGCCCCGCGTCATAACTTTACTCTCTTTGCTTACTATAGAGAGCTTTAAACTTAAACTATACCGTATTTATGCACAATTGAAATTTCAAGTTTTCCCTCACGTTAATATTGATATGAAATAGCTTTTTTTTATTTTTTAAAGATTTTTTGTCTTTTTTTCTAGCAAAAGTCATGTCTCAAAAGGAAAAAAAATCTTAGAAATAGTAAGAGATAAAGCAAGATTTTTAATTGATCTACTTAAAGTCTTATAAATAAATATTTTGATGACACAGATTGCTATATGTAAAGAAATGTTAGTGAGAAAATGCTATAAACTAGTAATGTACAAATCAATTTTCGTAAGCCATTTCCATACTAACCGATCATCTTAACTAAGTGTTCCCAAAGAAATATCTCTACAGGAACAATTTATTTGTTTGACACTCACAGGAATTTCTTCCAACTAATAAAAATATAAGAATTAATTGTCATATGTTCGAAATACAATCGTGTTACAGTTTTACAAATTACTTGTGCTATTCTCATCAATTTTTTAAAAAAGAACCGTTATTAAATTTCCTATATATGGTTACATATCTTCCTACTAGATAGTATAATTTTAAGTGTATATATTATCCTATAAATAAAATTAGGTACATACATACATACATAACTTCACCTATTATCCCTAGCGGGGTAGTCAGAGAGAACGGAGCGTCAAACGCTGCGGTCCCTGCACACCTCTTTCGCTTCGACCACTGTCATTAACCACTTCATACATGCTCTCCTGGCAGGGAAGGGGTCCTCATGCTTTTTATGTGACCTTCCTCCAGTATCTTCGACACTATATTTTCGAAGGTCAACCGAGGTCTCCCCTTACCTCTCTTACCATTCACTTTTGCTTCATACGTATATCTTTTCTACCATTCCATCATCACTCATTTTTTCGACGTGCCCAAACCACCTGAGCACGTTCTTCCGCATCCGCGTCAACACAGAAATTTCGTCTCTTTCATCTCTTCAATTTCAATTTTCATCTCTTTAGTCTCTTCATAACATTATTTCTTATTATTTTTTAAATTATTATTTTTATAAATAAACGCTCGTATCGTATACGTTTGATATTTGATGTTCAGAATTTTTTATAGACAGACGGACTGACAGACAGACAAAAAGAAAGTCGTAAAATAAGTGATTTTTATGAGGGATCCGTTTTTGCCTTTTGAGATAAGGAACCTTGCAAAGCCAAAACACGTTATTATGGTTTTGTAAGGCTCCTTATCTGATGCATATGTGGCAGTATATACGTGTTCAATATAAATACGTATGTAGAGACATTGTAAGGTAGATAATGTGTCTATACCGTAGGTATAGCAAATATAAGTCAGCAGAATATTTCACATCATCTTAGTTTTCAGCTCTCTATGAGTTTCTTAAAACGAAGAATATTTAAAAAAGCACAGGAACTAAAGTAGCTTTCACGCGATTTCCTGCTTTATCGCTGGACTTTCACGGCGGATTTGAGAACTAGAACTCTACGCCGCGCTCTGTCTGCCAGAGCGAAGAAGAGAAAGTTAAGAGAATTTGAAGAGAAATTAAATAATAGCCTCTGTAAATCTTTCAGAAAATTACAAAACATGCAAAATGTACGCACATTGTTTCAACGAAAGCTCTTATATTATATAATCTCTTTATAATATGCAAAAAGTTTCCGAAAATAAACAGTAGGTAATTCCCAAAATATCGTGTGGGTAAAGGATCGGCTGCAGCTAACGAGGCTCAGCACACAAATCACCATTAGCGTTAGCGACGGACCGTGAGCGAAATTGTAGGAGACAATTTTGTTTAAACAACATTATGTGTATTAAGTAGTAGCTACATATTAATAGGTGAGGCAAAAAATTTGGATCCCTTTTTACGAAAATTGCGTCGCCGGATTAGTATGAAATTTGGCACACTTATAGTTTATGTGTAGGAGATGTTCAGAACGTTTTCAATAATAATGCTTATAAAGTATATTAAATCAATAAATAAAACATTACACACACTACCATATACTTAACAATATATCTGTTGTATGACGTGATATATACGTTGCTATGGCAACGCGTATTTTAACTGAAACTGAATCGGTCCTCTAGTAGTAGTAATAATCAGAATTTATCAGAATGTTTAAAGATAAAACATTTAATTTGTTTATAAGTTTAAAACAGGAGGACCGTCGTGGCGCAGACGCACAGCGTCTGCCTGTAAATACGAAGGTTTGTGGGTTTGATTCCCACTCGGGAAGAATGAATAAATTTTCATTTTCGTCGCTCTTGTGACAAGGCAAAGTGCGGCGTTGCGTTCCGCCACTCAACGCGCAATGCCTCAAAAGGCAGAAAGCGGGGAATAGAGAGTCTTAACACTAGGTTCCTATGGTTCCCTCTGCTTACCTTGCCATGTTCGGGATATAACGTGAATTTATATATCAACAGCGTAAGCCGATTTTTGTCAAGCTATTACCTATGGGACGATAGCTGCATATAAAAAAGTCAGTTATGGTCTCATTTTGAAGAGCTCCAGCTGTAGATGTACTGAAAAAGGAGGATTCTTGATTGCAATTTGTTTGAGCGGCTGTGAAGAAACAAATGAAAAATGCAGGAACCTATTCAATAACAATCTGTTGAATAAACGCAAAATTTTGTGAGCGATCCGCTAGTTTTATATTAATACTGAAAATTAGTCGCCATTGATTCAATGAAATTAACGACTTGCGAAACTAGAATGATTAAAATATGTATTACAAAATTGTTGTGAAAAAAGATAGTCAGGTTAAAAAAAAAAAACATATATAATTTATTAGATGGCGGATTTCAACGCCGCGGTTTGTTATTTCAGAACTAAAAATTAAAAATAATTCGTTTAACTGAGTGAGAATTGAGCCCGCAGCCACTGCTCGCGTTTACAGTCAGACACAGTCACACTGCGCCTTTTAGCCTCTACTTCAATAATAATCTTTATATTTAAAAGAAAGATAAAGATCTAGAGTTTAGTGGGAAAAAAACTTTGCGAGCTAAATGGCTATACCTATACAAATGTATATGTTAACATTTTTGCCAGAAGCTACTAATTTGCTGAATGAATTGTAATTAGTTTTAAAATTAATGAGACATGTTCGTCTGTCTGTCGGTTAACAAAAGCATAAATTAGTGTCAAGGTGTATGAAGATTCTGTACTAATATTATAAAGTGTAAATTTGTCTGGTTGAACGCCCTCATCTCAGCAACTACTAGGTTGAAACTAGTTGAAATTTAGGCTTTAGGCTATATTACATCACTTTAATCGTTTTTAAGGAACCCACTGTATCTGTGGTCAGAGTGAGCTCGGGCAATCAGCATGTGTCATGTGTCATACACAACTCTTAGTTATTTGACAGTGGAATATTTTTAATTGGCATTAGTCTGGGTATTGGATACTAAGTATAGATGTAAGTTTGTATTTCTGAGGAAGGAGGTTTATATCAGTCTGTTTGGATAAAGGGCAGATGAAGCAGGCCTTTAAATGATTGGAAAGAGGGCTATAGCCCATTAGTGGACCTAACGACAAAGAAATTAAAAAAAAAACATGGAAACTAGAGAAAATAAATACGTATATGTTCTGATATGTCTGCAAATAATTTAGTAATATTTATTATACTATTACATATTTAAGCTATAGCTATATAAGGCACTGAATGCGTTACGATGTTGGTTAAACACGAACTAGTAATTCACTATATATTATATTGTTTTATTTTACAATGAATATGTTATAACTTAATAGTTATATTAAACAGTTATAAATAACTTCATTTTAATCATTGATAGTTCCGTCGTTTAAGTCGAATCGTAGTTTAAGTTTGTAACAATTGTCGCTTGTAACAATTAGCTATAAGTCTAGCCATTGTTACGTATTACAAACGTAATCTAGCAACAAGTAGTAGATGTCGTTGAAAATAGCACCAAGTTGGCATGACCAGTCAATCAGCAGTCAAAACATTTTATGGAGGTGACATAGACATCCACGTCCAGCGTTCCCAGAACGACACTAGCGATAAAGTAAGCGGAAATTTACGATCTAGCTACATTAGCCATTGTTTTCTCGATAACGACTATATGCATCTTGATTCCTTGAATTTGTTTAAAGGGTGAACTCTAATGCTAATTTTGAGGCTCATATTGATAGATAAACATAAACTTGGCAGTTATGTGTCAAAAGTAGCAGTTAGCAGTTGTGCGTGCAATTGTGTGTTTGGTTTCATATATATCTTATTTGGTTATTTGATTTATTGCAAAGTTCTTTTCTTATGAACAATATATTCGACAATATTATTTTTTTTAAATATTTATCTACATGCGTTGTTTTTTATGTTGTTTCGAGATTTTATTATTTGGTTGGCCATTTGAAATTTACAATCAGTACACTAATATACTGCAGAATTGAGCTTCGCCACTCAACCCACGATGTCTCGATTTAGGGCGGAATAGTGTCTTAACACCTCTTTCAGAGATCCTCTCTGCTTATCATGAATCTAAATAAATTAATATTGCTAAAATTGTAAGTACCAATTTCATTAAATATTTATATTAATGAGTGTCTAATATTTCAAAAATTGTAGACTATATATTTTCAGGTAAGCAATTGCAAATCTAAAGAAGACAGAAAGTATAAAAACATGTTCGGTGTCTCTATATTTTCTCCATCTATCAAAAAAAATGTAGTATGTGTGTGAAGGAATATACATCAACATAATTGATATTTTTTAATTGTATAAATTTTGTAAAGTAGCGGGACTCGAACCCGCATCTCAACCGAAACCGTCCAAGGGATCTAGGATAGTATATATATATATATATATATATATATATATATATATATATATATATATATATATATATATATATATATATATATATATATATATATATATATATATATATATATATATATATATATATATATATATTTCTATCATTAGTGTATTATTGACACTTTAAAAATGTTAAAAATAGTAAGCAAAATTAGTACATAAGCAAATTTATAAATAGTCTCTTATTCACTGGCATCCTTTGTGACGTGTCGATCGGATTGTTAATGAGCAATGCTGACTATCCTGACACGCTGTGATCAAAGAGGAATCCACTTGTGTGTTAATTTGTTAGGCCTAACTTCGTTCTATTTTTAAACGCTCAAAGTGGATAGGCTCCAGGAAGAGCTTATTCTTTCATTGTTTAAGTAGCGTTTTAAGTTTTTTTTTGGTCGTGCAGGTCTTGTCTTTAGGGTAGGCCGAGGGAACCTAGTGCCAAGACACTCCGTTTTCCACCTTTTTTGAATTGTCTCAGTCTGAGTCTGATTGTAAATGCGACGGTTGTGGGATCGATTATCACTGAGCTCGACGCATGAATTAATGCATTTCGTCGCTCTGTTAAGAAGAGAAAAGTGTGGCATTTAACATTAGGTTACCTCTGTCTCCCAGCTATATGCAGGATGTAACGTGAAGCTGTAAATTATATAACAATTTACTTATATTTCAAAAAAAAAAATGAGAATGCCTTATGTAGATCTTAATTAAAAGTTAAACGTGATCATCATAAAAAAATCGCCACCCTTGTTTTACAGATCCTTAGACAATTTGATAGTATGTTTGGATAGTATTTTCGACAGGCTTAACTTATGGCTCACATTCAGCCCATTGGATACCATTGGATTATCAATTTTCAACTCACCTCAACCAGACTTGGCTTGATTTTGCCGCATATATAACCTATTCCTTATTGTGGAATAAAGTATTAAATAGGAATTTCACCGCAGGTTTTAAAATGTTATATTCTTAAATGTTCGGATGTGGGTGCCTTGGGTGTCGTAGTACCAAGGGATAACTTCTCGAAATTCCTACGTGAATGTGTTGAACGAGTGAACGACCTCAATTTTAGGTTTCATAGTCCACCTAAGCAATTTTGGTTAATAATTTAAATTTTGTTAAATATAGAAAAAAATATTAAAAACTTTTTGAAATATTCAATATTTCATAACTAACTATAAATTGACGGTTTGTTTGGACATAGCATTTTAATAAGGAATTTGTTTATATTAGTTCGGGTAATATGTATCGTATGAGGGTGCGTAAATCAAACGGGAAGCTCACTTGCACTACACGTGTTGCTTACGAGCAGGGTGTTCACACAACCTTTACTTAGCAAAATAATTTTAAATTATATTTTATTTGTAACAAAATTATTTTAAAAACGTTTAATGATATTTTGCATAATCTGTAGGTTCTTTTTTTATTTTGTTTTAAAATAAATACTAATTATATTTATATAATTTTTCGACATTGCGTTACATTTATTTTGATTTTAAATATATTATATATATATATATATATATATATATATATATATATATATATATATATATATATATATATATATATATATATATATATATATATATATATAATATATATATAATATATATATATTATATAAATCTATAGTAACATATTATATATTATAATATTTATTTTGTTTAAGATTTATGAAAATATCTCAGAACTACCGCGGTACGCCAAGGAAGCGTTGGTTTGTGCCAAGAATTTGATACATCACTAGTTAGTAGTTTGTTAATGGGCTTCAATACAAAAAATACAAAAGCAAAATAAAACGCTATATATTTAGATCTAGATTTCACTTTAGTCTTCCTAAGGCAACTTTAAATGTACTTTACTCATCGTTGACACCCCTAACGTGCAACCAGAGATGCGCCCGCGCAACTAGATTTATTGCGGTCAATCAATGTGGATTTATTGTTAAGGAAGCGTTCCCTTTTGTTTCACAGATAATAATAGAATCCTTATAATTGGTAACCACCTGAGCGGTTACATCGTTATTAGAGACATAAGTGTCTTCATACGCTTATTAAAAGACTCGTTTTGTACTTACTGGACCATTATTGTGATTTATGTTTATGATGACTTGCCACTTGTATTTGCAATATTATATTGTGAGTACTTAGCTTAAGCTCGTGATATGATTAAAGGTTTGAGTCTTGCTTCAGTCTGAGCAGTACAAAAGTCTATTACAGTACATATTATAATTTTGCAACTGTTATGTGCCGCTATAGCCCAACGTACAGGGTCCATGAATTTGTATAAATATATGAGAGAAGAACAAATATTGACTGCTCGTAAGAACATTTACGACAAGAAGCCACTGCTGTTTTCATAAAATATATTGTATCCGTAAATGAGCAGAAGGTAAGCAGCTGTGGGAGGACTTATCATTGACTCGTTCAAGGACACAAGCTTTTCTAATCTTCAAGATAAAATACTTGTTATGGCACATACGATAGATAGAATCTATTATTCCCAACTTCATGCTACAATTTATAGAATGGATCTTAAATTTATGTGTTATATAATTATATATTTATAGTGTAATTAATTTGCTATTTTAATTTATCGTGTAGTTAATATTGTTCATGATATTCTCAATGGATATAAATTGACTTATTATTAGAAGAAAATCACAATTCATTTTGATTATTTGTTATGTATCAATTTAAATCTTTAGACAGGTAGTGATAATTCACTTAGTCACCTAATTTAAAGAAATATGGTGATTGCGAAAACAAAATTCTTTTGTTTTAAGAATAAGTAGAGAGGATATCTTAAGTATAAATAGTAATTTTTCATTGCAACTTGACAAATTAGTAGTTTTTAAAATAAGTAAATGACAATTATGCCCGTATAAATTTATTGTTTCCGACTGTCGACTGTGTGCGCAATCTAATGAGTAAGTTACATTTTCATTATACTTATTTGATAACCAAAGAATACGAGTATGGGAGTTTTACGTATAAATACTATATGTAAATGAATATGGGAGCTGGAAGGTAGTTTTTCAGGTTTATCCTTTGACTGACGGCATTAGAAAGGCAAAGAAAACCTAGTGCAAGATAACTATTGCGTTTAATGTTAGACACAGACTGCTCCAAGCCACTTTAAAAAAAAATACTTTGGCTAATATATCATTATATGTTAGCATATAGGCTTTGTACCTACGTATAGAAATGATGTACACTGTACAGGTAAATTGGAAAAATGCAGTATGAATTATATTTTAAAATATTAAATTCATATAAGTCATATGGATTTGGGCGCGTTAAAATGTAATGTCGAGGGAAATCGTAGTATATGGGAGGGCGTTAGAAGATCACATTGCGTAACATGGTCCTTATATTTACCGAAGAACTAGGGCCAAATTGCTAAACTTATTTGTATATATTTATGTAGGTACTAGCATAATTATTGAGACTTAATAACTGCGATCAAATGTAGTTTACATACTATAGCCATAATAAAAGGAACAGAACAGTGTACGGGAAGCCTTACGGCGCGTTATATTGTAGAAGGGTCAAGCATTTTTCAAAAATAAACGTAATAATTTTTTAGATCGCGTATAATTTTCTTATAAGTTTAATGTTAACTATGTAAACGCTTGTATGTTATTATATACCTGTAAAGGTAAGAAGAAGCTAAGTCGTGGGCCATATACAGACGAACATAATTTGACAACTGAGTATTTTTGGAGATTTACAGCATTTTTTGGCCTATTACTTATACTATTAATAATGTTTGTAGGATAGTATTGTTTGTATTTAAAATTGAGTCATACAAGTATCAGTCATCACTGTTTATTTTAAATATAAAAAAAAACTTTAAAAATAATTTAAACATCATAAACGTAACATTTAAAATATATTTTTGACGTGGCATCAGTTTCACCGTAAAATAAAATAGATTAGTGAGTCCAAAATAAAACTAAGATCATTGTCGTTTCTTAGTAAGTATAGTTTTCATCACCTGCCTTATTTATAATCCTGAGTTGACGTCTCGATGAAATTATAGCCGCCATTTTGGACGCGTTTTGAGTTTCCCGCCATTACACCAATTAGTTGAGTGAGATGTCCGCTGTTAGGTGGACGCTTTACGTTTTTATGGGACATTTTTTTTATAAATAACAAGTGGTGGCCCATATTTTGTGTAAACAGTGCACAGTGCAGTGGAGTAAGGTTAATGTTTAGTCGTTTTTATTTATAATATATGTAATTAGTCCTTTCACATATTGAATCGAATTGAATCTTTTCATCAATATATTGTAATTTATAATCATTCAAAATTCATACGATAATACACTTTGCTTGTAGAGACTTAAGGTTATGTACCAGTACATACCTACTATTACATACCTACTATTACCTATATTTTATTTATATCAGGCATTTGAATTTTGCGAAGTAGACAGAGAGTGTCTAATGGGAGATCGCTGCACTCTTCTATCTTAGCCATAAATTTAGACAAATTAGATTTTTATCTAGGATTTCAAATGTCGAAGTTGTAAATCGATCATAAAATTTTTATATAAAATTATTGAAGGTTGTTTTTTTTAGAAAATTTAATATTTTCAAAGATTGTACTCGTGTTAAAATATTTTTTTTATTTATCATTCAACCGTTGACTTTAGGTACAGGTACAGGTGCTTATGAGAAACTGATAATATATTTTGAAAGATGATTCTAAAATAATTACGTTACTTGTATTGACGATAATTTTATCGAGCATTGTTTCTAAAGTACCTAATAAGCGGAAAGTTAAAAGCAGGATGTTTTGACATTGGTTCATATGTAACGTAACTAAAAAAAAACCAACGTTAAAAATAAAAAAAAAACATTAAATACTAGACTACTTAAACATTAATACTAGACTATTAGGTAGGATATATAATCATTTCAATACAAGTTTCAGTTCCAAGGAATTTGTTAAAACACACAAACACTTACACACACTTAATACGAAGCTTAAATAAATTACCATACTCGAAACATAATCAAATTCTAACAGCTCAAGCTGATAACCTCCTAGTTTTGAAGTTGGTTAACAAATAAATAAAATATTTTAGGCTATATAATTACAACTATTGTTACAGGTGTAGTGTCGAGTCAGTTCCCTCGAGGAGGTTTTCACCTGCATTCACTAGCTGAGCGCGTGAGTCGGGATCAGTCTCTACTTCCGGTACTGCCGCCGTTGCACAATGAAATGCGAGATGTAAGTTATGCTAATATTGACTTAAATAAATATTGTATATTCTAAATAATGTAATTAACGTAAGTAACGAACTTAGTTTCTTTTAATTCGTCCTTGCTCTACTTAATTAAGATATAGATTATAGAGCTTTTTTTTGTAATAGTTAAATGTGTATTTTTATAATTTTGCATTAGAATGCCGTTTGTTCGCGTAGCACGTACTCTCCTCTGCAAGCTCTCAGTGAGAGCACTTGTAGGGATCACGGCGCGCACTCCGCCCCGCCGCCGCAGCCGCCGCCGCCTCGGATGCAGGTAAAATGTTATTTTTTGTATGTATATATATGTAGGTTTTACTTATTAATGCACTTAGGAGGCTAAGTTTTTGAAGACTGGAGGATTTACGGCCATTATGAATGTAAATCCGATGGTTTTGGGTATGGGCACTCGGGCGGAATGAATCGTTTTCATGTCTCCGCTCTGGCAAGCAATGTTTTGTTCGGGTACGCGGAGACCGAAGTGTCGTAACATTAGGATCTGCCTTTCCCAATTATGTAAAGAATTGGGTAAAATAATTAACTTCACGTTTTACGTGAAGTTAATTATTTTTACCCAAGGATTTAAATACAAAGACAAAGCCAATTATAATATTTTTACAAATGAAAATGATATCATAAAATGGATTCATTTTTGTAAATTATTTCTAATGTAAATAAAACACAGCCATATTAATATTGTATAAGTTGATTTAAAATTCAGATTACAATGATATATAGAAACTATTATTTTCTAACATCACACCAGGTCCCAAGCCAAAACGTGACGCTACATCCGGCGGTGGCGCGATGCAGTGCCACTCTGGAGCTGGCGGCTCTGTGGCGCAGCTTCCACGAGCTCGGCACAGAGATGATAGTGACCAAGGCGGGCCGGCGGATGTTCCCGGCGCTGCAGGCGCGGCTCTCCGGCTTGCTGCCCAACGCCGATTACCTGTTGCTGGTCGACTTCGTGCCTCTGGACGACAAGAGATATCGATATGCAGTTTCATAGGTGAGTGCTTTTCTATCCTTGTTCTTTAAAATTTGCTAGTTGTTGTGATTTTTCATAATTTGTAATAAGATAATTATTTAATTTGCATATATTTATATGCAATTAATAATGATTTATTAAAAAAAGTTTATAGTTTATTAGTTATTAAAAAAATAACTATAAACAATCTCAAAATTATACCTACCTAATTATTATATGTAGAAACTTAAACTAAAACTAAACTTATATCTTAAACAAAGGAAACCATTGTTACGTTTTAGGATTTTGTTATTTTTCTTCAAAAAACGAATTCATACGGGTTACATCTATTTTAAATATTTTACAATTAAACCATATATGATCATATAAGCTTAGGCGTAATCGCGTAACGAGCATGAAATCGAATTGAAAATCTGTTTTTTTACCTGACTGCGCGAGGCAAAGGAGGGTAATGTGGTAACCAATTGTTCGAACAATAAGGAGTTCGATTGTATGCTAACCGTCCGGGTCTTGTCTCCGGAACGACTCTGGACTGTACTATACTGACTGTTTTTAGTTATTATAAAGATCCCGACCACTAATCCTAATTTTAGAAAAACAAGAATGATTTGTTTATGTCTGCATAGATTATAAAGTTCTTTTAATGAGGTAATTGCTTGAAACTTTTGACAATGTTCTAAAGCTAAACTATTGGAAAATTTTATCTTTTTAATTTATAATGCAGCCGGATTATTTAACTACTTAAGTCGTTCAAATAGTGAGCATAGTGAACATAGTGTCTGAACAAGTCCAAGCTCGTCCCCAACAGCTCCAGCTGGGTGGTGGCGGGCAAGGCGGACCCGGTGTCGCCGCCGCGCATACACGTGCACCCCGACTCGCCCGCGGCCGGCGCGCACTGGACGCGCCAGCTGGTGTCCTTCGACAAGCTCAAGCTGACCAACAACCAGCTGGATGACAACGGACATGTGAGTTGAATGCTTCGCTCTATAATAAATGCTCCTTGCACTCATTACCACCAGCTAAGTGCCCAGGAGGGGCAGATAGTAAGTAAGTATACATCGTGCGCAGTGGCATAGCGTCTGACTAAGCGTAATGGGTTCGAATTCTCTGGCGAAAAGTGAAAAATCGAGTGTCTTGACATTTATTAGGTTTTTTCTCTATCTATTACTGTGTCTAATAAACAGTGAATCTGAAAAAAAAATACAAAAGTAAGACCTTTGTAACGCAATTGAAAGTTGTAGCAAATAAATGTATATATATTTTCTGAGCTTATAATTCTACAAACGTAGAATAAATTATTCAATATTTAAATACTAGGTTTTCTCTGCCTACCTTATATCTATTTGACACGAATATTTATTAAAAATATATTGTATAGGTACTTCTCTATTTATAATATAAATGTTGTATGAGAGAGAATTATGCATGCTCTGGAAAAAATACAAAACGCGGCGTTACATTCTATCTCAACACGCAATGCCTCCAATTTGGGCCGAAAACAAGAATCGGAGTGTCTCGACACTAGGTTCTCTCTGCTTGCAAGGAATTAACAAAATTGACACAACACTATGACTGTTACCAGATAATACTGAACTCGATGCACCGCTACCAGCCGCGCCTGCACGTGGTGTACCTCCCCGGGGAGGGGCAGAGCGCCGCGCCCGGCACCGTGCCCTACAGGACCTTCATATTCCCGGAGACGGGGTTCACTGCAGTCACCGCTTATCAGAATCATAGGGTGAGTACCTTAGTCTTCCTTGGTGAGTGAACTGCTCGACGTAAACATATTTTTACAATTCGCTCTTCCTGAGATTAGTGCGTTTAACTAAAGAAATTCGTCACTTTTATAATATTAGTATCGATTATTATTTATTGTATTAAGTAATATTTATAAGTTTGATCAAAAAACAACTTAGCTCAATCAATTTGTAGAGAAATAAGTTCATAAGGTAACTTTAAAATATTTATTAATATAACGAGCTTACTTCGGGCGTAGCGGGACTATAACCCGCGCTTCTTGGATACCATGAAACATTTTAGCCAATTAAGCCAAACGTACTTATCGCTTTGTTAAAACTTTAAACTCTATCTGTCTCACATTCAATGTAATACAAATCAATTATATTTACAGAGATATGTAAGTTACAATATTTAAACTTTCTTTATATTTACAGATAACACAGTTAAAAATAGCTAGCAATCCGTTCGCAAAGGGATTTAGAGATTGCGATCCTGATGATTGGTAAGTTGTATATTTTCTATACTTAACCTGACGTAACAATCTGTTGTTTTTAAATTTTATAAATTGTAAAGCTAGGTAATAAGTTACTTACATAATTTCATGAATTATTGTATAATTATATGTTAGGGAATTCGTTTATGTTATACTCATTCATCATCTTATATTTTATATCTTGCCACAATCATGGTAAAAAATAGATGTATATAGTATAGTAGAAATTTAAGTTAAATTATGCTTAATAATTTGGATGAACAGCGTATTAAGATTGTTAATAGAAATTTCGAACGCAATTACAAATTTGAATCCACGTATTTAGAATGACATATCCAAGTAGTGGATGAACCACTTATACGCCAAGAGACTATAATATACTATGTAAATATTTAATCATAGTTGCCACCATTATGATACCAAACCAAAAAAAGTAAACATAATTCAAACTGATAATATTAAAAAAAAAACCATTCACTATGTAAACTAACACCACATTTCTTACATCTTGTCACAACACTATGAATCAGTCGCACGCAAATGATTATATTTTATGTTGTAAGTTTCGTTCCGTTCCGTTCCGTTCGGCTCAATTTCAACAGCCGGTGACAATTTACTTTTACGACTCGGCCATAGACTAAAGAGTTTGACAGTTATGGCGGACGCGCCGCGCTTCCCGCCAATATAATTGTCAATGACATGCGCATGTCGCCCGGATTTTTAATAAAGATACTTTTTGCGGCCGTATATTTGATTTATGTGATTTTAAAATGGTGGAAACGTTTATACTTTATAATATGAAAGGTTCCTTTATACTTTAAGTGTTCATTTTATGTGTCGTAAAATGGCTGTCTTGTGTTTCTTCTTATGCCGATAAAAGTAGTTATTATACAGTGACGATAGAGATGCAGCAATTGCTTCTAGTTGATTCACATTTTAATTATATTAATAAATAAAATCATATTCTATCTTACACAATAACTGAACTGAACTGAAATGATGATATATTTACAAATATAGTAAAAGCGATTCCGAAATAGTTGTGAGGCTAAATTGTGACAACGTTATTTACATACTTAGATATATGTTAAGTTATAAAAGTTGACAAACTTAAATTTACGGGCGTATGCACTAATTTTGTATGAAAGGAACTACAAATTTAAGTTTGTAATGGTTTCTTTCTTTCAGTTATAAATTTCCAATTTACAGGATTTTTACTTTTGCGTTAAATATTAGATATCAATTTCACCTCGTTACCGTTACGTTACCACGCGCTCTTGAGAAAAACGTCCTAACAGGCAGACATACGGACAACAAAGTGATCCTATTAAGGGTTTCATGATTTTCTTTTGAGATACGGAACCCTAAAAAGCAATAAAAATATTTTTTTTTAACAAAATAATTAACATTAGGTACTTATTTCGATAGATATCCGATTTTATCTTACTGTATAGAATAAACATATCGTAACGCAGCATTGCAGCTGATTAACTCTGCACTAATTTCTCCCGCGATATAATTTGACGCCGAGTTAAATAGTGTTTACGTTGAACAATTTATTGAAGCACAGTACACCAATGGGAGAGCAGAGCTGGTCGTAGAACTTAAAATACGCTACAATAAATTGAGAATATTTAGAAACGCCTCAATAATTATCTTCTCGTGTATATATAAAAGTATATACTTACACTGAGACTGGATATGTAAACTTCTATACTAATTATTATAAAGTTGAATTGTTCGTTTGTCCATTAATAGAGAAAGGCTAACATGTTATTTGTTTTGGTCTAACCATATTTACGGCCATATACCTTCGGGCAACATACACGACTTTTACACGCACTCACTGCACTCGGAGCATGCATATTCCCAACCTGTTAAGAAGAAACTCGGTATAGAGTACTGCCACTCAATACAGTGTCTCATAATTGGCCAGTAAGCGGAAAACCGGAGTGACTAGACACTAGGTTCTCTCTGTCCACCGTGTTATATGCGTAATAAAACGTAAAGTTGACAAAACAATCATAAATTTAAATTATTCCTTACTTTTTAGGCAAATTCTGAAAGTAAACTTAAACCGTCTTATCCTATGTAAAGAAAATAATCGCTACTTTATAAAAATAAACCCACTTATTTATAAACAAAGCAATACGACGGATGTGGGTTCGATTCCCGTGAGGGGAGAATCAATTATTATAATTTTCTTCGCTCTGGTAAAAAGCGCGGCGTTAAATTCCGCCACTCAACTTGCATTGTTTCGAATAGCGGAAAGTAGAGAACGGAGGGATTTACACTAAAGCGTAGAGCCAAAAAAATTATAAACTGTTTAATTCTTCCTTACTTTTTAGAATAATATTATGAAAGATAATTTAAAATGTCTTATCCATTGTAAAGAAAGTAATGGCTAGATTAAAAAAAACCGACTTATTTATAAATAGCGCCTCTAGGCGGGGTCGTGTTACGTGCTAATACGTTATTTTGACAAGCAACGACAAATGGCATCCATATATTAGTTATATTAATCTATCGATACCGGGAAATGGTAAAAAAACTTTTTTTATCATTCATCCCGAGTTTACGCACATGGCGAATATTATTTGATTAATGATTCATTTGTTAGTAGAACTGAACACACACGGTGGTGATTTAAATGTTAAAATAATATTACAAAAAAAATATTAATTGTCGTACTCAAAGTTGTCAGTTAGCTTTTAAGTAATATTAAATTTTTACATATTATATTGATATGTGTTTATTAGTACGGCTTAATGAGTCGCTGAGTGCGACTATTATGTAAACAGTTAGTTACTAGAAACCCCTAACAGGGTAGCCATCTTGATAGTTTTATTTGGAGTAATAAATATTTTACGTACCTTACCCTACTTACCTTATTACGGTAATCTTGAGTAGGTAAGTAGAATATTTTAAAAATAAATACTACCTCATTTTACCTATGCGTTTTCTATTTTACCTAAGTTAGTATCGTTTAATCGTGTTAGTATCTTATTGATATAAATATAATTAATTTATATAGAAAAAGTGTGACGGTTGTGGGTTTGATTCCCATTCGTAGAGAATCAATTATTTTTATTTTTTAGTTCGTTCTGGTATAAGTACTGGTAACACTCGAAATGCAATGTCTCGCAAGGCGGAAAGTGGAGAACGCATTGTCTTACACTACGTTCCTTCTGCCTAGAATATGCTGGATATGGTGAAGTGAAGCTAATAAAATAATAAAAAGTAATAATATGGAGTTGAAGAGTTTGATTTCATGAACGCGTTAATTCGAATTTCAAAAACTATTAATTGAAAAATTAGAAAAATATTTTCGTGTGAGGAATTCGAATTTCAACTAAATTATGACAAAAAAAATGCGTCAAGTCTCATGCACACTATTTAGTTATTTCCATTGAGCCTAGTCAGTGTAAATTTATATTTAAAATTCCCCACAGTCCACCGGAGCAGAACCCACAACGTAACACCCCACGACGCCGCGAGCCTGCGCCGGAGCCCTACCCGCTAGCGCAGCCCTACGCTGCCGACCCTAGCGCCAGTGGGCCTCTGTACGCCCACGCACACACTGTACGGTGAGAACAATTTTTCTAATAGGCTTTAATTAACTAATACTAGAGTAGGTATGTAAGAACATCTGGAAACGCCATTTTCACCTATTTTTTGCCATTCTATTTAAATAATGCCTGCAATTTAAATCGAATGGCAAAAAGTATTTTATATTTATATATTTTTTTTACTTTGGAATTAACTAGTCTACTTTTTAGTTAAAAAATATTATTAAGGAATCCACATGAAATAAGTTTTAAAATAATTTGCTAAGGAGATGTATTTCAATCTTGACATCACACTCGCATTATAGCAACAAAACTGTATATTTCTATTATATTTTTGGTAGGTAGAAGGAACCTAAGACACTCCGTTCCCCACTTTCCACCTTTCGAGATATTGTGTGTTGAGTGGCGGAACTCAACCGCGCCGAATCGAACCCACAACCGTCGCGTTAAGTCAGACGCTGTACCGCTGCGCCGTATTATTTTATTATATTGTAGAAATGGTAATGGGGTGTAACTCGTAGAAGGAGAAAAAGGATATAATAATTGTAGTTATGTTATATTTAGACAATGTTAAAAACTATATTGTATTTTTTGAAACTTTGACAGATGGCAGAAATGCTTTTTTCATTAAAATAACGTACCAAAGAATTTACTAAAGAGTTTCATTGAGACAATTGAAATAAATATAAATAATTTGTTGGAAGAAAATAAAACTACAAACGCCACAATATTAGTAATATTAAATATATTTAATATAGAAATTAATTTTTCCAGATATCAACCGCACGCTGGCCACAATAGCGCGTACACTGCATACTATGCGCATAGATAAAATTATATGCCAACGATATATTTATTTTAAGGTATTAAATAATCATAATCACAATAATCGTATGTACATTTATTTTAATTATTCGATTAGTTAAAATATTTGTTGCTATTTATATTTATTTGTATGTTTCATACTTGCATATTGTTTCATATTGTTGTATGTGTTAAAATATAAATTGCGTAGTTTTAGTTATTTGTATTCTAAGCACTATTAGAAAAATGATGCCATCATTAGATATGCCATTTGTCATAAAATTATTTTTATCTTATTATATTACAGCTGTTCATGTAAGGACTAATAAATTAAAAGAAACACTCTATTGTATGTATGTATAAAATCCATTTCGTCATTGAGTGACTGACACAAGTCCACAGTCACTGGTTCCGGTGGAGGGGGGGGGGGGGGCGTGGAGGGGCCCGGGACTACAGCAAGAACGGGTTTTACGTTTAAGAGACCCCTCAATGAAATGTGGGCTAGGTATTAATATTTCCCTAACTAGCTATAGCCCATATTTCATTCCATTTAATATAATGAGCGATGGATACACTTGTGTTTTTCTTCGGTGTATATATATATATTTAATTTTTGTTATTTAAATAAGTTTCATTAAAAAAAACAGTAAATTATTTTAGTTGTCGTGAAATAATTTCAAGCCGAAAAAGCCAAGTTGAATATCCTATCATAGTAATGAAAATATAAATTTTTCTATAGATTTTTATACAAATATATATTTGTAAGTATAATTTAAAATTATAATTAAAAAAAATAGCAATTGTACTTATTAACATGATGTTTTTGGATTCAATCCAAAGCAAGTAAAATGCGGCGTTGAAGTCCGCATTAATTCCGCAAAGTATCGAACTCTGGTGGAAAATGGAGAACAGTCACTAGACACTGTTTACACCGCCACCAACTACAGCTTATATTTATTTCATTGGATAATTTATTGACACGTTTCTCATAATGATTGACAACAAAATGACAAACATAATTTACAATACATAAGTATTTCTTATTTAATTCTATTAATAATGAAATTTTGACTTGTAATGTTTTGTACACTTAAGTAAAACGTGTTTCTCTACAACCATGTACAGTATAGAAACCTATGGATAATAATAATAATATTGCTACACTCATTTGTATAAAAAAATCTATCTAATTAATTTATTATTTTATGCCAAAACTGCCTTACACCACTTTGGATAAGAGCTGATACTCTTCAAACTGCTAGACCGATTACCACACATAACTAGGAGCCCGCTGCAAGAAAACTGGTTTCCGAATTAAAAAAAAATTATTATTACTTATTTATTACTACAATTATTAACTCGTATTTAGATTAACATATAGTCATGTATTATTTATAATTTATATGTTATATGTAGGTATGTTCATATATATTGATATCGAGTGTTCCACCAGTCAATAGTTAAGTGCCAAATGTAACCAAAGAGTATAAATTGTAGATATGTGTGTATATTTCTTTATTATAATAAATTTTGAATATGTATATTTTGTATTTTTTTTTAATATTTTATATTTTAAAAATTGCTTTAATAATGGTAATTTGGATATAAAATAGTTTTTTGGACATTTTTCATTGGTATATGAATATGAGTAATTTATCTTATCTTTTTTATAGTGTTATTTCTATTGTAAGTATCTGTAGGATGCGTGGGTTCGAGTCTCGCTGCGTTCAAATGGATATACGTTTATAAGAAAAGAAATAAAAAAAATGTTAATGGTTAAATAACAAAAAGGCTTGAAATATAATTTCTATGTTGACTTATAACTATTTGTTAAAGATAAACAAAAAATATAAACAGATTAAAAATAATTTACATTAAAAAGAAGTAGTATTGCATTTGCTGAGGCAAATTCTCCACTTGAGGAGATCTGAAATGGGTTTTCTCGGACAATGTATAGGTCATTACGTGGTTCACAGTAGACACTCCCGGTTCCTCATGATCCACATAAACCTTTGAGGAAACCGTCTCTTCGTATTCTTCTCCAACTAGATCAGGAGAATCTACTGGTTCATCTATAGGATATATAATAGTAGTTCCAGGTTCTACTGAGCAATAGGGATAATATTCTTGAGTTGGGTCACAGAAATGTAGTCGTAGAAACTTGGCCGAGGACTTACAGGGTAGTGTTCGTGCTGAGCCGGAGGTGTCACTATTTGAGATTCATATGGATACTTATAATAATAATTGTATTTAGAGAAATCAGTATCACTGTTGTATTCTGGTTCTATATAGAGCACATGCTCGTGGACCACATCGTTAGATACATTGTTAGTTGTGTTCTGCTGAGTAGCTTCAGCTTCAGCTCCAACTTCAGCGCATTGTACTAGTTTTTTTGTTGCATTAATTAATCCATTTTCAACGTTTTGTGTTTCATTCTTATGTTCACAGGCGTCTTTCAATATTTCAGACATTTCCTTGGCTTGTTCGTTTGCGGCTACAGCCAGGTCTGACAGCATTTCAGGGTCGGGATTGAATTCGATGCCGTATTTATCTGCGATTTCTTGAGCAGTCATCATTTTCTCTATGGCGATATTTTGGTATTCATTGTTACATTTGATATGTTTCAATAGTCTCATTACTAATTTTGTGCTATCCATAGGTGATTCAATAGATCTTTTCTTTCTTAGTTTGTTATCAGCTTCATCCTTGTCCGTTATGGAAACAGCATATGACAAAAGATTGGCCATTTCACTTTGAATGGCTTTAGTTATGTCGCATGCCATTTTCTTTATTTCTTCCAATTGTTCTTCCGGGCTTTTATCTGAAAAGGTCGCTTGTGCCATTAAAGCAGCTGACGATGTTGGGAAAATATTACTATTGGAACCAATGAAGAGGTCCATCCAGTCTTTAGGTGCGGCTTGGTAATCTTCACCGACCAGGTCATCGTCTTCCGGTTTCATTTTTAAAATTTCACGTGATTCTATTCTGTTATCCTTATTATTATCTATTTGAGTTTCTGTCAGAGCGTTCTGAAAACAATGTAGACCATTTTTTTTATTAATAAATACATTTCACTTAATATATCGCAATTACAAAAATTATAAAAATATAATACGAAATATATATTTTTTTGTTTTTTTTTTTTAAATTTGATTTAATTTTACTTAATTTATATATTTACCTGAATAACTAAAGCTAAAAGAAAGTAGAAAGTCCCCATGTTGAATAAATTATGATCTGTGCATCAAAAACAGTTATTTTATATACAACATATTATCGTATTGGGAAATTAGTTTTGAAGAAATAATATAACTCTAGCGCAACAATTGTTACGACTTATGATTAAACATGTATCATTTACGTAACTGTTGTGTAAATTGATAATGACTTAGGTAAATACACAGATTTACAATCAGGACCGTCTTTACCATACTTTATTTGGGGCCTGTCCTCATGGACTGGGGCCCCTGACCTCGTAGGGGCTCCGGATAGCCCGTAAGCAATTACATACTAATAATTTGTTACTTTCTACCCTTTAAAGCGGTACCCATATTTGAGATCAAGGGCCTCCAATGTGCTCCTGATTACAAATCATTATGAAAATACCTATGTATATAGATTTCTGACATACTTTCTTGCCACGTACTTTAATATTCACTATACTAGTAAAATTCTATACTTGCTAACAGCTGTTGGCGGGTATAGGATTTTGCTCATTTGTAAGTCGATATTATAATTTATTTAAATAGTAAACCTAAAGTTGAACCATTAGATTTGTTTATTTTATTGCATTAAGATTTAGGAGACAGTTTTATATTAAAAAAAATTTAGGACATTCTTATACATAAAATAAATCATGGTCGTTTTTTTCATTTTATATTTATTGATCTATTCTCATATAATATTACAATTTATTGATACATTCTCACATCTTTACTAAATATGGCATAGGTGGCGGCATCTTACGCATAATATGGCATAGGTGGCGGCATTTCTGGATGTCTTGGATATGGATAGGGTGGTGGAGCCGGTGGGTATCCTTGTGGTGGAAGTGCAGGCTTAGGATATTCAGGATAGCTGTCCCATGAATACGGATAAGTTGGGAAAGGAGAATAGGGTGGAGGAGACGGGTAGCTTGGTGGATAAGCAGTAGGTGGATAAGGAGGAGGAAGTGGGGGATAGCTAGCCACCGGAGCTTGGGGAGGTGGCGGGTACGGAATAGGTGTAGGATAGACAGGCGGAGAAATAGGATAAGGTTGATCGTAGTAGCTAGACCAAGTTGGTTTCAATCCTGTTTCAGGATATTCTGGCACATAAGGATAGTAGGTGGGTGGTTTTGGGGCGATAGGCACGCTTGGTATAGGAGGCGGATAGGATACAGGGGGTGTTACGTAAATAACTTGTGGTGCTGCATACGGATACGAGTAGTACGCTGTATCATAGGGACAGTCGCTGGGTGTTGCATTGGAGCTTGATAGCGGTGGTGGAAAATGCGCTTTTGCTGCTATTGCTGAAATGTTTAAGTTAATTTAAATGTGCTGGAAATGTAATATATATATATATATATATATATATATATATATATATATATATATTATATAGATATATATATATATATATATATATATATATATATATATATATATATATATATATATATATATATATATATATGTTTTATTATATTTAAATTTCGTAAGTTAAGAATTGAGAATAAATAACTGGAATATTTTTTTAATCGTCACATTAAGAGTGTGAATTTGACATTTAGTATAAAATTTAGAACAAGACCGTTTCAAAAACTAGTAGACAGTAGTACAAGTAACATAAAAACAAAATGTATATATTTCTATACGATTATAACCAATTAAGCAATTAAGTAATAGCCTTGTAGTCTCATTTAACGATAAAATTGCAATACTAAACAAATTTATTGTTAACAAACAAGCTAAACAAAAACAGCGTGCTAATCGTTTTTCAACTTACGTGATGTGTACAATGAGTTGATCATTTGAGTCATTCGTTCATTGAGCGATGCCAGCTGGAAAAAAAAATTAGTAAATACAATAAATCATTATTTTTTATTATATTATTTTATAAAACACTTCACGCTGTATCCCGCATTAAGGACTCTCCGAGGAGAAACCTAGTGTAGTAGTTGAGATCTTTCGAGACATTGCGTGTTAAGTGGTGGAACTCGACTTGCCTTATTACCAGAACGAAGAAAATTATCCATTCCCTCATGGTAGTCGAACCCACGACTGTCGCGTTTACAATCAGACACTTTATCGCTGCGCTACGACGACCCAATTTTGTTTAACAAATTTATATTAATTTTTAACTAGGGATGTATATTGCGATACAATTAACGATATATATATATATATATATATATATATATATATATATATATATATATATATATATATATATATATATATATATATATATATATATATATCACTGATTAATAATAGATAAGCATATAAAAGTTATTCCACAATCACTAGACACGAAGGATACTTAAGTTTTATATTAAAGTTCATGTTTAATGTCTACCAGAGCAATGAAATAATATTTTCATTAAATTTAATTCATCCTAGTGGGAATCGAATCCACGACCATCGCCTTTACGTTCAGAAACTGTTTCACGATGCTTTTTATTTCAAAAATGTAATAAAGATAGAAAATCCATACCTGAGACTGTTGCAATTCATGACAACTCGGCGTTGCGCAACACAAATTAATCGATATAACGCACAATAGTAACAAATGTATTTTTTTCATTTTAACACTTCTCGCAATCGATGCTCTAAATCCTTCTTCCACAATACCTTGTATTATTTCACTCCATGTGTTGCTCCACACTGATATTTAAATAGAATATAATCGATAATTGTAAACTAAACGTGATCGCTTAAAGATGCTGCGATACAGAGATAAGACGTTATTGATAAACGTAAGCCGCGCGTGAGCATTTCTATATTATGAGAGATTCATAGGATAATCTAAATGAAATAATACTGAGAAATTGTATGTACTCGTGTGCTTTTATTTCCATATATTCCAAAATATAATAATATTAAAGCATACACAAAAGTGCATTTTTATCTAAAGAATTAAGTGCATTTATTAAAAATTCAGTTTAAATCATTCATTAACATCGAAAACGTCAATTGAATCGCTCGGTGATTGTTTACAATAGTTTCCTTTACATTTACTAACTAGTAGCTCTACACCTAGCAGTATTAAAGATGTAACGGCTCCGGCTAGTGTACATATTAGTACTGGTGCTATATCATCCACATTGACTCTCTCTGCTAAGAGGGCGGTTCGGCAAGGCGGTGGTTGGATCCTAACACGAGTCAATAACCGATTAGCAAGGCCTGTTTCGTGAAGCCAAGCGCCAGCCACTTTGAAAGTGTTTGTCCACTGTCCACGCTTAGTTGTCGTTATCCAGGATAAGACCTAGTAAAACAATCTATTATTAATAACCTAGGATATTTTGAAACAATTAATTCTAATAGGTATCCATTTCACCATTATTTTTTGCAGCATAGCGTCTGACAATAAATGGGAGAATTAATAATTTTCATTTTCTTCACTCAGCTAATAAGATAAAGCGCGGTGAAAAAGCGGAGAATGGAGTGTCTGGACACTAGGTACCTTGCTATGTGCGGAAAATCACATGACCTAAAGGTTAGGAAATCATAATTTATTTAGAAACCGCACCTCTGGCACAGTGTCAACGTACTGCAACTTGCATAATTGATCGTCAGTAAAAATTTTCAAATGCGGGTATAGTTGATTGTACTCTGTATGGTAGGCAGTGCTACCAGCTTGTACAAGTTTCACTCCAGTGTGGATGTCTTGGTAGAATTTTGTTGTTAATTTCTTTTTCTTTAGGTATTCTAAATCTTCACGATTTGTTGGCACCTGTGTTGTGAAAAAACATATAATTAGTAATAGTATATATATATATATATATATATATATATATATATATATATATATATATATATATATATATATATATATATATATATATATATATATTATAATTAAAGTAAATGTATAATATATTATAATTAAAGTAGACCAAATAATAAAGTTTTATATACATACATATATATATATATATATATATATATATATATATATATATATATATATATATATATATATATATATATATATATATGTATGTATATAAAACTTTATTATTTGGTCTACTTTAATTATAATATATTATACATTTAATCTAGTTTTAATTTAAAAAGAAACGTACATCAAACATCAAATAACGCATGTAATCGTAGTCCTCTGAAGCTATAGCATATTTCGAGTCTCCCAATGACCTAAGAGAGTCAGGGCCACTTCTACCGGCGCTCATAAGAGCTGACACGATCGCGGAAGTATAGTAAGCGTGGATGAGCATAGCTGATATGGACAGCACAAGGAAGTTCCATCTGCCTGATATACCTTTTGGTACTGCGCTTGCATCTGAAAGATAAAAAAAAAACTTTGGGAATATTCTAGTTCAGGCCGTCAGGGCGAAGTAGGACAGCGCCTGACTGTAAGCGCGATAGTTGTAGAATCGAGATTGAACGCGGATGAATTGTTTTTATTTCCCTGCTCTGGTGAAAGTACGGCGTTGAGCTCAAACAAAAAATACACAACGTCTCAAATGCACATGGAAAACGGTAAATGGAGTGCCTTAGTCTACTTTGCCATAATCAGGATATAAAGTAAAATCGAAAAAAAAAATAAGGAGCAAGTGTTGTTGTAAGTGTTGTTTTACCATATCGGTAAAAGAAATCTCTCATCCCTCAGATGTACTGAAATATAATAATAGACAAGTAATTGCTCAAAAATATCACAAGTATAAAATTATAGGTAACGCCTATATTAAATATTACGAGTACTTTAGAAGAAAATCAATTTTTATAGCGACCTTGTTGCATAAACGTAGCCAGTGTACCGATACACGCTCCTTCTTTCTCTTCTTCACTTTTGGCGGTTACTCTTTGAGCTACAGCCAGGATTAAGAAGAGAGTCAGGCAACACCACCATACATTTACTGTGAATGGTTCTAAGAACATATTGCTGCTGCTTTCGCGCTCTGCCAGATAAATGAAGCCGACACTAAAATGTCGAAATCAAATTATTCTCTATTCAAATAGCCTTTCAAAAATATTTTTCAATTATTAATTAATTAACAATAAACACAGTATTGTCGTTTTCAGAAAAAGCTACTACTTAAAAAAGATTCTCAGGGAACGTGTCCATGGGCATAGGAAGGGGGAGGGTCAGGTCGGTGCCCACCCTAGAACTGTTTGTCATAAAAAATCAAGGGATTAAGATAATTTTTGAGTTTCGGTATGTTGTATTTATAATTTATATACAATATTTAAAATTGGACGTCTTCATTAGAATTAAGTATTTGCCATTTTTCTTTAGAACTACGCCCGTTTGACGATATTGTAATTATTTTTCATATAAAGATTAATTAGATTACGCATAACATTTGTCATTATACCATGTAAATGTCGCGCTTTACTCAATGGGGGGCAATCCCCTCATGGAAAATGTTCTAGTGACGCCCTTAAACATGGCTTGAAAAAATACAGAATACGCCTCGAGCGTTAATCTCTTAGGAAATTTCTATATCAAATACCAAAAAAGAGCATGTTTAATAATATTCTTATTTCTTATTCATTTAAGACTAACCGCAGCGTTAAACTCCGCCACCTGGCCCACTACATATAAATGTACTGTAGTACTATATCATATAAAATTACTCTGCCTAAAGGAGGATATGCGAATAGATGTAAATTGTAATTACTGAAATGGCCATATAGGCATGATGTAATCCAGTTTCTCAAATCTCTCTTTCATCAGACGAAGAACACCTCCGCTCAGTTCTGAGCTACCGTGTTTTAGTTCCAGTATCATGCTGCTGTTATGAACTTCAGTGCTCCAAAGCAATGTGGGTAACAATATTTCACTGCAAATTAAATATTAAGCTTATCAATAAGCATTCTTGCAGAATAAAACATTTTGCAATAAATAAAAAGCTTTCTTTTTTTTTTTTTTAGAAAAAGCGATTTATCTGTACTTCAATTAATTTTACATTGTGCTTTTATTACGGAAGGTTAAAGTAAGTCTTACGTAGCGTTTAGTATTTCAATTATAAGGCTCGACGAACTGTATCCAATCCGTACTCCAGAATCTCGTTCACGGATTGACATATCCATTAAATATTCCAAGAAACCTCCGTTGTATGAATTATTTGAATACGATCCCAGCTGTTGAATGTTAGAATATATTTTAACGAGCTATAGTCTGCGAACGTCATTTCGCACAGAGAAGTGATTTTTTTTAATATACAATTTGAATTATTGAGGCAGATACTTAAAGAATTTAAAATTGTAGGTTCCACATTCACAAATAAATAACTTACACTTATACAACGGTTGTTAATATGGCAATATATATATATATATATATATATATATATATATATATATATATATATATATATATATATATATGTATATATATATATATATATATATATATATATATATATATATATATATATATATATATATATATTATATATATATATATATATATATATACATCATTTTAGCTTTAACTAAAATGTCAGGTTGGCCGAGTGGTCTAAGGCGCCAGATTTAAGCTCTGGTTCCCGAGAGGGAGCGTGGGTTCGAGCCCCACACCTGACAAGTTGAAATATGGGCCTTTTTTGTGTATTTTTAATTTTAAAATATTACTTTCATGGATTACTTTTTAAAGATGATTGAGATGATGATTATATCCCGCGAGAGCTATATCCCGCGCGCGTTGTTATGCAACCAACTTAAATAATATTGAAGGAAAGATATTGCACAAATATTCAATTCATTTTGAATCAATTTATTATTATTTATTTTAATTACGAAAAAATACTACTGTCGATAATCGTGTCGTAGAAATCTTCGTGGGCTCATGCACAACAACTTTGCTAAAGATCCTCACATGATCAAATGCATAGATTACGATTCTACATACAGACATACAGACAAACATACATTTTTATATGAATAGATATTTTTTACAAAATTAGTCTATAATAACTTACCGGGGCGGCAATTTTCAAAGGATACTTTGCTACATTACGCCGCCTATTTATTCTTTCTTTATTAAATAGTACTTGAAGGCCAGTGCGTAGACTCCAATGTGCCCAAAGGAAAACACTAGCGTCATCTCTTGGATGGGTGTAGACATCGTAAATGGTAGCGTCTTCTGTTGTAAAATTTATGGTACCTACCAAATTCATTCTCTGATAATTTTTAGTTCCCTCATGGCTTATACTATTCAGAGTGAATACGGAGATATTATTTGTTTAACATTCCATACTGTGTTATTCAATATAAATAATATATTGTAATAGACTAAGTAACAATAACTTTTTCTTTGACTCGCACAGATTTGACTCATGGTCCGGTTGAACTAGATGGAATTTGATGAACAAAATATTATTGAAATATTTCTACCAAAAAAAAAATTGCTGGCTGTCATTATTAGTCAAAAATAAAATTATTTTCTAAAAAAAAATATAAAGAATACAATTACTTTTGTCATGGGTTGTTATTAGCTTCAACAGTAGAATGTCAGCGTCGTATCTAGAATTCTGTATAAAATGTGGTACTTTATCACTTAATATGATCCACTTGTACCAATTTGAAAAATATTTGCGTTTTATCTACAATAAAAAATTTAAAATTAATATAAAGAGTTTACGAACGATGTGACCAGGAATAGATGTAAAGTTAATTTGTATGTAGAAGTAGGGGCGATATCAGGAAGGATTTTGTAAAATATGTTTATAGTTTGAAAAAATCACGATCGGTCTAGAACTATCAACAGCTTATTTATACAAAGTTTTTCGAAGGCGATGTTAGTGTTTGAAATTTAGTTAGATGGAGAGCGTAGATATGCATTTAATAGGAACCCCTTTTCTTTTGAACATGTTCAAATACCCCACAAATGATCTAAAATTATTGTAATAAAAAAACTTGCCTTTAAGTAGATTCTAAAATAAAATTAAACCAAATTAATTTGAACTTGACATAACGCAACCTCACATCATGTGACAAATAAGAACATTGTAATAACACCGATTTGATAGCCTTTAATATTTTTTTCCATGTACCCGCATATAGCAAGTTAGCTTTCTACCAGCTTTCTTCCCCTGTCTTACAAGAGAGGTTAAATGGCAATAATACATTTTTCAATTCACCTCAAAATAAATTGAATGCAATTAAAAAGAAAGTATTATAATAAAACATATTATACTTTATGCTCTAAGATCTTCGGCGATGGTATAAACAAGATCCCTTGCAGTTTGTATGGATTTATGAAATCAAGTATCGCCGAGTCACAGGAGACCGTTACGGATATATTATTTTTGTTTATTTCGCGAACGAATTGGACTCGATCTGGTGAAGAAACAAATATATGTGAATGTGTGGGTTTATAGACATGATTTCAGTTCTTTTTCACTAATATGTTGTCACAAATAATATGTTGGATACGAGAAAATTATTAGATTAATCTGACATAGAATATGATTTGTCTTATCTTTGTTTAATACATTTAGCGATTTCTTTACAAGGAACATAATGACTGCTAATCACTTCAACCGAAACTCTTTACCAGATTAATAGTATACAGATAGTCCATGGTCACAAATAACCCGCCACAGTTCACCGACTATGTGTGACCATAGACTACTGCAAAGTTTTCGAAACGTTGGGTTTTCTAAAATGTAGTACATCTTTTAGAAGATCAAAATATATACGTATAATCCGGTTAAAAAAATGTGTAAAAATCACTTAAACCAAGGATTAGCCACGTCGTATAGTGTAGCGTCGTTACTTTTTATACATACTGTATAAGGTGCCAAAATCGAATGCCTCATTTTGTGTAATAAAAACGGAACAGAATCTATGAAAATTGTATATGGTATGTATATATATATATATATATATATATATATATATATATATATATATATATATATATATATATATATATATATATATATATATATATATATATATATCTTAGAAATATGTATCTATTACAATCTTACCAAAATTAGGCCAACATGTTAAAACAATTACACTGCCAATTGTTTGGTAACGAAATAAATCTGCAATTGCCCTCGACGGTAACATTTTAGGACGTTTATTGTATACGATCTTATATTATAGTGTTTACTGAAAACGTCTTTTATACCCTTATATATGTGCATTTGGATATGTACTTCCTTATCCATAATTTATTAGCAATTTAGCAGTACTGTTAAGTTGTATATATAGAGAGCTTTTAACTTTCTAGCTTCGTACCAAGTATAACAGGATAGATAGAGAGATCTAGTGCCTAGACTCTTTGCCTTTCACCCAAATTCCCTACATTGCGTGCTAGGTAGTGGAATTCTGTTTTACTAAAACAGGGAAGTGAATATAATTCTTTGCCCCAAGTGGGGATTGAACCCATAACCATTTCGATTCCAGTCCAACGCTGTCAAGAAACTTGTGTGAACATTTTGTGCAAATATTCTCCACATTTAGCACTTTTCATCTACTTCATTATTATGTCATGGGACATGTGAACAGCATAGATAATACTATAATTGTAAAGCTGAAGTATTTTTTTGGTTGAACGTGATAATCTTAGGAACTACTGGGCCATGAATAGTCGTGAAATCTAAAGACTATATTAGACTATATTAGCCGTTTTGATGTAGTCAAAGCTACCTACCTCGTTTACTCAAAATTTGTCAGTTGTAGTACACAACGCCTTGTTATTTGCATAGTAAAACAAACAAATATACACTCTTTACTTAGTGATATTAAAGCTGAATGTATTGTTTATATACCATACACAATTGTATGCAATACCACAGTTTCTTGATTACATGTTTTGTAGGTACCGTTTTAGTCTAATAATCTTAATAAGGTCATTTTCAAACTTAATTTATGAATTATAGCTCCATGGAAAAACGTTTTACAATATTTGTATTATTTTTAGTTATTACTAAGAAAAAAAATTAACTTTGTTTTTTTTTATTTACACAATTCATAACGCCAGTGTAAAAGCATCTTAAATAGATAAAATAATGAAAAGGTACCTATATAATTTGCATCGTTATACTTAGACCGGTTATGAACTATAATTTCTGCTAAAATTTAAATGAACGCGAAAATGTCAAATTATAGACCGAATGTTTCATAATTATATAGAACCTATATGTCTCATACAATGCCATATGTGACTTGATAGTTGTTTCGAAGGCTTTTTTTTTAATTAAAAAAAACCTTTATTTAAATAGACTTTTACAAGCCCTTTTGAATCGTTCTGCAGTGAGGAGCTGGCAATAAACTCAACAGTTGCTCTTTTATGTAAAATATTTTTGATTGCTGTGTCGGTTAAAAGAAAGCACAAAGGTGAGATTACGTTCCGTGTATATGTATGAGTTGGTGACAAGTTTGTGACAAGTTTAAAGCTCTACAATATGCGGGATGTACCGACATGAAAATATAAAAGTACGTCATCCTGTTGTGAAGCAAAAGTTCAAAAAAATAAATTAATCCATATGGAATAGAATTTTATTTGACCTCAAGTTTATTAAATTTAAACGTTATAACTACATATATAATATTCTTATATAATAGATAATAACTTATTTTCACTAAATTATGCCTCAAAAATGACATCCACAAGGAGGTTTTATTGGCTTAGGTTCTAAAGTAATCGGGACAGGGGGTGGCACCATGTACGCGGTCATTGGTAGGGGAGGTGGACAAGCACAAGGAGGTGGACAAGCACAAGGAGGTGGACAAGCACAAGGAGGTGGGCAAGCACAAGGAGGTGGGCAAGCACAAGGACAGTGCGGTGTTGGGGGTACAAGAGATATTACTAGAGGCGCAGGAGGCGGGGCACTGTATAATGGTGCTGGTGGTAGCATTATTGGTGCTGGTGGTGGAGCAGGTAGGAAAAGAGGTGCCGGTGGCGGCGCTGGAAAACATGGTGGAGCTGGTAAAAATATTGGTGCTGGTGGTGGTGCTGGAAGGCATAAAGGCGATGGAGGTGGAGCTTGAAGAAATATGGGTGGAGGGGCTGGCAGACATAGAGGTGCTGGTGCTGGAGCAGGTAAGAATATTGGTGGCGGTGGTAAAGCTAATTGTGGTAAACAAGGAGCTGGAGGTGGCGCGGACAACACTATCGGGGGCAACGCTGGTGGCAGCGCGAATGGAGGCAGGCAGGGTGGTGCTGGAGGTGCAGCTGGCATCAAAACGATTGTAGGTGGTGGTTCTTTCTCCCCGCACTTGCTGCATAATAGTTTATCCTTCTTTTCTATAAAATAAACATTTATTAGAAAAATTGCTTAGTAAATATTAATATAGAGGTTTTGTAAACGTCACTCACCAAGTTTTGCCGCTAATAATGGCTTCAATAATCTGTGACAAAGCATAATATATGTTAATATTTTTTACATATTTGAAAAAATATTGAAATGTTCTTGCAATTATAAAATAAAAAAGAAACTTACGAAGCCATTACAGTCTTTCTGCATTCCTTCATCTCTTTTAAGGCCTCCAACTGGAAAAACACAATAATTATAAAAAATAAAAAAAACAATAAATCCGAAAGCTTTTCTGTTAAAAATCTGACATACACTGAGGTCATCAATGAATTATTTTCATTTTCCAGCTCTGATTGAGGAAGTGCCTCGTCAAGTTCCGCCAGTAAACTATACAGATACTTATAAAGCTGACATACCAAACACAAGTCCTTCTCATCGCATGCTATCACAAAGTTAGATGCTACCACCAGTATGCAGAAGGAGGACCAAAATACTGTTTGCCTCCCCATTTTGCTGTTTACAAAATTAAACTTAACTTGTATATGTTAAAAACACTTTAAGCGGAAGCTATTTAAGCAGTAAATATTGTAATTTGTCATACGTGATTACATCTAGAGATATTATTGTTACATAATTCGCCTCCGATAAGATCATACGTGGTGATATAATTTTTTTTTATTTCGTCATATAAAAAAAAATATTTCACGTAATCGTTATAGTTATCACCGTTTGAGAAATATAATTATCAATGGACAACTTAAGAATATTGCACTTTATTTTTGTTTTTCTTTTTTTTTTTAAATATCTTTGTATTTTAACTGTCAAGGGATATTAGTTGTCAGGTGATGGAATCACGCTGCGTTTTTTTTCCAAATTAGAACTTTCCAGAAACTCCTATACTGCCTAAATTAGATACTTTTCGTGTTCAATATCGAAAATTATCACACTTTAGACATTAGCGTAATTAGAGACATACGTAAAAAAACATAAAAATTTGAACGCAACGACTTTTGAACCCGCGTCTCTTAAATACCACCACTAAGCCACGCGTTCTTCATCAAGCTGCGTCGAAATTCGTATATGATTTTTAACTTATTAAGTTGTTAGCATCTGTCCCAAAGATTATTACAAATAACAATCATTTGGCTAGAGAGAATGCTAATATTATGTAACTTAGGACCAGGTTCTGGTCCCAAGTGAGTCCATAGATATATAGAAAAGTCTATCACATACATATGTAACGTCAATATATTTTGTTACCAGACAATTCTACACTTTGTCTTACCAGGGCGGGGAAATTCAAATAATGTACTCTGCCTAATGTGGCCAATCGGTTGTGTTTAGAGAGACTATTATATATTATACTTAATATATACATATACATTTACAAGACCATTATACTTAAAATATACATATATAATATATATATATATATATATATATATCTATATATATATATATATATATATATATATATATATATATATATATATATATATATATAAAATGCTAAATTCCTAACCCATGCATGTATTTGTATACGTTTAAAATTTGTTGCGATATTTTAGTATGTTTCAAATAGCAATTTTAGTTAGCTAATAAAAATTACTGCAAATTTTTCCATTTGTAAAGTGCGAACCGAATTCGCACACCAGGGGTTCCGTACTAATTTCATGAGTATAAATCAACAAGAAGTAAAATTTGACATGCATAAATTTGCTATTTACAATTTTTTCTATTATTAATAGGCTATTTTTAATATGAAATCAACCAAATGTTATAATCTTGTAATGATTTTTATTCTGTGATATAGTTACAAATTAAAAGACTTCAGGTTATTATTGGTTTTTCTCACTGCTTGCTCTTCATAATACTAGGTCAACGGGAACCACCGTATCGTTCCGTTCGTACTTCAGATTGTGTTGACTTAGAAGCTTATTTCTTTGTGCCCTAAGAGAATATTAACCTGGACATATATTTTTGTTTCAGCTTGATACCAGCGAGCGATCAGACAGACGGACAGACGGACTATAAAATGAATATAAATATATCTTTTATGTTTTGTTATACAAAACTCTAAAAAAGCTGAGAAACAACCATTTACTTTTCAATGTTTAAAAGGGATCACTAATTGTCAATTATAAATGTGAGCTTCGTACTCAATTGTTGCATAACGTGCTTTATCATTATCGGGATCTAGAGATAACGACATTTTGTATTTGACCAAGACCAGTTCATCTGCAACAGCGTTTAAGTCAGTGCGTAATAATAGTTTAGTTCAATAATGGTACTCAAATTGTTTATATGTACACAATTGATTTGGCTGTTAACTTTTGTAAGTATAAAAATAATTATTTATTTATTTATTATTTTGAATGGGTATTGCCTCTTGGACGGCAACCAAGAGGCGTTGGTTCCCATTTAAAATAATAACAAACGGATTCCAATTACATTACGTTTAAATTTTTGTTTGTTATTTAAAATATTTTTAATTATTTATATTATCATTATACTATAGTAAAATATATATGTTTTGGTTTTTACAATGTAAAATTAAATTGAATTTCAATATGTTTAGCTTCACGGTGATTATAGCAGGTATACAGAAACTAGTGCGACTATATTCTCCACTTTCCGCCCGAATTCGAGACATTGCGATTTGTGTGACTGAACTTACCGCCGCGTTGTGTTTTACCGAAGTGAGCAAATGAAAATACTTTGTTATACGAGTGGGAATCAACACCCAAACCCATCAGACAAACGCTATAAATAAAACTAAATTATTATGCAGTTTCAATTGGGAAAAGTAATAAAGTTACTTTAAGAGTAAAAAAAAAGTATTATTTCACACACGCATGGTTAAAATTATTACCAAAAAATATCTTTCTCAGGTACACCATTACAGCTGCATGAACCTTGGGCTCATATCTGGGGACTTGAGAAGAACTTCAAACCCTTTAATTATAAGGAAAAATTCCCATCATGCACCAGTAACAATAAACATAAGACCTTCGACACCAAGGCTACCAAAATCGATACCGAGGCTTTCTAATAAACTTTTAACTTCAAATCCATTAGCCAAAGCTAAAATTAAATCTCGTGTAAAATCAGCCATCCTCTCCAAGAAATTACGAAGATTACCGAAATTGCCAAGGATTCCCAAATTACCATTATTACCGCGGTTGCCTAAGATACCTAAGTTACCATTGTTACCAATTTTACCGATTCTGCCGCCAAAGTTGCCTTTATTACCAATTTTACCACCAAGATTACCTAAGTTGAGTAAATTAATGAAGCCAATACGTATTCCATTATCAACAAAACTGAAATTGCAAAAAGCTCTGGGTTCAGAATTAAAACCAGTGAAAGTTCCTGTTCCGAGGTCTGATGGAAGGAGGCATATATTAGAAAAGTTAGTAAAATTGAAGAAATCGGGATCTTTGACTACGCCAGAATTTATACGATTTAAGAAACTTTTATTGTAACGTCAACAAAACAAATAAAAAAATATACGAGTTGATCTAGAGAAAGTACCTATATCAAATTATAAATAGGAAAAAATTATTAGATTGAAAAATATACAATAGACCGACTTGTACGATTAAACTAAATAGTAATTAAAGTGAACATGGCCTTTCATTTCACAATATTTTTTGGTACCCGATTTACCTTAAAATAAGTTACCTGTATATATATAATGAATATTATAATAAATAATCAAGTCCGTTACCTGTCAGAAATATTTACCCCATGCCTCATTTCAGTGGAGCAAGTTACTAAGTATTCCACGAATGCGTAACTATGTTATATGTACATTATATATATTATATTATTTAGTGTAGGTAAATATTTTTATACAATTGGTTCTAAATCTACCTAATACCTATAGGTATATCTTGTTAAAATCTTCAATCGATATTTTTTTTTTAGTCCGATTTTCTTGAACAATTATATACTTGATATGAGCCTAATGTCCTCAACAGTAGGACCAGAAAGTAAAAGAATAAAAGGTCCACGGCCCAAGGTTCCACCGTTTCCTGTATACTTCACAGTATATATTCTGATATAGTTTTCAAATAACAATGCCAGATCATGTTGGAAATTTGTATATTATTTTACTTTCAGTTTTGCGCTTTATCCCCACTTATCCGCGAGGTAAAGAGAAGTGTTAAGATACTCCGTTCTTCTCTTTCCGCATTTCCAAATTCGATCCACAATTTCCAATCGGATCCAATTATTGTGCTTATAGCTACACGCTGTCACAGTGACTTTAAAATATAAATATTTTTTTTTACTACCTAGTATTGACTACCTAGTACTAAGTAATGGTACAGTATTAGTAATAGTCTGGACCTGACACCGAAATTAAGTGTAAAAATCGTGTAAAACTCACTTAGATATTAGCCCTATAACAATTGATGACAGCTAATGTAAAGAGAGAGGTAATGGCTATTCATTCTCGTTAGCTCGAACGGCCTCTGAAGTCAATATTAAGGCCGCGTACTAAAGTGTAACTGGGCCGAACACGTTTGCCGCATGCCTAAAGAGGTCTGGGCGAAAACCTCTATCAATGAGACTGCAAATTCTAAAAGGCGAATATGCAAATGAAGGCGATGACTGTTAACATATTTTTTTTTGTATGGGATTCTTGATTGATTAAATAGTACGCCATAAATTTTAGCTTCATACATCTTTGATATTATCGGAGCTACATGGGGAGAATACAAAAAAATATTACACACACATACATATATATATATATATATATATATATAATATATATATATATATATATATATATATATATATATATATAAAATACAATTTTAATCAATTAATAGTAGAGTTGACAAAATAACTATTCAGTTATGAAAAGGTGAACGTAAGTATGCAGCAACGAGATGATGATAACGCGCGATGGTCATTGCGGAATATACGAAATCTTGGTAAGGTGTAAGCTAGAATATGTACTTTGAGCATGGATATGAAGAACTTTAATAATTTATCAGAGAATCTAAGAAATGAAAATCATAGGTTCCCCTAAAGATTTACTGAGGAAACTTTAAACCCTAGATGACACGTCATGACAAAGACAAAAAGTCACTAAAGTAACATTTATTTTATATAATATATTTTATATTCATTCAACCATCTCGACCAAGCAAGCGATTCATTTTATCATACTCTATTCAAGTAAAACTAAATACATTTATTAAACAATTAAATAAAAAAACAAAAAAAATTAAATTACACAAATGAAAAGTTTACTTCTAATATTTATATTACTACACACACATGCATACACACGGTATACTGCGAGGAGGAGGAGGACAAGGCCAAATAAATCTAATATAAATTAATATTATGTTATTATAGAAACTCGCTAAGGCATCGACTTAGTTCTATGTAGCTATTAATAAAAACTAATATAGATAATAGTGTCAATATTAATATAATAAACAATCTAAGTTAAGAAAATAAAAGTTTTTATATAAATAAAAAAATAAATAAAAGCACTGTTATAAATTAAATGCACAGTAGTACAGTAGATTGATGCTACGCCATTTTAATATAAATAAGATGATTATATTTTTTTTAAAACGAGAGACACATTTTATGAGTGAACGTTGAACTATGGTTCTAAGTTAGTTCTTTTTTTATAAATTTATCAGTAAGCACATTCATGGCATTCACGATAGTATCTTTTAGTTTTGTAAGTTGAGATATGAGCGGCCACGCTATCGGCCTATCCTCCGCTTTGCAAGTGAAACACGACTGGCTCGTAGGAGTTAGAAGGGACTTCTTCGTTAATATACTGCTCTGAAAAGAAATCAAAATTTTAAAAAAAATGTAGCTATAAATATATACAACTTTAAATTATATATACGAGTGTCATGGAGGCTTATCACTTAATATTGTAAACAAATATTTAATGCGTTACATGCGTTATACGAATTTTTTCAGTAAGAATTACAGAATATACTTCTTAATGCATATATTTGATAGATTGATATTAGAGAAATAATATATATATTATAATAAATAACAAAATAATAATCTAGGAATAATCTATAAGACAATTTTTATGTTCATACAGAATTAAGCAGGAAAGTATGAGCGAGACGACCAACTACTTGAAGATACACAAAATTTTATAAGCCCAAGTTATGTTAAGACCATCAGAAATTCAACTTTAGCATCAAACTAATTTAACTAGTATTATTTATATTTATTAAGAAATATAACACAACCAGTAATTCATTCGAATGATAAGAATGAATTATTTCCATTACATCGCAATGCAACATGCAACGTCTAGAAAATTTTGCGAAAAGTGGAGAACGGAGTGTTAGCTTAGCCTTAGCTTAGCTTCCTCTAACTATCCTGTTATAGGTGTGATAGAAAATGAATCTAAAAAAAAATACCTTAACTAGGCTTAGAGCCGCCAGTACCAGTGTCGTCCAAATCAATCCTCTTCCTACATTCATCCTCGTAATATTTCTTTGCTATCAGATACAGTATCAGGGTCCCCGCGTAGCAGCCGCTTGCGAACCACTGCATCATTTACGTGAATAGTTTCAGCATTTTTGTATCACGTAAGATAGATAAGTCACTGGCACTCAGCCTTGCTGATCTCAGCTTTTACATTTAAATATCTCAGTCTGGGCAAATCGTTAAATAATTACTGTAATCCAAAAATATTTTAATATATTTTTTATTAATATTTTTGCTGTAGATAATAATAATTATATAACATATGTATACAGCTTTGGACAACGAACGTCCTTTTGGACGGTATCCAAGAAGGGCGGGTTCGAGAAAAATATATTTTAAAATACAAATTTTAAGCTATAAACTTTATATATAATTGATATTATCTCAATCTCATCTCTATATATTTTTTTAAAAAGGAATTAGAAATATTTTATTATAAGCCTTAATATGTTAAACGGCAACTCTTGATTTCATGCGGACTACAGAGAGCGGAATGTCTTGAAACTAAATTCTCCTTATAAGTAATAATTTTATATCTCATATATTGAGAAATGTATGTAACAGTTGAAATATCAATGAAATAAATAATTTCATTAATATCATCATCTTATTATTGTTGACAAATAAAACATTGGGTTATATTTCCGAACGTAACAAGTGTTATTCAAAACTAGTATATAATAATTAAAATAAATTATTTGTTATCGGATACACCCAGGTCGAGTGTCTCCAAGAACGCTGAACCAACAAATTTATCGATGTACGTGATAATTCAGCTTTTCTCGCGGGCGAGTTAAAATGTAAACTCGACACGGCTAGCATGTGTCTGTACGTGGCCTTCGCCGCTTTACTTCTGGTTGGTATTCCTCCACCAGATTAGATCCTTACCATTGCTAGTAAGATTTCGAAAGCTGCAGAAATTTCAACAGGTTTCTTTTGAAAATTGTGCAATGTTTTGATACTGTTGTGTAATATTTAGTTATTGAATTTAAAGTGTGTGGACATTTTTATTTGTGATGTTGAATGGGAAGAAGGCTAACGGGATGCATTAATTTCCAGGTGGAGCTAGTGGCGAGTGCACCTCCTCTGCGTTTAACAATCGACTGTGGATCCGATGAGGTGTCTAATTTTTTTTACTTTTAAATAATTAATAAAATAAAAAAAAATTAACGACTTTTTTATTTTTGTTAATTATATTATTATTTACGTACGTGCTTGTGTGTAGTATGTACTTGAAAATACTATTATTTATTAATAATGTGAGAAAACATATTAATATGAATAATTAATTTATTTTTTTTTCGCTTTCTTAATATAAAGCTGTTATTATTATATTATAAACTATATATTTGTTTTTTTAACTCATACACTTTTCCACACGAAATAGTGGGCAAAATACCTAGTGCTAAGACACTCTGTTCTCTCTTTCTCTTTCAAAATCAATACCGAATTGTCTTACCAAAGTAGGAAAATTAAAAAAATATTTATTTCTACGAGGGGGGATTTAATTCTCAGCTATAATGTTTACAGTCAGTCAGTCGGTTCCACTCCACCACGATGTATGGTAGAAACACCTTTTTATATATTTTTTTCTACCTGAATCAGTAACGTATCCATGATATTTCTTAAATATTTTATATTTTATGGGCACCAACCGTCGGAACTGAAATCCTTAAGCGATGCCGATCCATACTGTCCTGTCCTTTCGATATACTGTCATATTGTCAAAATCCTGTGTTATAGTAATTTTCTTTGTGTACACACTCATATAGAAAATATTCTTACTTTATTTTCTACAAACTTTAACACCTTTATAAACAAACGTTATGATCATGATCCACAGCCAATAGCGCAATACTTAAGAGTAACCTTAGTACTAGTGGTACTACCAGTCATTATTTGTTGTTTCTTATTCGATTTTTCCTAATAGGTTTAAAAATATTTTTTAATATTTTCAGGATCCAGCACAGATGTCTAGAAGCAGGTCAGCTGAATTATTGAGAAGTAATTCACGCCACGACGTTAATTCATTTTGCAATCTCATCCAGCGAGCCATTCCTCAAGCTGTCAAAGATGGACAGTTCGTCGTCGAACCGGATCTTGATCTGGACAGCCATAGTGATTCAGTTGCACCGGTGGCCGTCGCACCACCTAGTAGCTTCATACCAAAATTATTGCCTAAGATAAAACCACCAAGATTGAGTATGCCTGGCCTAAATGTACCAAAACTGAAGCCTAGCCTCCACAGTTCTTTGAGAGCCCCTAAAATTGGATCGCCAATGCCTTTCCACCGCTTCCCAAAACTAAGGTATGAAGAAGAGTCAAGCGCTGAGCGAATGGAAAAATTTAAAAAAGGTGTCCAAAATATGCTCCACTTTGTGAAGGTACTCGGAAGAATTGATCAGTACATATCAGAGAGGACTCGAATTGTGGTGGATAAGCTTACTAAGACATTTGCTGATTAATTTTGATGCTTGAAGCCAACCAGTAGGTACTTATATTTTGTATGTAGGAAATTCTGAAAATAATTAAGATAATATATGTAGATAAACTGACATTATTTATGGTTAATGACATTTTTAAGAAATAAATAAAAATTTAACAAGTAAAAAAATAAACTGACAGATTAGAAAACTGATAAGTTTGCGTTTTTCAAAATAAAAGCCTCATAATATTATTGAGAATAAAAAAATTTCAGTATTAAAAAAAGTATATTTTATTCAGATTGAACATAAATATTGTAATAATAGTCTCTAGATTATTATGTTAGGTTGTAAGATTGAAGTAAAATGGGGCCTTTGTACAAAGTAGGACTGTAAAGGCGATGGTTATGCTTTCGATTCGGATTTAAAAACATGAATTATGTATATTATAATAATGGTAAATACTCTTTGGTGCCTATCCTGCCATATTGCACTATATAAATAACTAAAAACTTATTTCTGATAAAAGAAAGAAGAAATCAAAATTATTTAATTTATTTATTACACACATAATTACACATAAACACATTAGTATTATATTACTAAAAAACACATGAAATTAATTTGAATTTCGTTCATAGTGCATACAATATTAATACATTAATTGTAGTTCATAATAATTTGCACACATATAAATATTTGACACAGTGCTACATTAGTGTTAAGTACAAGGAAGTAAACGTCATTAGGTAAGAGCCATCAGTCATCGTATTAATATATTCACGCATGTGTAATTATTTTGACAATTAAATAAAATATCTCGATTATTAAGTAAAATTTGTAGACTTTTTTATTAGATTTTATTTTTAAATCTTCAAATGGCTCGACATATATATATATATATATATATATATATATATATATATATATATATATATATATATATATATATATATATATATATATATATATATATATATATATATATATATATATATATATATATATATATATATATATATATAATATATATATATATATATATATATATAATATATATATATATATATATACATATAGCCTTATATATATAGCCCTTCCCGATTACAGTAGGGGTTCACCAGGGCTCAGCTCTTAGTCCGTTCTTATTCAATGTAGTGCTGGATACTGTCTCGGATGACATCCAATGCCAGCCTCCGTGGCTGATGATGTATGCCGATGACATAGTACTCATCGATGAGAACCGACTGATGCTGGAGCGTAAAGTGAACGCCTGGAAGGGTGCGCTTGAAAACGGTGGTCTCAAACTGAATGTGTCGAAGACCGAGTACATGGCTTGTGGGAGCCCGGACTCGAGCACCATCCATATCGGGCCTGAGCCAGCCGTTAAGTCGGAGAAGTTCAGGTACCTTGGAGCCGTTATGCATGAGTCTGGAGGCATCGACCACGACATCCATGCCCGTATAAACGCTGCCTGGGCCAAATGGCGGGAGGTCACTGGTGTGGTCTGCGATAGCAGAATACCGCCCAAGCTCAAGGGACTGATATACAAGAGCATTATCCGACCTGTTCTTATATACGGCAGCGAATGTTGGCCAACATTATCTCGGCACACTCAAGAGCTTCACGTCACGGAGATGAAGATGCTGAGATGGATGTGTGGCGTGACGCGGTCCGACCGCATACGCAACACATTCATTCGAGGTAGTCTTGGGGTCCGTGACGTAGTGGATAAGCTCCAAGAGCGTCGCCTGAGATGGTATGGCCATGTTATGCGCCGATCTGAGAACTATGTCGGAAGGAAGTGCCTTGACATGTCTGTCCCTGGAGTTAGACCACCCGGACGCCCAAGGAAGCGATGGCTGGATGTCGTGACACAAGACATGAGAGCCAATAAATTATCCACTGAGGATGTTAAAGACCGTGCAAAGTGGAGTAGGCTCAGTCGGAAGGCAAACCCTGGCAAAAGCCGGGACTAATGCCAAGAAGAAGAAGAAGATATATATATATATATTATATATATATATATATATATATATATATATATATATATATATATATATAAGAAAATTTAAGTCATGTATAAGGAAACAGGCCTTTAATATTTTAATGGCTTTTTTATATACTTAGTATATGGATTTTCGTCTGTTACATATGTACGACTTAGACAACCTGGTTGTCTGACCGATTTAGCTTTTGGTGGAGATCATGAAATATTTACTGAGCTTTATTAGAGTTAACCACTGTATTCTAGTACCAAACAAAATATGGCATATTTGGCGTAAAATTTATGCCATGGTAACATTTGTCAAAGCAATATTGAATGTAGTGTATCTGGAACATTTGAATTTTGACAAACAGATAAAAACACTATGAATGTTGTAGAGCATCCCGAAATCTGTAAGGAAATATTCATATGAATTTCTTATTTCTTAAATTTGGACAATTACGCTGTTAATAAATCTCTACAGGAAAATAAGTTTTTAGACAACTAGTGATACTTATTGATTGTTATACGATACTTGTGGATGCGCCAAGAGGAACTCAAGCAGTGGAATAGTGTTATTAACATTTCAAAAGGATCCCTCTAAAGGGACTAGCATACACTTCCACCATCTTCTGCACTTCTTTGCAACTTATGATGGAAAAAGAAAATTGTTAAATTTGCCGGGAAAAGTTGAATTTGGCATATTTGGCGGAATAAGGTCAACCAACCATAATGATGAAACACTCCGTTTTCCATTTTTCGATCAATTTAAATTTGGAGAAACGAAAAATAGTCAAATATAAACATTTCTTACTAACTTACGTTTAATAACATCTATAAATTAAAAAAAATATTTAATATTGTTTCTTGCCTTTGACCTTTGCCTTCATACAAAGGCACGATGACTGTACCTTCCCAATCATCTGTGACCTCCCTCGAGTTCTAGCATAAATTGCATAAAAATCAGAACATGTCCAAAGAAAGGCGAAAGGAGAAAGCCTCTTTTCCTTACACCACAAACCTCTCGCAGCTTCAACCATACAATTCCTAAGGTTCTGCCAACATACTTGAACATTTTCATTTCCTATTTCACAACTGTCAAGCAGTGTTTTTTGATTGCATTTATATGGTGTCGACCGTAAATTATTAGTTACAAAAATTTCACAGTAAAAATTTTAAAAAATAATACTTTAATACTTTAACATAAAAAAAATGCTTAAACCCAAGAAAATTTGGCAATATTTTTGTTTTTAGGGTTCCATACATCAAAAAGTAAAACGGAAACCTTACAAGATCACTTCGTAATCCTAAGTAATACTAAGCTGCTAAGCTGTACAAACATTTTAGAGCACTATAATTCAGAACATATACAGAGTGGCGTTGTTCTCACTTCTATAAACAAAAGCAGTTTTAACTAATCTATGTTAAAACGTGGTACTATATAACATTATAACTGATTTTACTAAAAACTAGATTATGCAAAAATTAAGAAAGTATAGTACAAATAAAAGAAATAATCTAAAAATTGGAAATTTATAGATATATCCCAGAAAAAATTATTACAAACTTATAATATTATGTTTGTCAACGCTTATTAGACCTATACTTGACCTATACTTATAAAATTTGACAAGAGGTAAGAAATCACTTTCTTAACACTAGGTTTCCCCTAACTATCTTATTATATGAAACGGGAAAACGCGTGAATCTATTAAAACACAAAAAATAATCCAAATTTAAAAAATCTTTACTTGGATACATTTCGTCAACATGACCAAATAAATCAATGGCATGATTTACACTTGAAATTGGTATAAATAAATTGCAATTGCTACTTTCTAAAGAGAATATAGGACTCGGCTTTGTCGTCATCAGAATCTGGAACATACATACGAGTTTTAATATAAGTAGATTTAATATAATTAGTTTCTATAAAAATTTATTAAAAATAATATTATTTATAAGTATAAGTAGAAATCAAATCATATTGAGTTTTAGCTTCACGCTTTATCCCGCAATCCGCTTTAACACGGAAAGCAGAGAGAATTTGAGACACAGTCTCCTGAAAGGCCGAATTCACCCATTGACTTAGCAGAGTGAGAAATAAAAAATAATCCATTCCTTCGAGTGAAATCGTCAATCATCGCCATTACATTCAGAATACACTACGACACGACATAAAAGATTTAGAGTCTAAAAGTATATATATTTTTATATCATCACAATGATGCCATATTTATTGAGATCATGTGATTTTATTGTTTTTCACCCGAAATCTTTGCAGTGTAACACGCATTGGCCTTTGAGGTTGATTCAGTCTTTCGAATCAATACGAAACCAGAGAATAGACCTTCAAAATTGGCAAGACGACGGAAACTTAAGGCATTACTTATAAACGCATGAAATTACGATCTAATTTGTAGCCGGGGTAATGAAGATGGGCTATGTCACTCGGTCTGATAATCTGTATTTCCGTCAGAAACAACAAGACCGGCCGAGCCGTCTCAAGATGGTGATGACCTCGTTTGCCTTGCGATGCGATGGTGACGGGCGGCCTGAAAAGGTTTGTGGACTCAAGGAGGGATTCTCCAGCACCGGGGATGCTGGTACCCTCCTGGGGTAAAATCTCTTTCAGTACAGCTGTTGTCGTACTCTAGTAAGGGTTTAAGGTTGGCCTCCGGAGCTCGGCATAACCTAATGTGAAACGCAGTGGCAGAAAAATTCACTGGTTAACGCCGATTTTAAATACCGAGGGTGGTAAATACCGGTCGAGTCTGCCCAAGAGTTGCCATCACTGACAACATGACTCTCTCACTATTATTCTGTTAACAATGTTCCAAATTTTGCCTATTTAAAGAATTGGGCTGGACATGGAAAGCAGATTATTTTAAAATAAAGAAAGATTTATGTAATTAAATGACTATTCTTTGCAGATCCAAGTCTATTAAGATAAGCAGATCTATTAGTTAAATAAGTCAATTTTGGAAATGCTATACTACGCTTTAAAAAGAGTAATAAGCATCATGAAGGCAATTTTTATGATAATTGTAGTTGTAGATCTATATTTATCTCTAGTATAGCTCTTTTACTTGGTTATGTGATTAACTCTGTTAGCCTTATTGGTCTTGAGAGCAACACAGGATGTGGAGGGAAAAGGTATTTGTACCTGAGAAATGGCAAACACTTTATGGCTTCTTGAGAGGAGTCATCGACGGTAAGTGCGATCCTGCGGGACTCGGACCTCGACAGCCGTCGAGCCACCTAGGAGCAAATACCCATAAAGTGTGGTTCTTATATATACCCTCACGAGACAATAGACACGACACATTAAATATAGAACTAGTAATTTCTAGATATAGCTTGACACAGCGTCACTATGCTCGACACGCTCGCCGACTTTAATATTTTTATAATTCATCATGACTTACGATTGGATAAATCACATATAATTGCCTCTAGAGTTTTATTTATGTTTGTAAGAGCACTATTTGCGTACTGTGTTACTACGACAAACTGCAGAATCATCGTGATCCAAAGCGACATTGATGACAACTCAGAATATCCACTCCATATTTCCATAAATGTACCGGTAAATGCTAAAAGTAATATACGAATATTATTAAGATTATTAATATTTTTTAATTTTCCTACGAAAACAGAGATGTTTTTGAAAGAGCATTTGAATGTCTCATTTGTGTAACCTTACTGCAACAATTGCAAGTAGGCTCATTAGTAGTTATTTAGACGGAACTCAACGCCATACTTTGCCTTGTCAGAGCTCGGAAATGATTTCCGGGTTGGGAAAAATGAATTCTCAAGGCCGGTTTCAGGGTCTTGAACGCCCTCAAAATAAAGCTTGGCCCCTTTTCCTACAAGAATTTGTATAAATAAAAAAAAAACGTGGATTTAACGATCCTTGCCACCCGATAAAATTATTATTAATCATCAAAAATTGTGTCGAAACTCAATTCATATCCACATTTTTGACTCGCATATAGCAAAGTATCCATCACGGTGGTCAATATTTTTTTTCTACATCACAATTTCCATAAATATTATTATGTAGCCGATCTTTACATATTTAACAAAATCCAGATATTTTATATTTTCTTATGTTTTCATCCAACGCTGCGGCTTGTATAACCTGTAACCTGAAGTGGTAATGGGCAGGCTATTTTGTTAGGAGGACCTATTACCGATGGGGTCTTCTCTATCGGTCCTCGAATGAAGGTCCTCGCACTCATTAAGTAAAATTAAGTGATACTAGTTACAAATACTGTCAATAATAACATAAGTAGTTTATATTAAACTTACGTCTTTCCATATCCGATAACATTAGTGCACACGAAAATATTTCTAAACCAAACAGCATGAGACCAATTTGCCATTTTTTAAAACCCGAAGAGTATTTGATTTCCTTAAAAAATATATCTCTTTTTACCTGGAAACAATTTACAGATACAGAAAGAGTATTATAGGTGCTTAGATATATTATATTTTACTTTGACACTAACGATCATTATTATTTTACACTAGTGTTTATTTTACATAAACCCATTATGGGTTCTTGATTACATATCAGAATGTACTTTCACTTGACTCTAGGGGCAAAGCTGCAGCAGAAACTAGTTTTCTATATAGAACGTACATATCTTACCTGTTTTATAAGAGTGCAGCAGCACAATAACTTTCCGAGTCTAATCGAGTTAAAAAAAAATGTATAAATGGTAATATATGAAAATATTATAAAATTAAGTATTCGACACATGATATTAATGTTGGTAATGAAATTGTGAGATATAGTTTCAGCGTCGCTCGTACGTTTTTCATATTTAAATAATAAATTTTGGATTGTTGTCGCATAATATGTACCTGAAATGGTTTTGGAAATATTAAAGTTGGTGTAATTGTACCGTGTAGAGAAGTTGTGTAGTAAAATTATGCATATAGATGGAGAAGGGAAAATAGCTTCTCTATTTTCCCTTCTATTATATTAAATTATTATATTCATATTCTTATTATTTTAAAGAAATTGCAAGTATCTAGTAAGTCGTTAAGTCATTAATTATTTTGTTTCATTCATCCATAGAGAAGGTGGTTCGAATCCACAATAAATGTAAATACTAGTAGGAAAACATGCAACCGCATACGAAAGTAAGAAATTTACAATTTCTTTTTTAGTTTTACATTTTATCTCGAATATAGCAGCGTTGGCAGAATAATCAATACATTCCGTTCTCTGCTCCTCGTCGAAATTCAAGATATTGCGTGTTGAGGGACGAAAGTGGGAATGGGAATCGAACTCACAACTACCGCGTTCAAAGTCAAACATACTCCCAATGTGGCACCATGTCTATTTAATATTTATATATTGTTACAATGAAATTCAACAATTATTAAAATAAGAATGTCATATTAAATCATTTAACAGACTTAGGCATCAACTACTTATAAAGAAACTACTATCTGTTTGAAAGATATAATAACTAACAGGCTCCAAGTATAAGCACAATTCCCCAGCAATAGTACGGTCGCGAGAACGCCACTACTCTTCCAAACGGCTTCTCGAAACGAACTGGAGCAGTACCAAGCAGTCTTGATACTTTCAACAGTAAAGCTAGACCATCGTCTACGATCCATCGCCTGTTGTTCATATTTAATGAATATGATAAAAATAACACTGAATACACAAGATATTATATATATATATATATATATATATATATATATATATATATATATTATATTATATATATATATATATAATATATATATACATATACATATATATATATATATATATATATATATATATATCTATATATGTATATATATATATATATATATATATATGTAAATAATTAATCTATACATATAGATAAATAAAATTGATGTGGCTGTTTGTGATTTTAAAATAACTGCGTTTTTCAAGTGCATATAGTTATTTACACGTTACTAATAGCATTTCAAACTTTTGTCTGTCTGTCTATCTTTCCGTTTGTGCGAGCTAATCTCCGGAACGGCTGAATTGATTTTTATGGGACTTTTATGGAAACAGAAGAAGTTGTGGAGCAACATATATGCTTGTATAAATTAACTCAGAATTTCAGCGGGATCGGGGCTTATGCGGAAAAAATCACGTTTACCATGCTCAATTACCTTCCGCTCAATTAAAATATTACGTACAAAATTATAATATTCATTTATATACACATATTTTTAATTGTTTTTACTAAGCAAAGTGATTCAAAAGTAAAAATATTTACATATACAATACATGTGCATATTATATTAGAGTAAGTCTGAGAGCATCTATCACGGGTTGCTAGTGTAGGTGTACTATTTTGGGTCTTAAAAGAACGATTTTTTTATGAAGTAGTCGGACGTAGATGATCGTATCATGAAATAGTATGTTATCAATGATCTGATGAACGCACATGATAATTGAGTATATCAAGAAATGCGATTATTTCACAAACGTTTGTGTCACATTTATATTTATTTGAATGTATTAAAGCTTATATTTATGTCATTTTATAAATTAGAAAATAATTTTTCTTATGATTTTAAGAATTTTGAAGCAGATTGATGAAGAACGCATGGGTTAGTGGTCAGAGCGCTTGGACGGTGTCCATGAGGCGCAGGTTCAAATCTTAATTTTGTTTTCTTTAAAAATTTTAGATCTTTTTAAAATTTAGCCAATATTTTTATGTATTTTTAAAATATATATAATAATATAATATAGAATAATAATAATATATAATATAGAAATTGTAAAATACACTTACAATGAGACGAACACTTTCAACTAAACTGAATGTTACATTTTGTTCAAGTTAAATTTAATTTCAAATCTGATATGGTGTATTTACATTTAATTCTGTTTGCTTTGTATCCGTATATAGATATTATATATAATTATTGGATATATAATTACTTTGTTATCGATAACATTTATTATTCGATCGACTTAAAACAATGTTAAAAATTTCTCAAATTAATGTTATACAGGCTTATTATTAATTCAACGTTTTCCCGTGGTTTAAGATATGGATGAGGTCCTTCCAAACTGCCATCCGTCTTACAACAGGCTCAAATGCACCCATCCTAAGATACTCTTTTTTCAAAGTAATATCCTAACATCATATAAATTATATATTTTAATTATTTACATTTCTCCATTCTCTAAGAGAAAGTGCGACGTTGAGTCCCACCACTCAATCTCTCTCTATTAGGGATGGAAGGCGAAGAATGTGTAACCTGAAATTCTTCAGGAATAAGTACTGTAAATAATATGAACAACTCAATAACGCGGTAGGTAAACCTTAGAACAATACTTTGATAAGAAATTATGATAAAAGTGAATTATTTTATATCACCAAGCAAATTAAATTTGCTCTATTTAATTAAAAATAATGATAATAAAAATCATGTTAGTGTCACGTTGCATGGGTACATACATGTAGACAAAGTAAAAAAAAATATTGTCTAACAGAGTGTATATTTGCGGACTAGCTTGTACCTGCTGCTTTACCTCCGTGGTCAAAAACAAATAATGTAAAAACAATAATAAAACAAATGTAATAATCGCTTGCGCAGGCTACTACGACGATTGAGGGTAAGGACCTCTTGCGAGCCATCATCGCGTTTAGTATTCATGCAGTAGACACTCTAGGGAAAAGGAAGTTGAAGAACCGCATACTGCTTTCTCCTACACCCTGGTCTACGAAGACGGAGTGAGCATGCCATCACGCTGGATTCGCGCAATCGCTCCGTGGCCTCCTTGATGGACCCCTCTACACTGGATAGTGAGAGGTCCACCCACTACAGCTATGAAAACATGACGCTGTGAGGACCATGCGAGGCATTCGGCTAGAGTATGGTGCGCTGAATCTACGGGTGCATTGCACTCATAGCATGCTGGTAACAACCTCCCTATTTGCAATCTGGTACAGGTATTTGCCAAAGTATCCGTGCCCTGTCAGTACCTGCAACAATCTGAACGTCAGAACTCCAAAGTACCTAGTAAAGTACCTATCTATTAAAATACTATTTCTAGTATATTATATAAGTAGGTTAAGGTTTTGTAAGTATTATGAATAATGGAAATATTATGAAATATTATGAATAATGGAAGAACCGATCTATTATCAGATCATTTAATGCAAACATTAATACACGTATGTTAATTCATAGTCACAGTAATCGATTGCAAGTTAGTCAATTGTACAGTGTCGTGTGAGACGTGTAAGAGTGTCGTTATGCTTAATTTTAATTAATTAGGTATATTGAATAACCATAAACTTTAATATCATAAAATGTGAGCATAAACTAATTTTATTTTTATTTACCCACTCAGGTAGAACAATCGTGGCGTTGAGTTCCGCCCAGCAAGTGAATGAGAAATGGGATAGAGTGATTCCCTCTACATATTCTGTTATGAAGTGTGGCTCTAGAAAAAGCGAGAATCTGTTTGATTTCTAGCTAATTTAAAAAATATAAGTTACATAGTTAAATTAAATATTTGTTTATAACATTTTATTATTAACTGTACCTATTTTAAATTCAAGGCCATACTTTTTGCGTAAACGTCTCAAAACAAGATCTAATTATTACTTTAAACAAATTAAGTAATTCTACACAGTAGTGCGGTTAAAATGGTGCATATAAAACATCTATATATCATATTCTATTTGAATATTGCAATTGTGCAATCCGCGAACATTCTTGGAGTATTTCCAACACCTTCTATCAGCCATCAAATTGTTTTTCGAAAACTTACACTGGAACTCGCTAAGAAGGGCCATAATATTACCATCATCACAACAGATCCAGTCTATCCGAAAGGAAAAGCGCCAGAAAATTACTTTGAAATTGATATAGGTCATGTATCCTATCCAATATTTGAGAAAAAATTCCATAATACATTTAAAGTTGGCGAAAGTATTTCGAAATTTACTGAAGGAAGACAAAGATCGTTGATGTTATTAGAAATATTAGAGTCGGAAATTAAAATACCAGAGGTACAAAAGCTGCTTAACAAAGATGCTAACACTTTTGACTTAATCTTAATCGAAGCTTTTATGTATCCAGCTTTGGCATTCTCCCATAAATTCAAAGCACCTGTAATTTTGGTAAGTTCTTTAGGTCCTGTTTATCATATTAACGACATCATTGGAACGCCCTCGCATCCATTTCTTTATCCAGCTGCCACCGACGAAAGAGTTTATAATCTGAGTATTTTAGAAAAGCTAAGTACTCTAAATACGCTGTTGTCTTACAAATATGCGTCTTATCTGAACGAAGACCACGAGAATGCTCAGCTTCGAAAATATTTTGGTCTAGACCTTCCGCCTATAAGTGAATTATATAATAACGTCGACATGCTGTTTCTGAATGTCAATCCAATGTGGGTAGATAACCAGCCAGTACCTCCTAACGTTATTTATATGGGAAGCATCCATCAACTTCCACCGAAAGAATTACCGAAAGTAAGTCCAATTTTATAACATATTTGTAACACCTATTACATATTTATTAATAAATATAGTCCATTTTTAAAACTTGTCTTGAATATATGATATGATAATGATTTGCGTGATTAGCGCAGTACTAATTAATATTTTTTACAAACAGGAATTAAAGTCGTGCTTAGATTCATCTGAAAAAGGTGTGATTTACATTAGTTTTGGTACCAACGTTTTGCCAAGAATGTTGCCCGAAGATAAAATTAAAACTATGGTCGCTGTTCTTTCCAAACTACCATACAAAGTATTATGGAAATGGAATCAAGATCTACCAGGAATGGGAAATAATATTAATGTTTCAAAGTGGTATCCACAATCTGATTTACTAAGTCAGTTAAATAAATAATATAATAATAATAATAAGATTAAAAGCTTCACGCTGTATCCCGCCACAAGGCAGGGTAGGCAGAGGGAACCGTAGGAACACACTTTTAAGGCATTGCGTGTTGAGTGGCGGAACTTAACGCCGCGCTTTGCCTTGTTACCAGAGCGAAGAAAATGAAATTAATTCAATCTTTCCGATTAAGAATCGAACCCACAAACCATCGCGTTTACAGGCAGACGCCATGCCGCAGCGCCACGACGGTCTTGGGACGATCGGTAAATTAAATATTATTATTATTTTCAAATGAATGGATTATTCATACTAAGGAAAAATGTACTTAAGGAAAATATAAAATTTTAACGCAGCGGGAGTTGAACCCGCGGCTCTTAGAAACCGCTCAAGTTAAATTTTTATATATTTCAATTATTTGTCTTTCCTAGCATGTTCCTAGTTTTTAGCATCTCTGTAGGGAGATTTTTACAAATTTCCGCTACCCAAAGATTATTGCAAAGAACAATCAGTAATAAATTGTAAAAAGCATATAAGAATTTCGACGATATGACTATTATATCATATAAATATATGAGTTTGCTTAGTTGACCGCGATAATCTCAGGAACTATTCATAAAAATACAGATAAATAATAGCTTTTAAAATTGATTATTTTTAATTCTCAGGACATCCCAAAGTGAAACTTTTTATAACTCAAGCTGGTCTCCAATCTACGGATGAAGCGGTATCGGCTGAAGTGCCTCTCATCGCGATACCTATATTAGGAGATCAGCGATTTAATGCAGAAAAGTATGTTAAACATGGTATTGGCATCAAGCTTGACATAGAAACATTTACTGAAAATGAACTTAAATATGCAATTGAAATTGTTATCAACAATAACAGGTAGGTAATATTTTGACATACTATATTTGCTATACCCACTTAAAAGATCCTAAAGCAATTAGGATAAAACACGATTATAGGTAAAATTAATAATAATTACATATTAAATAATAAGGATATATATTTTTAAATTAACATATTTATATATAGCAAATGTCCGCGACTGCGTTTCCGTGAGCTATATCATATCATACTCTTATATCACCTATTACAGTTTTTTTTATAAGAAGAAACTATGCTATTCACAATGGCAGGTGCAGGGTTCCCCTAGAAGCTCAGAGCAGTGCCTGGAACTTTTAATTTCTCGCTCTTTTAACAAAGCAAAGGCGCGGTGTTGAGTTCCGCCATTCAACGCGCATTATCTCGAGAATTGGGTGGAAAGTGGCGTGCAGAGTGTCCCTACACTAGTTCCCTCCCTCCACCCCGCTATATGCGGGATACACAGTGAACAAATTTATATTTATATTATATTTATCCCATTGTCCAAGTTATAAAAATCCGTTAAAACTTCCAGCTTTAAGAACAATATCAAAAAGCTTAAAAGACTCTTCCAAGATCAACCGGAGCCGCCTCTACAGCGCGCCGTGTGGTGGTCCGAGTACGTCATGAGGAATAGAGGAGCAAAGCATTTGAGATGTCCAGCCGCCAACATGTCTATCGCAGAATATTTTGAATTGAAATTCATTGGAATCGTGTTATTGACACTTGGTATTTGCTGTATTATTTGCATTAAAATCTTAGTATATCTAATTAAATTAATATTAAAGTTTTTTAGAAGAAATAAATTAAAAATGACGTAGATTATCATGCTGTAAGTATATCGTTTGTACATATATATATATATATAATATATATATATATATATATATATATATATATATATATATATATATATATATATATATATATATATATATGTATGTATGTAAAGTAATATTTAAAAAATAAAAACTAATTTATTATTAAATTATATTATTCACTATTTTATGTTGATTTAAATTGTTTTTAAGAGGTATTAGTGATACTGTTACGATATCATTTCTGCTTAAGTACTCGTGTTCTTTATATTATTTCTTTTATATATATATATATATATATATATATATATATATATATATATATATATATATTATATTTTCTTTCTTTTAAAAAATTTGAAGTGTCTCAACACTCTTTCCTCTGCCTACCCTGCCACGTGCGGGATACAGTGTGAAACTATGGAGCATTACGCAACAGTATTATAATAAAGTGACTAGAATTTCTGTGGGAGGGGGGGTTTTGTACTAATTTCCGCAACTCAAAAATTGTGACTAAGCGTATACATTTGGCAAAAGATGATGGTGGCATGTCGTTTAAAAAAAATAATATATTGTTGTATAAAATATATTTCTAACCAAGTTGTCGATGCGCACTTTTCATTTTGTATTATTATTTTGTTCTTTATATTAATTCTCATGTATTATTTTCTATTTATTTATTGCGTAATGCTGTATATACGTTTATATTACATATATATTTTTATATACATATTTAAAGTGGTGTCGAATATGCTCAGTGCTAACCGTGAGTAAACTTAATTCTTCCGTCAATGCCTTCAATTCACGCACTACTGGGTTGCATAGAAAAATTATCTTGGAGCTGGATAGACCATCAGCCATATATCGAGTAAGCTTTATTGCCCTCACGGGTGAAGCCGCAGGTGAAAGCTTGTAAATAGCAAAGGTATAATTACGATAGAATAATATGATATCCATTGTACGTATCGCTAGATACGAATCATTTATTAAAATGTGTTATCTCATAGTTCGATGGACAATGTATCTTTGTAAGTTTTTAAAGAAAAATGTCATAAATATTTTTTATTATTGCATTTCTTTTACGACTAAATATAAAATGTTAAATTAGCCTTTCGGTATAATAGAATAATAAACGATATTCTACTCGTGTGACAAGTATATGCATTTTTTTTAATTAAATTTGTCAAATTTCAATTATTTTTTCATTCTTTGCGCCTTTGGAGGATTTAATTGGTTCCAGAATTGATCCTGACTATTAAATCCTATTTTTATTATTTTTTTTATTATTTTAGCCGGATTTCTTGTTAGAATAATTTTTTGTCGAGTTTAATTTATTCACATTCGTATTAATAGTTATGAGACTATAATCATATGATTTCATCGACAGAGTTAATAGCTTTGATTTGAACGATTGAGAGATTTGAGATGCTGACTGTATGCTATCTCACTGTTTCTATACCCGTGTACCTAATTAAGGCAGAATAACGAAATCCTAAATAAGTACCTACATAATAAAAATATGAAAATGAGAGAGAATGAAAACTAGACAAAGTTTATCGATTTTATTTTTTTTTTCAATTTGACAATATGGCGACTGGTTGTCATTTGCAACTAACAAGCCTAAAACGAATCGATTTTTGTAAGAATTATCAAAATCGATGAATATGTTTAGTCTATAACGTCACATAGAAACAAGCATATGTACGTGTTACGGGTACGCGACCCCGGGACCTCGAGCCACCACTTTCATAACCCGATCCAATCCATGTAAGTGGTGTCCCTCCCCTATATTCCAAGTCTTTCTGCCTCTTATTCCCTTTCCTTTCCTGGTTTCTCCCAGTAATGGGTTTGGAGGTCAGATGGCAATCGCTCCACAAAAAACCACTTCGCCACTCATATGGACCGATTGGTCTTAGTCGGAAGGCAGACCCTGGCAAAAAGCCGGGACTAATGCCAGGAAGAAGAAGAAGAAGAAACAAGCATATGTATACCTACATACATATTACATACACAGACTGATAAACACATGACCGTCCTTTGCGTCACGCAGTCGTTCAAAAATAAAGAAATACTGCTTTAATACTATTTCTTTAGTATGGTTGGTACTTTTAATCGACAAAAATAAATCATGGAATATTGAGGCCACTGCTTATTACTTATTACCTTTGATATAGCCGTGAGTTCGATTTCCACTCAGGGGCTTAATAAATATTAGAAATATATTTATTTGGCCGCTTCGGAAACAAAAATAATGGCGTTGAATTACTATAGAACACGTTATGTTTCGATTTTCAATTGAAAATGGAGAACCTCTTCTCTCTACTGCAGTATCAATGGCAGAGGGTGTTTAATAGAAATAGTATGGCAATTATCATAAAATATAAGCAAATTAATAAAATTCACTTGCTTGTAATATATTAAATAATTAATTTTAGTGCGTTTAGTATGTAATTAATCCAGCAATAAATAGATCTACACATTACAATGAGAAGTAGGCGCGTTAACACGCAATTCCTTCAGTAGATGTTAAGTGGGGAACTTGAAGAAACCATTTCACTAGGCCATCCTTGCATTCTCCGTGTTCTTACTAAAATTATAAATACGAAGGTATATTTCTTTGTCTATTCCTCCTCACATTGCAACAGACTAATGTTCTGATACCACTTTTATGAGATAATCTGGTCAATGACAAAAAAGGTTAAATATATATTACCCTGGAAAAATCTTTGACGATAATTAAGTATGTAGTAAGTAAGTCATAAAAAGTTCTAACTTCTATTGATTGACGCAGACGTCGCCGCGTTCAAACGCTTGTATTACAATAAATGTTGATATACTATTAGTATGACATAGTTGCATGTAAGCATAGTTTGTCATAGATATAAATCTCTGTTACACCCATACATTAAGGGCATGTTTACAATGAAACTTTCCATATACCTATATGCCTTGTCAATATTATTAGAGACGTCAGACGTATCGAATTAATCATTTGTAATCCTGGCTACATCACTATTGAGGAAAAGGAAAGTATCGAAGCTCAGACAAGTAACATAAAGTGAATGGCTATTTTAGTTTATATTATATAAAAAAGAAATTTAATTTTAAGCGTTATTTTTTTATTTTCTAAAGATGTAAGGAAAAAATGTAATATTTTCGGATGTGTATGATAGAGATGAAGTAACCGATTATATTAACAAATTTACAAGTACTACCTATTGTGATAGTTGATAAAAAAAACCAAGAGAAACTTGCTTCGTAAAAAAATCTTAGAATAAAATAATAAAGTTCTAAATAAAATATGGCATCTCTGTATTTTTGTAGATGTTTGTGGAAATGTTAAATAACCAGCAAAATCGCTCAAAATGTGTGGTACGGGGCACTCTAGCTGTAATACTTCGCGTTTGTCGCTTCTTGGGATCTGCACCGCTTCGCTTCGACTCTATTGGGAACGGATACCTAATTTCATTATCCCATTTTTACACGATATACAGTCATATTTTTATGACTATTTTGAGTAAGTTTTTTCGTATTTGTTACTGTGGAATATATATATATATATATATATATATATATATATATATATATATATATATATATATATATATATATATATATATATATATTGAATATAATAGAATACTATAAAACATTATCATATGTAATGACTTATAATTAATTTTTTTTAAATAATTCTATTAGCAAAATAAAATATTAATTGGCATTCATCAAATTAATTGCATTAAAGTGTTAATGCACAGGAAGGCCCATATTTAATATTTTCATGAATTTAGATATATTTACTTCTTTTTTAGCTAAAATCTATCATCATAGGTCGTTCACATAAATAATAGAACATATAAACTCATTTAGACTCATAAATATGTATCAATACCTTATACCTACTACATAATATTAAGCACTATTATTTTATATTTCCACAGATTTTGCAATATTCTGGATTTTTTACTTAGACTTCGCAAACCGTGCTATTAGAACAAAATCATTGGCAAATTTGACTTTTATTGTTCCTGACGTCATAACAGCAATTTCAACAGCGAACTACGGAGCATATTGCGGTGCTTACAGAATGAAAGCTATGATTAAACATTTAAATCTGTTTGAGCAGGTCTGGCATTTTGTGTGGTTCATTGTGACTTAGGCGACAATATACTGTGAGATATATAACATATGAGGCGACATTTGACCTCTGTGGATATACAACAGGTTCTGGTTGAAGAAACATTTTAAAAAAAAAATTAGTCAATGATATTTTATATGTATAATTATAAATTTGCAATTTTGTTTACGTGGATTTCATTATGTTAAACATAAACATTTGTTTTTACCGTTCCCGTCGAAATTCTTATCATATTCATATCATACATGCGTTGGTACTTAGGGAACTTTCAAGACAAACTTCAGCTTTCTACCGCCAGCAGTTATTTTACTTTGGCTGAGCGTTCTCATTAAGTTGGAAATGGGAGAGACTAATTCCTTTCCCTACGAGCAATTTATAGTCAAGATATATTATTAGGGAAAGTATATTATTCACTCCAAGAATATTATACGGATGTTAGTGTGTGTGGAGGTTAAGTACTCTTGATGCTCATTCGGGAGGCTTACCACAGTTGGAACTATATTGTAAATTTACATTAAAAAGTGTAACTATTGAGTTTCTCGCCAGCTCTTCTTAGCAAAACTGCCCTCCGAGCTGGTGGTAGCTTCTAGTAGGACTGACAATACTGACACTTATGTAAATTGATGTCATTAAATAATCGAAAGTGCTTACAATAGCCTATTTGAATAAAGAATAATTTGATTTTTGATTTTGAATGAAATATTGTAGAATTCACAATTTCATGAAACCTTCGAGCATTTCATTAAATGACCAACTGAATTTGATTATATCATGAACGTTTCACGATGAACGATCTGTTCAATGATCTTAGGTAGTAACGTAAAATAAGATGGCCACTGCCCATCAATTATTTAACACCATAATTATCAAAATATTAATTTATTTATCCGTATAAGATATTCTTTCACGCGGTGACCATAATATTTTTTTTATATTAACCTGTAAATAACAAATAAAATGAACATAAAGACGACCTTTACTTAAAATAAATGCATACTATTTTATTGGGAAAATGACCTTTAATTCAAATTTTCGCTTTGGCATGTAGCAGTCAGGTTTATTTCATGATATGCTCAAAGATTTCATAAAAGCGTCAGTTCTACAATATAGCCGTTACATACATACATAGATATTATACATATAGTAACATTTATTTTTCAGACTAAAAGAAACATAAATAAAAAACATATAAAATTTACACCCAAGAGGACAATTGCAGTTATTATTTTTGTAGTTGCCGTCATACTGTTCTTGTCAATCAACTACAGTGAATTGTTTTACATTAATTATACACAAGAAAGTACGTTATATTGTATTTATTAGAAAATTCAAAATATTATAATAATATATGTACTAAAAATATATTTTTATGTTAATTTTTAAATACAGAAAATAAGTATGATAAATGTATTTGACATTGCAAAATCAAAATATTTATAAATATTTTTGAAGCTTTAATTACAGGACGACAACTGATAGTCAAGGAAATCTGACGAGGCCCATTTTAGTGCTAGGCTATGGCTAATGGGCTAGAGCCTCTTCTTCCTATCATATTCCTATGAATAACACAAAATCATATTTTGTCACTAGTCTTTGCATATTTATTAAATTTACTATAATATTAGTTGCTTTTAAATCAATCTTAAAAAAGTATTTAATTTTTTAGTGTTTCTATCAATATTGTATAGCTTGTATTACCTACTGTACGTATGTATGGTATTGTGGGAGGTCCAGTCCATATTGTTAATTCTGGAAGTCCACTCTGTGTTTCAAGCAATTAACACTAAAATGAGGCAAATGGTGTGCAACGGTCCTTTTGGTAATATTTCAAATTATTTACTAATAAAATTATTATGTACGTACACGGGGTAATTGATTATGTTTATAATATATATATATATATATATATATATATATATATATATATATATATATATATATATATATATATATATATATATATATATATATATATATATATATATATATATATATACATCTACATAGGTATGTATGTACATACAAAATGTACTAATAAGCTTTGTGTGTAAAGCTCAAGACTATGATTGGAGTACCAAGAACTCAAGCCAGCTACGGTTAAAACTTCTATACGATATATAGGATATAGTATTGTAACACTTATGCAGGATTATTTTGCCAGAACACTCCATTCTCCGCTTTCCGCCCGAATTTGAGACGCCGCATATATATAATGATGAAAATTTCCATTTTAGATGATCGCTTGGCGCTATTGACACAGAACCACGACATCCGGGTCCTATCACATGCCTATATCACATTGTGTGATGTGATGTCTGATATTAACAACGTTGACGGTGGCATATTGCTCATATTATTTGTTAACTTCATTGTTACAACAATCGCGTCTTTTTATTATGGATTCTTTTTGCAATCTCATTTATCGAGTAAGTACAAACATATATATATATTTATATACATATATATATATATATATATATATATATATATATATATATATATATATATATATATATATATATATATATATATATATATATATATATATATATATATATATATATATATGGTCCACGTGTAGTATGAACATTGTGTAATAATCAAATTTATACTATTTTTTTTTACAGCGCTATACATATGCATGCAGCAAGTATGGTGTATTATTTATATTCTATTAATATTAGCGTTTCTAGAATCATGCCACAGTATTAAACTTGAGGTACGCTTCCTACTTGATTCACTTTTAAGATAGTTGTATGACGTAAAGGCACTTAATTCTAACCATATATCAAAGCATTTATAGTAATGAGATTCTTACTGAATATAAAAAAGCCTTTCTTACTAATTAGTTAATTTAACACAAAAAGCAGACTAGAGCGTGCCCTTCATATTAGAATTTTCATATTTTCACATAATTTAACAATCTTAATTTTGTAAACACTTGCTGTAAAACTAAAATGTAATACTTATTTTAAAAATTTGTGTTTATATGTAACTAATTGAATATATATTTGCGGAATTAGACGCCTTTACCTCAATTTAAAAATATATCTTATCAATTATGAGACCTAATATTTTAATATTAAGCACCTCGGTCTTCTAATAATCAGTAGAGATGTGCCGACTAAGACTTTGGCCGACTATCCGACTATCCGACTAGGCCGTTGTAAAAAAGCCGACTAGCTGGCCGACTAATTGTAACAATTTTACATTAAGAAAAATTATAAAATATTCATGATGAGAAGTCTACTGTTCTTAGAGGCCAGAAACATATCGAATGGAGAAATCGATTTTCTATTTAAATTTGTTATATGTTTTCTATTTAAATTTTAAAAGCTGATTGTTAAAGCAAAATTTGTTTTGTTTTACATTTTAATAAATAAGCAATCGAAGTTTGTGTTTAAGTAATACATTTTATTAAGAAATACAAATTAAAATTAGAAGACGGGTTGTTGGCGCTCTTGGCTAACTATTCGACGATTAGTCGGTACATCTCTAATAATTAATGATTTTAACTGTCAATCAAAATTGCGTAAAGACGAATCTTTTTTTTTTTTTTTTTTTTTTTTTTTTTTCGCTGGGAATTTGTTTTGGCAGATCATCCCTGAGTAGGACACTTGTGTCCTACAGAGGAATGGTACTGTGGGAGTCATCGAACCCGACACTACCCACTAAAACCCAGCGGAATCCCTCTCCACCTATATGAGGTGCTGCAGGATTCGCTTGCGCATGCCACTACAGCACGTAAAGACGAATCTGCTGCAACCTACCAGTTTAAATATATTAATATTTCAACTTTAAATTTATCACATTTATTTTATAATTAATCAATGAAATTTTAAGATTATTAATGTTTTTTATTATGTATACTTTCATTTACTTGCAGATAGGCAGTATAAAAGTGCACCTAAGTAAGTTAATGTACGAATTGACACCAGTCGGTGGTCGTATACCGAATGAGATGGAAATGATGTTCAAAATACTTTACATGAACACACCCGTAATATCTCCTAAGGGCATGTTTGTGATGCGTCGGTCGTTAATTACTACTGTAAATTATTATTGAATTTATATGATAATATAAATATCGTAGATTTGTTGTATATATATATATATATATATATATATATATATATATATATATATATATATATATATATATATATATATATATATATATATATATATATATATATATATATATATATATATATATATATATATATATATGTATTTATTTCTTTTAGATTACGAGCGCTGTTGTAACATATATATTATTCATGGTACAATTGGAGTTTTAAATATAAAACACGTTGCAAGGAAAATTAAATAAATATAAATACAAAAGTTTGATATACTCGTCTACGAAAAGCTTTGGTGTCATAGCATTATTGTAAATTGCTATAGAGTTCTACTTAGTAATTTAAATTTATGGTGATTGTGATGTAGTGTCTTTCATTTTGAAATTGAAATAAAAAAAAGAAAATTATTGTCGTAATTGTTGTTTGATGTTAAAAAGCATTTACTTATTATACATTCATGCATACATACACACACATACACACGTACAAACATATACACATGCAAAATTGTTTAAAAGCTTTATATAAATGAATTAATATTTTGAATATTAATTGATTTGTATATAGCTTTTATGGCATGGCAATATCACATTTCCTTCAGCTATCATCAAACTCTTTATCTTCACATATGTGCTTTAAAGGGATATCTTGCTTTATGTATCTTGAATTTACCTTCAATTCCATGTACATACATACATGGCTTCACGCTTTATCCCAAACTAGGTAGAGACAAAGGAGCGCCAAACGCTATGTAATTCCATATCTAACGGAAGGTCACAATTGTGGCTATCTATTAAATTAATTAAAATAGAATAAAATGAAGTCATTGTGACGCATCACGACAGTATTACTAAACAAAAAATCCCCAAACGGTTGATGGAGGAAATAATTTTTTATTATTTTTCGAGTAAGAGAAAATGTGACGTTGAGTTCGTAACGCGATCCAATACGCTGTTGCTCGATTTGAGCGAATCGCGGTTAACGGAGTGTCTTAACGTGGTTCTCCCTGCCATATGTGAGATAAATAGTAATGGAAAAATATTTTAAAATTAAGCTTAAAATGGCATTCTAAGCTTATTAAGACTTAGTTTCATATTATAAAATAGGTGCAGAAGCACCGAGAAGCCTTAACTAAAGTAGCAGTATGGAGCACTGTTCACTCTATCCCCTAGAAATAAAAGGGGAAAGTAAAAAATAGATATAGTTTTTTATTCATATACAAACCAGGTTTCGAAGGGATATTAAATAAAATTGTTAAAAGTAAGAAGGAGATATATATTGAAATAAGATTACAAGATTATGACACTTGTTTTATTTCAAATAGTGTACTTTAGGCTAGCACCCCCAGGGAGAGAGAGAGAGGCGAGTGACCCTGAGTTGTCTCTTGTAGGTGATGTGGGTTTCCAGTGGGCTTTGTTAGATCGTAGCAAAGGTCATCATGAGGTTTTTATTAAGTTAATGTTTTTCCCATATTATTATTGTTATTTTTTTTACCTTTCAATAAAATTCCATACTAGTTCAATTGTATTATAAATAGAAAATATGTGATTATTCCACTCAAAATCTGCAATAAAATACGTTTAGTTAAATCACCTTTTTCCTATGGTTAAAGCCATACGCCTTAAATTTATTTGATCTTACTTCTTCACACTTTATTCTCATATAATAATAGACAAAGCGAACCGAAAGCGAAGCGAAGTGTCAAACCTCCCCGTTCTCCCCTTTCCTACTGAATTCAGCAATTGAGAACAAATAGGTAAACTAATCATAGCGTGTCTTACCATAGAGAAGAAATTAAAATAATACATTCTTTCCTGTACCTGAAATCTCTATAGTATAAAAAGTCCAAATGTATTTTATTATAGAATGTAAAAGCTATAGTATATAGTAAAAGTACATACACTCATCGTCAATGTCCGTTCCAATGTAAACATGGACAGTGGGCAAAACTTCATCTGGTTCAAATTTAGTTGTGTATACATTAATTGTAGCTGTATAGGAGCGCGATGTCCAACGTCCGTAATTTTATACATAAGTTTAATTAATTTCACTTTTATATTGGTGATCTGCAGACAAACAAATATACATAATATATGTTAATGTCACAACGTTTTTTCTAAAAACATTTATTGAATGCAGTAGCCTTCACGTATACTGGCTTTAACATCTTCATACACGCCTCGAGGTAAGCCGAGGTCTCACATACCTCTTTTACCGCTCCCTCTTAGACCATATACGTTTTTTACCATTCATTCATCACTAATTCTCACAACATACCACGTTTATAATATACTTTATAATATACTTACTATAACCTCCTCGCTTGGACCAGCCATGCTGTATCCCTTGAAGATACAGATGACTTGAAGTCAATAGACTGTATAGTTTCAATTTTCACACATATTTAACAATTTCGCCACAGATTTTTATAATTACTATAAATGCTAGATATTTATTTCAAATTTGTATAAAATAACTTATCTGTTACGATATGCAATAATTTATAAAGTTGTAAGACGGTGTTACGGCAACACTGTTAACCAGTCTGTGAAATTGTGACTTTAATGTTCTATATTTAAGAAGATTTCAACCGATTACAAAAAGGAGGAGAGTCTTAAATAATTATTTTAAGAAACTATCAGAGTTCTAGAAGAAGTTAATATAATTTGAAGAAACCAATACATTTACTTGGAATTATTATTGTAATAGTGTATACTTAGACTCATGTAACGAATACGTACCTACTAACTCGATCGACAATCTACAACAATAACGACAAACAACTCGACAGAATCACATAAAATATAAGCCTAAGTGCCCAGGGCTCTAGGCCCAGCCTGTTTATGAGTAAAATTAATAACTTATAGCAGTAGTACGTTTATATATTTATTGCAAGCTTGTGATTCTTGCATCAGAGATCAAAAATATTGCAAGAATGTAGTTTACGTAAAAAATAACTAAATACCTCATTGGCAATAAGATTGAACGATTCTATAAATGTCAAGAAGTCCACACCGCTTACGATGGACCAGATGATTACTAATATACGGTCTCCATCTGGAAATAAAAATATACAAAAAACATCTATACATATAATAAAAGTGTAACTGATCGCTGTCTGTACGTGGAAGATATATGACATAAAGCAAACCAACGATTTTTTTAAATTTTATCTGTTAGCCTGTCTTAATTATAGTAAACTTCCTAAGTCTTATATTAACCGAGTCATAAATAAAAAAGTTATATCAATTTAAAATGTTTTGTACGACAAGTAGAGAAATGGTTTCAAAATAACTGTTATTGAAATTGCTGAAATTTCTAATTAACTTTTCCACGCAGTCTAGTTACGTAGATATATTATATATAAACAAACAAAAGAATCGGATTTTTTTTTTGATATTAATAAAATAAGTATCTTAATTATTGAACAGAAGAGAGTTACGATAGAGAGTATAGACACTATACACTAGACACCAAAAGTGAATTACATAGAACACATTAAATATTAGTATACGAGTATGTAGGTATATTTTACATTGTATGGGTGAAGTCGACACCAGTGACACCAGTGACACCAGGTAGCATACAATATTCACAATTCTGGTTATTAAGTACATTATTATCAGTAGAACTATGATGCCATCTTCGTCATTCACCTTAGAGACAACATCACATGCCGTTATATACGCGCGTGTCAACAAACGCAGATTGTTACAAGACGTCGGCGATGGGCGGTGTTCTGAAAGAGAATTCATATTAACGTATGAATTAAAAGCAGTCATACTAGTACTGAAATATTTGGAAAGTAGTACCAAAATATATTAAAATGATTATAATATATAGTCGCAAGAGAAGTATTTGATCTAATTAAAAGCCAATAGTAAAGTAGGCAGAGAGATATTACTTGTGGAGTCTCCGGGTTCAACGCGGCACTTTTTCCTATCAAAGCTGGGAAATTAATATAATTTATTCCCCCAAGGGGGAATAGAACCCACTATCATCGCGTTTACAGTCAGTATCACAGCGACATGATGACAATGGTCAATTGTGACCTAATGCTATTTATGTACTATTTTATTTTATTTTAAAATCTTTAAAATCGACTTACCAATTATATTAAATGTAATCATGTCATCTATTTTATTTTTAACCACCACTAGAGAAGATTGAATTTCTAGAAACATCAACACAACTTGGGCTTGCAATACAAATACCATTACGAGTTGTACGTACAGTGTTATGAAACTAATGCTTGCTGTACCTAAAATATATATATATATATATATATATATATATATATATATATATATATATATATATATATATATATATATATATATCTTATAAAAGATATGACATATAAGATGTTTGTATTTAATTTGCATCTTAAAAATGATGTTATCATTAAATGAAAAGCTTAAAACTATTTTAAACACAAAACTATTTTTATGATGCACTATTTATCCAATTGTAACTAATTTTAAAGAGCGGGAAAAAGTTACTGGCCGGTAAATAATAGACCGGCGATACAGCTGTAAAAAAACAAATGAAATACTACTATGACAACTTTTTTTAATAACCTGAAAATTATTTATACAATTTAAACAGCCAAGCTCTTTCATTTGACATCCATCCATTCGATTGTACTAAAATATGGAATGCGCTATATTTTATAGCGGTCTTTTAAATTAATAACAATATTCAATAAATATTGTTATTAATTTAAAGGGCCGCTTACATATTATTTAACTACATTGCCATCAGAACTAACGGTATATTTTAAATTGCTTGATTACGAGATTTGATCCATACGCACTAATATGGCAAGTAGAATAAAATCCTGTTTCTTACAAGTTTTTATCTACTGTTTTCAATTACCTAGAACCTAGTGAAGTACGTACTTGTCTGTGCTGTATCTTGTAAACTCATCAAAAACCTGCCCACAGGAAGTACTGTTATAAAAATAAAATGAAATATTATTATTCCACTTTTGATTTTATTTTGTGATATTTCAAGCCTATTTTCTCCTCCCACATTTGTTTTGATCTAAAAAAAGTAAATATTAAATATATATGTACACCTATACAGATATTTTTTTTATTAATAAGAGGCCATAATAGGCAAGTGGAACAAAATGTGAAAAAACACTAGATATATAATATAAATATAAATATATATATATATATATATATATAT
>JAXRJS010000074.1:217500-362500 GCA_037127375.1 Dione juno
TTACCGTTGCTCATTTTTAATAATTAATGTAATTAATTTTAATGCACATATGATTTATTTAATAAAATGATCAAAGATTATGTGAAGTTTTCTTTATTTTGGCTTGTCAAAGCAAAAGTAACACCTACGTAGACATGGACGCTCTCGTTAGTTTTTTCAATCGTATCTACGATATCGGTCGTTTACCACAAGACTGGCTAAAGTCTTCCTTTATTACAATCCCTAAGAAGAGAAACGCCAAAAAGTGCGACGAATTTCGAACTATTAATTTGATGAGTCAGGTTTTGAAGCTGTTTTTCGTCACAAGACGTCTTTCTCTGTTTCGTTGACTATGAAAAGGCTTTTGATCGAGTCCAACATGATCGCCTCTTAGAAATTCTCAACGGAATTTGACATTGGACTAGATGGAAAATAAATATAAAAAATCTGTACTGGAACCAGCGAGCTACAGTCAAAGTTGACAGCGAGGAATCTAAAAAGATTGAAATTCAGAGAGGAATGCGACAAGGATGTATCCTATAACCAAAGCTGCTTAATCTGTATTCAGAAGCAATAATGTCAGAAGCCTTAGAGAATTTAGATTGTGGGGCCAAAGTCAATGGACAGATGTTCAACAATCTCAGGTATGCTGATGACACCGTGCTTATAGCTTCTACGTAGGAAAGTTTACAGCAGATAGTCGACAGACTAAACGACTGCACTGTAAAGGTTGGACTAAGGATGAATATCTCAAAGACAAAAGTCATGGTCATTTCAAACAGCTCCGATCACCAGCCTGTTATTGGTGTGTCAGGCCGCGTTATAGACAGAGTGCGTAAATATAAATACTTAGGCACTTGGCTTACGGACGAACTCATAATGATGGGAAAAGTTGCCGGTAAAAGGAAAGTTGGTCGCAGGAAAAAGTCATGGCTAAGAAATATCAGGGAATGGAATGGAATTGCGAGTGCCGCTGAACTATTTCACCTCGCAAGAGCCAGAGAACAGTACTCCGAGCTGACTGCCAACCTTCAGTAATTGGAGAGGCACCCCTAAGAAGAAGAAGATGGTGCATTGATGTATATTATTTATGTGTTCGATGGGTTCCATATAGGTACTATTGGGACAGTTAAGAAAGGTCATCACAATAATATTCTGGAGACTGTTTTTAAATAATATAATACATTTCTATTTTTTAGCTTTACGCTGTATCCCGCACATAGCAGGGTAGGCAGTGGGAACCGTAGGTAGACGGAACCCACTTACCTCGAATGGCGGAAAGTGGGTTCCTTCTACTTACGCATTGCGTGTTGAGTGGCGGAAGTCACAGCCGCGCTTTGCCTTGTTGCCAGAGCGAAGAAAATGATAATAATTTATTCTCCTCTCAAGGGAATCGAACCGAGAAACCATCACGTTTTCAGGTAGACGCTGTGCCTCTGCGCCACGACGATAATACTTACTTTTGCAATTGTTAAGTAATCAGTATATATTATCATTTTAACTATTTCTCTATGAAGGAAACGTTGTAAGTATATATGACTAATGTAAATTACAAGTAGGAGAAGTCCAAAGGAAAGAAAAGCTAGGTACTCTATGCATACTTCACTATCTATCCTATACCTACAGCGTGAGATTGACAATAACTGAATATTGAATTTAAAACTCCTTAACATCCGTAACGCATTATATACGAGTATGTGTATTTGTGTGGGTCTGTTTGTCTATGGGTTATGTACGGACTAACCAAAAAGGATTGTTTTTATTATAAACGTATATCGTCACACCAAGTGTAAAATAAAATTCAAAACTTCTTTTATTGATTTTTTTTAAATGTGTTAATCCAATACCCTCTAATCGTAGTATAAATACTTAAAGAAAACATATAAAAATTTGAACGCAGCGGGACGCTAATGCTAACATTTCGACGCAGCGCATGACTTAGTGGTCAGAGCACTTGGACGGTTTCCGTTAAGCGCGGGTTCTAATCCCGCTGCGTTCAAATTTATATATGCTTTCTTTAAGTATTTTTTGTAAACTTCTATTGTTGTCAATTATTGATCCTTTATTATTTAGATAATCGAGTTTGTACTATTTTGTTTGAATTTGTTACAAAAGCAGTTGTTTCTGTATAATCATAATGCAACGTGTACAGTTATTACATACATTGTAGATGGAATAGATTGAATTATATAGATCTAGAATAATTAGTGGGTCCTTGTTTGAAGTAGGTACGTAATCTGTTATTTACATACGAGCGTATATTTTATATTGTTGAATGTCATCAGAGATACAATTGTGCATCGAAATTAAGTTTAAATAGACGTTTATTTTTATAAAAGTAAGTAAAAAATATTAAGATTAATATACAAATAAAAAGTTATTAAACAAATATCTAAAAAAAGCGACAATCAAATTTCTTATGAATATATTTTAAATTCTTAACACAGTTCATATTTTAAAATGTTATAAAGAAAAGACCGTGGCGTAGTAGAGCAGTGTCTGACTACATACAATGGTAGTGTGTTCTAAGGCAAAGCTATGATCGGAGTGTTTTGACACTATTTAGATACTAACTTAACCTAATTTATACCTAGGGACTTCACGTACCGTACTAAATGCCAGTGGCGAAATGTCCATATAAAACGATTCCCACCGGGTTACCTTTTGTAAATCTTATAATTCACTTAATAATTAATAAATAATAATAATCCCATACATGATGCCAAACAAACTATAAAACACTAATTAGAATAAGTATATTATCTTGATTGAATTTGTTTTGCTTATATTTTGTTCGACGTGGGTTTACTTTTACATAATTTACACTCTTCGCCACCGGTAAATGCCGTAAAAAAATACTTATATACCAACTTCATCACTAATCCGGTTTGACAACAATTTCAGAATGATATCAAAATTATTCTTTCAGAAAAACAATATGGATGAATACGAGTGCCGCGTAAACCCTCAGTTCGCAAGGCTGTTGCAAGTTACAAGGATGTTAGGGGGCGCCCCCGTACATATAACTCGCGATAACCGCGGCTATGTAATCGTCGTGTCCCAAAAATATGTTATCTGCAGCTCCATTTTCATTAGCTTATTAAGTAAATATACATGTGTATTTATGTATGTATGTCTGTAAGTATATATATATATATATATATATATATATATATATATATATATATATATATATATATATAAATATATATATATATATATATATATATATATATATATATATATATATATATATATATATATATATATATATATATATATATATATATATATATATATATATATATATATATATATATATATACACCAACCAATTATAGATATATACTTACAGACACATACATAAATACATACATCCATATTGTTTTACTATTATTATTATTCTTCATACACTACGTAGACACAGTCCGTTCCTTCTACTAGACAAGATATTGCTATTTTTATAAATTTATTAAAAAAATCCCTTTTGATATAACTTAAAACTAGACTGACATGACTTACATATAATATCTATAATAAAGTCCAGTTATATATATATATATATATATATATATATATATATATATATATATATATATATATATATATATATATATATATATATATATATATATATACACCAACCAATTATAGATATATACTTACAGACACATACATAAATACATACATCCATATTGTTTTACTATTATTATTATTCTTCATACACTACGTAGACACAGTCCGTTCCTTCTACTAGACAAGATATTGCTATTTTTATAAATTTATTAAAAAAATCCCTTTTGATATAACTTAAAATTAGACTGACATGACTTACATATAATATCTATAATAAAGTCCAGTTATATATTTGAATTGCCAACGATATATAACTACTACCAGAGACCTATATTATACTGGAGGAAACGAAAATAATTTACTATCTCGACTGGGATTTGAACTCACAACAACACGTTACAGGTCGTCACTGCTGTGCCACGACGGCCACAGATATATATTTTTTCTTTTTTGTTATACTATGACTTAACCTTACTTACATTAAATACTTTTTTATTTACAATAAAGAATAAATGCCTTATTGTTACTTTCAGCAACTTCCTATCTAATTTTTACATGGCTTTATGTTTATTTTGTACGTGAAATGAGTGGACCATATTTTAGTACATTTTTAATCACCGTAATGATGTCATGGGACATCATTAGCAAGATCTTTGCAATGACACTGATGGCTTACAATTGTCGGAGAAGATTTAACAGTATTATCAAGTATGTGATAACAATCAAAGAGGTAACTTATATTTATTTATTAGTTACTTTCATATCTTTCTATAATATACATTCTATCTCGTAAAATACTATAGACGTGTACATACAAACACGAAGGTTGTGGCTTCCATTGTATTCGAAATGGATTATTAAGACGAGCGCCACGTTGAGTTCCATCGCTTAACACTCAATGTCTTGAATTCGGGGCGGAACGGAGTGTCTTAACACTATGTTCTCTCTGTCTACCATACAATAGAAAGCGTGAAGTTACTTTTTCAGGGTTCCGTGTCTCAAAACCAAAAAACATTACCCTTATAGGATCACTTTATTGTCTGTCTGTCTGTCTGTCCGTCTAAAAAGAGCATTTTCTCAAAATTGAGAGAAGGTATCAAGTTGACATTAATGACATATATACAAATCTATGGTCTCTTAAAACATTCCCGTTGACCTAGAGATATGATATCTGGCAATAAGTGAGAGCTTATAGTATAAACAAACGACGGCACAAGTATCCTTACGTTTTGATTTATAAATATAGATAAATACAATATTGGATAGCGAATACATCAATATAAAACTGAAAAGATCTGCCGCCATTTTCTGGTTCATTTCGACACTGTTCGTTTTTGTTTATTTCGTCATAATACTGTGCAACATAACCAAAGAAAAATATATATTTAATGAAGGTATGTTATATTTTATATTTTTTTTAATAATATATATATTTAAGTAATTATCTGTACTAATATTATACAGCTGAAGAGTTTGTTTTCTTGGACACACTAATCTCAGGAACTAAGCGTGTTAAATTCAATTCTTTTTGGACTAGATAGCCTATTTATCGAGGTAGGCTATTGACATACATGTCAGTGTCGTCAGTCATACATGTCAGTGACATCATGTCATATAGTCTATAGACTATATGACATGACTTCTGTTCTGTACTACAGTAATGGCGTTTCGAGCGTGCCAGTTAAGCACAATTCACTTCGCCATGACATGACTTCACAATCGTTTCTACGTACCTTTGACAAGTACCTCCCGAATTTCGAATGTGTCATACACAACACTTAGTTCCATTTGACGGAAGCAAAGTGCAAATTGTAGAAGTTACAGAAGTTTTCTCAAGGGCGGCTTACCTTTATAAAAATTACACTCTTTACCCCTAGATAGCCAGAGACGACAGATACAAAAGGTAACAGGTAAACAAGGTCCAAACAGGTCAAACAGGTCGATAACTCGGTTCCAATTGGACTCGAGTGACTCGTGAATTTTAACTCAAGTACGCACACACGAGTGATTTTTACCGATGAATCCTTTTCGATATTGGATATTCGATATTCGATATTCCTATCGATTCGTTGCCTTCAAGACGTTTCTAGATGACTACCATATTGACACGCCAGAGACATTGAAATTTTTTGTATTTTTTTAGCATTCAATACAACATTACATGGACTATATTATTATGTACTTAATTTCGTGTATATTATCGAAATTCAATATATATACATATTGTCTCTTATAAAAACAACTATCGATATATTGAACAGACGCCTCAGATTCTATTTTACTGAATGTGAGTATCAAATATTTACGTAATATCTATTATTTATATATAAAAAAATACTAGAATTAAACACACACATTTCACACTTAAGCTAATTAGGCATGGATTGTGCCTACCCCAGAATAATCTGTTGCCCGCCCTCAAATTTTTAACAACAAATGTAGAATGAAAATAAAAAATTAAAAAATAAATCTTTTACAAGACTTATTCAAAGCTTCAAAGAAAATTTGACCACTTTTTTTATTTTAAGCTTGAAAATTCATAAAAATTGCAAATAAGTTGCCACTAAGTCATGTAAGCCACTGGAAGCCAGGTCGCTCTTGGAAAATATTTCTAGATACGCCCAATAATAGCTAAAGCTGGTAAACACTTAACACTTTCACTTATATGAGTATGGTGGAATAGAGGGACAGTCGACAATTATATTTAATTTTCTAATTAACAATGCTTATATTCCAGCTCCAGTCAATTTCCGTTCAAGAGCGGCTTTACGTGTCAATACTAAACGCTTGTTCCGCGCCTACGTGTCGTTGTGTGATTTACTGGCAGATTTCAATGACGAAGATGGAGTAACAGTACTTTCTATCATCATGTTTCATATTTCTAATATTATCAACGTCAATATAAGTGGTTGTTTGAGAGACATAAGTAAGTACCTACCAAATATTTAATAGATAACTGAACTGGTAAAAAATATATATGGATCAAGAGTCGATCGTAAGAGAGGTAGAGGGTGATCTTGGTTGACCTTCGAGAACGCAGTGTCGAAGATACTGGAAGAAGGTCACGTAAAAAGCGTGAGGGCCGGCATGTATGAAGAGGTCCATGACAGTGGAAGAGGCTCTGACTACCTCGCTAGGGATAAAACGAGTGTATGATAACTATATTAGTTTCATATTAAAAGAAATGATGCCAGATGCCAACGACCATACGTTCTCATACGAACGTCATAGCTATCTTAATGGTCAGAGCGCTTGGATGGTTTCCAAGAGTCGTGTATTCAAATCCCGTTACTGTCAAAATGCTTATATACTTTCTAAAATTATTTGAATACATTATTTTCAGGTAAAGATTCGACGAATGTATTGTTATGGATAAAATTATCGTTCTTCATATACAAATGTGTACGATTTGCCGTATTTGTGGAGTCGTGTGACCGGGTTAGTGTGGCGGTGAGCAAGCATTATTAATATTAGTGAAGTTTGTTTTGGCTAGGACATAGTGCGGCGTCGAGTTAGTCGAATAGATTTTCTCTGCTTACCATGCAGGATGCTATATTAGGAATAAAGCATGAAGCTTAAAAAAAAATAGTACGTAATCGATATAATGTTTGATCACTTTATAGAATTTCAATTGTTATATATGGATACGTTTTTCAAAAGTATAAATAGGAACCTACCTACATTGGACAAATTGCACTTTAGTTCGACATTTTCAACTAATGTAAGGTCTAAAGACAAACTTATTGTATATTAATTTTACAAATGAGCCGAAAAAGATATTATCAAAGTTGCAAACGAAGCGTCGATAAAGTTATGGTAGTGTACTGTCCAATGTGAAAGTGTTTGACTGTAAGCGCGACGGTTGTGAGTTCGATGTCCTCTTGAGGGTATACATTATTTTCATTCCACCGCTCTGGTAAGACAAGCCGAGGCGTGTCTCGAATTCGGGCGGAAATTAGAAAACAAACTAGGTTATTTCCATGCTATAAGCAAGGTAAATAAAATGTATTTAGGAAATGTATTTAGAAAAAATAAAATGTATTTTTTTTTTATTTTATAATTTGAAAAGGAGTTTTAGTCACACTATTGACTATGTCACCCCCGTATAATCTAATTACTTATTTATATGAATAATTTAGCCAATGCACTCGCATTACTTGACAATGGTTCTGCAAGGACACTATTACAAGTACCAACATTAAATGATTTTAGCCAACATGGCCGCAGCGCTTCATTTCGTGCACATTCAAATAACAAATGATAAATATCATCAATTTTGTTACATTCTGAGCATAACCCTGTATTAGACAAATTCAACATGAATTTAAATTTATTTGATAGAATGTGTCCGGAGCGAAGTTTTAACAGGGACACTATGTTTTTCCTTTCTTTTACAGTAATTAAACCAAGGGTAACGAGGAAGTTCATTTACTATTGTTTTATACCATATACCTTTATGCCGCGACCGCTCGTCAAAATATTCTTGCCAGTTATTTTTGCATATTCCTTCAACTTTATCATAATATCAGTATATAAATGAGAACAGTCATAAGGAATACCATCATCAATACTTTGCCAAAATGTATTTAATAATACAATATTACATATTCACATATTTTTTTTATAATACTGAACAGAGTGTGCGACAACTGGTCAGTGAGCTTGCGGCCACCTCGCGAGACGCGCAAGAACATCTAGAGTGCTTTCAGTTGAACACGATTTACGATTTACACGATCCTGCGGTCGCTCCACTTGGCCTCTTCCACGTCACTAGGGCTTTCATTATTGTGGTGTGTAATCTGCAAACGCGCTTATTATATATTATATATTATTAGAAAATACTAAGGAAAAAAATATTTAAGATGACGTATAAAAATTGGAATTCGAACCCGAGCCTCTTGATGTTATAATAAGAAAATATATTTAATTTTTATAAATATTCCCCCTTTTTTGAAATCGGCTAAAGAATGTTGAACTCCAACTTAAATTCGCTTTCAAATAAAAATCACATGTTTTTAATGTTGCCATACTATTAAATTTTAAAATTATTTTTATCTGCATGACCTCAAAAAAGAGCCTAAATACATATTATTTATACAATTGAAGTACTGGTGTTTTTATATCCTGTATAATATGTAAATATATGTCATTTACGTACTGACTAGTCGGTAAAGCCGACTCCGCCCACAATAGTAGTCGGCGACTAGTCGGCTTCTTATTTCTCTTATATTTCTTAAAAAAATCTATTACTTAAATACAAATCTTGATTATTAATATTTAATTATATTTAAATATCGTATTAAATATCGTAAACACTTTGAAAAGTAAATCAGTTTCTAAAATTGTTTGAACAATGTTTGCTCGATTGAAATCGATTTTTTCTTAGGCAGCTTGGCCGACAATAATAGTCGGCTGACTTGTCAGCTTCCTTACAACCGACTAGTCGGCACATCTCTAGTACTTTATAATATAAACAATAATTGTACGTAGAGCTTCGCCATACTGTTTCAGGTGGCTGGTGGTGTTGTGACACTTGTGACCATCCTCTCCGAGTTCAACAACAATGCGCGATAAATTTCCTGATCGAAGTAAAATACTTATCGCTTGTTAGACTTAGAGTAATAGAAAAAGCACATGGTCTTCATTAGTTTTTTAGCTTTTATTGTATCCCGTATGTAGTAGGGTAGACGGAGAGAGCTTGTGTTACGACACTCCGAATTAAGCTAATAGATTCCTTCGAGTGGGAATCGAACCCAGAACCGTCGACGTTTACAGTCAGATTGCTGTGACACGTCACAATTAAGTCCTTATAAAAACTAAGTTTTAAGTAAAAGCACTAAGTACAAGTCATTCTAAGACAGTTTTCATTATAATATTTAATTTCATTTGCTGCAATTATAATATTTATGATCGACCTGATATAAGTTCAATACCTCGAGACACTATAAAAAATATATTTAACATATAAAAACATAAGTACTTCTGAAGTACGGAATTAAACCAAATAAACGCCTACATTTACAAATAGATTTAATTTACAATAATAGTTCTTATCAAAATATTTATAACTTTTGTGAATTTAAATAAAGAAATAAATATGTGTTGGTCTTCGTCTTTTTTGTCTAAAGTAAATAAATGTATGTCAATTAAATCTTTACATGTTTTTTTTTATTGTAATTACCACTGGTGTATCTAATAATAATAATAATGTGATCATTGTTGTGTACAAGATACTAAAACACACATATTTTTAATTTTTTTTAAATTATAATCCCCGCGGGATCGAGATAGAGATAGAGATCGAGCGTGAGTGGTGATAACCCAGCGCCCAGGGGAAGCAATTGAGGACCGTCGTGGCACAGGTGCTCAGTGCGTGCCTGTAATAGCGACTGTTTGTGGGTTCGATTCCCATAAGGGGAAAATTAATTATTTTATTTTTCTTCGCTCTGGTAACAAGACAAATGCGGCGTTGAGTTCCGCCGTGAAGCTAAGCATATATTTTGATATACTAAGTGATTAGAAAGAAAAAAAATAATATTCAATAAAATGGCCAATCTCATTATAGCCAGCCAGCTTATAGTATAATGGTGCTTGGCTCGTGGAAATAAGTAACATCTACAAACAGACGAGACTGTACAATCTCATTGTAAATCACCCCATTTCAGCCAATTTCAAGAACTCGAAATTTCTTTCAGCAGAATAAAAATATATCCATGATTTATTTCCACTAAACCTCACCTCTCACCTCTTCCTACGCTGCTACTACTACAACAAATATCAATTTTAATAGTATCGAATCTGACCGTGACCTCTTAAGTATGCCACACACAATTGTATTATAAACAAGACCTCTTACAGTTACTCTTTACTTGAATTCTAGGACCACGTACCAAGTCATAATATTTATATAGGTAAAATTAAAACTAAAAATCATGTTCAACTTATTTATTCACTGCATAGACCATAAAAAAATGTTAGGCGAAAAATAAAAAATGCGACAGATCGTTGTTAACAAGTTCATTACTAATGTATGTCATATAGAAATGCATAACAAACACAAAAATATAATATGTTTATGATAAATATTTTATTTGAGGGGGGCTACTGAAATTTTTTTATATTATTATAGAATTATCACACAAGTTGGTATATATCGAAGAAGTTTCTGGTACATTTACTTTTATAATAATTTAAAGAAATTCCTACCACATATCTCTCACTATAAGTAAGCATATAGTAAATATTACACATTCATAATTGTAGCCGACCAATGACATAGTAGCTATTATAATAATACATAGAATAATATAAATATATATTTTACAAATATATGTATAAATTCGTGTACCAAAGGTATTGTATAGTACACCCCCACTACCGACTAGAGGGGAGTAGGGTGGGGCGATGTGGGTACCGATAGTATACATACATACATACATAAATATAAATACAAATGACGCACATTGCTTTAGGGGGTGCAGCGCTCCAGGAAGCGCGGGTAGAGGCAGACCTCGCGGATGTGGTACCGGTCCAGCAGCCAGCACAGGAAGCGCTCGAGGCCGAGCCCGTAGCCGCCGTGCGGGACGGAGCCGAACTTCCTCTGGTCCGTGTACCAGTAGTAGGGTGTCGGATCGATATTCTCTCGCTTGTAGCCTGCCGTATTGTATTTAAAACATATGACTTTAATATAATCACTTCAATAACAAACATGACATAGCAAGTAACAGAATTATCAAGTAGTGTTACTTCAGAATTACAAATTTAAATACAAAAAGACCTTAAAAAGTCCTTCATACCTTCCATCAGTTCATCATGGTCCCACATCCTCATAGATCCACCAACTATTTCCCCAACTCCTGGCATTAACAGATCAACGGACTCGGTAAGCCTCTTGTCTTCGGGGCAACGGTACATATAGAAAGATTTGATCTCAGCTGGGAATTTGCATAGTAGTATTGGTACACCTATCGCATCTGTCATTTTACGTTCTGGTCCTTCGGGAATATCCTGGAAAAAGAGATTGGTATCAATTTTTTTTATAAAGGTTATGAATATAGGCAGAAGTATCTAAAATCAAGTGATATAAGCTATAAAGTTCTGAAATCTAAACTATTCAGTGATATTTCGTTTAAAGTAAAACGAAAATAATGTTAAAGATACTATTTTCGTTATTATAAATAATACATACAATATGTCTTAGCAAAAACAGAAGGATAAATTAAAATTTATTGACTTTACGCTGTATCCCGCATACAGCAGGGTAGACAGAGGGAACCTAGTCTTAAGACACTCTATTCCACACTTTCCGCGGACACTATTTTCGGAGACATCGAGTAAGGGAATTATATAAAATGTATAAATGTATAAAAAAAGTTATTACTTCGCCAAATTCATAGAAACTGCCATCATCTTTAGTAATGTTGTTAGCACGGAGATACTCGATGGCTTCAGTATAGGGCATACGTTTAAATGGTTTTTCAGGTTTCTAGAAAACAAATAGGAATTTAAATAAAATTATTTAATTATAAGAAACACTAAGAGACTTATTGGTACAAATTTTACTGCGGCCGAAAAAATATATTTTTTATATAATATAAAAAAATTAAATATTTATTTAAGAGGCGTTACATAATTTAAAAAAAATAGTTTATTTATAAATGAATTTCATTTGTTTACCATACCTTTTCTAAAGTAAATTATAATAATGATCTACTTATTTAAAACCCATTACCTTAAAGTTGGGATTCAAATCATATATGAGATGGGCATCGGGCGAGGCTAGGACCCTTTCAACCACATCTACTACCAAGTCTTCAATCCTGTCCAGCAAGTCATCAAATGATATGAACGGGCATTCAGCTTCTATATGGCTGTATCTGAATGAAAAAAAAAAATAGAAAAAAGAATAATAAGTATAAGTATAATGTGGCCGTCGTGCCGCAGCGTAGCAAACGTGACGGTTGTCGGTTCGGTTCCCATGAGGGGAGAATGAATAATTTTAAGAAAATCATATGATTTTTGTCGAACTTAAAACTTTGTTTAAATCGATTTTTAATTAATCCTTTTTTAAAGCAAAAAAAGCAAGACTCGATTTTATTTTTAAATATCGATTTTTGAATATATCCACGTACTCAGCCAGATGCCGCCTCGTGCGCGACTGCTCCGCGCGGTACGACTGCGCTATGCAGTACACGTCGCCCAACGCCGCCAGACACGTCTCCAAGTACAGCTGCGAGCTTTGTGTGAGGTACGCTTGTTCGCTGTCGAATAAAACGAAATATAAATTTATTATAATATATAATTGTACAAAAATTGGAAATTTATATATGAATACGAGCCAGGACAACGTCAAGTGCAGGAATTCATTATTTTCATTAGCTCGCTCTGGTAAGAAGCCAAAGCGCGGGGTCGCTCCGCCACTCTACACGTAATGTCTAGAAAACTGGATAGAGAATGGGGAACGGAATATTTTAACTGTAGGTTCCGGCTTCCTATAAAACATATACAGTAGTTCGGTCAATGTAGACCTGAAAAACATTCATAATCATTCTTATTCATATGTCAAAAGTAATTCAGTCACCAAAATGGTAAATTTGAACATAAAAGTACCACAGACAAAAATTGTCGATCATATAATTATCGATAAAAATATATTAATGATTTTTTCTTAAGGGCCACCGTAAATTCATAAATGAATATTAAAAAAATAGTTGCATTTACCCAAAATAATCGAACTTGAAGAGCGTGGAGCCGCCCTCGCACTGCGTCTGCACCAGCGTGGGCGGCGTCACCTCCGTGTAGAGGCGCGCCGCGAAGTGCTCGCGGAAGGCGCGCGTCACGGCCGCGCGGGCCTTGAGCACGCGGGTCACGTTCTCGCCTCGTATCATTATGTGTCTGGAAAGGGCGACACATTGATACAAGGGAGAGCCTACTACCCCACTCGGCGCCCAATTTTGAGGAACTCTGTGTTTGGTGCGCTTGGTTTTTTCACCCGAACGAGGAAATGAAATATTTCATTCTCAGCTAGTGGGAATCGAACCCACAATCGTCGCGTTCACAGTCAGACGCTGTGTCACAGCATGCATATCTAAGTCTATATATTCTACTGATGGCTTCGAGGTCCAATGGTCTTTACAGCATCACCAGGCGGGTCGGTAAGTCAAAAGTATTTTATTTCATTGTTTAAATTCGACTTTAGTACTAACACAAACGCTATGATTTATTTATTCTGAATTTGTAACATCTTTTTTTCATTAATTTCCAAAAACTTGCAGAAAATACCGAAATAGGGAATTTAGATCTACATGTTAAATAATTTAGTTATTTACCATAGATATTTTTTTCAAGTGCTATATTCAAATAAAAAAAATACACAAAATAATGTACAATTACTAATTAACAATAGTACATATATAAAATACCTGTTGTCCAACTGCACGTCAGGCAGGGCGTCCTCGTTGAGCAACGCATCAGCCCCTCCGGGTGGAGCCAGCCCTATTAACTCCCAGAAGTCCACCGTCAATTCATGACCACCTGGCGCCTAAAGAGATTAAATTATATGCTTATAATTTTTTATTTATGGTCTTTTTAACTTTTTTTTTTTTGACAGTTTGTAAGCTCTAGATAGCTCTAGCTCTAGCTCTGTAAAAACAATAAATTGGTATTTATATTTAATAGGAACATTTGACTATAACAGGGTTCTGATTTGGCGATATTAATTATTAACAGGGCAAGCTCTGGCAAGAGGAAGTTTTCAAAACATTATGCGTAGCATTAATGTTGAAAATTACAGCGTAATGTCTTGAAATCCTAGTAATAACTATAGGAACCCGTTCATAATATTAATTTACTTAGACAATACAAAGACAACAATATTAAAAAAAAAGACAAGTAAGTGGCTTAGAGATAATGTAAGCATGAAATCTTATATATTTTACTACATTTTACCCACAGCTTTTGCTTTCATAAAGGAAGAAACAATAAAAAATTATTTATTGTTTCTTCCTGAAAAGCTGATCTCTAGCAGAGATCTGTTCGAGTCAAACATACATCTGTTCTGTTCAAGTCAAAAAAACAGTGATAATAACAATATTGTAATAGAAAGAAAATAAATGAAATAAAAATTTTAGTCTAGAGACAAACCAAATATAAAGTACATACATAATAAAATCACTTACCGTTTTTCCTTCAGGCACCACTTCAAGTTGTCCGTACAAAGTGACAGAGGACTCCGTGGACAATACCAGGGCATCGTAAGTTTGACAAAGCTCCCCATGTAAGACACACTGTAAGAAACCAGTGCCGTCTCTAAGCATAAGGAACGCTAGAGCTTTGCCTTGCCTTCGAAGCCGATGTACCCATCCTTTCACAGCTATCCTTTTACCGCGATGTTCTACAGCTATCAAAAGGATTTCACATATCTAATATAAATCATACTTTTAGTTAATTATATACAAATACATTTTAACATTTTAAATTAAAGGGAGAAGTCAGTATTTTAACTAGAGTTTATTTTAATTTCTCTTTTACAGATGCAGTGATGATATATATTTGCATAACAGGAAAATTATTATTATGAAGCAGATATTTAAAATTTTATTGAATCTGTTCTAGACTAAATTTTTTTTTATTTACTTAGCAACACCTTCATCTCACATGTACTATACAGTTATATATAGTTTAGTTCTTTAAATATGGTGTTCAGAGGGTGCCCTGTTTAAGTTAGTGTGTTTAATTAATCTTTGGAAACTTGATTGGTTTTTGGACCACTTTCTATGTATTATAATTTAATTTAATAATGAACGTAAAATTACATTACCTTGTAAATAAATATATAAATTTGAAACAATATGTGTTAAGAGATGCAACTTAATATCCTTTAACTATTATGTTTGACTTTTCCCAAATATCATTAATACCTATTTTCCTATTTTATTAACAATATTTTAATATTAAAAGTTTAAGTGTAGTAAAATAATATTATTAACAATTTTAATATTAAGTAAAATAAAATTATAATTTGTTAAAAAATATTACTTATATAAATTATAAATAAATTTACGTTCTCTATTCAAAAGTATTAAAACAATAACAAAGTGTGTCTACCAATATATTAAAAGAGAATATAGTAATATTTAATCATAAACTAAACCAAAAAAGTCTCTGCCTATCCTCCTGTGTATGTATGTATGTATGAACTTGAAGCTTTGAAAATGATGCAATATTTTTACTGCATTGCAGTATCAACTAGAAAACATAATAAATAAATTAATGTGTACCCTCTTACATTGTAAATCTATCTTTCTTTCTATTATTACTAAAAAAAACTATAATTTTCCCATCAAAAGAAAAAGAAACTTACCGTTAACTATTTTCACAGTTATTGCTTTAGGTAGTGAAGGGTCTTCTTTAATAACTATCTTTTTAGCATCATCAAGATTATGTTGTCTTTTTTCCAAGTTTTCCTCTTCAGCCTTAGTCTTTTCAGCTGCCTTATGGACCTCACGCACCCATATTTTTTGAATCTTTTTTAATTGAGATTTTGCTGCTACATCATAGTCTTTTTCTTCTTCTTTTGAGTCTACATATATTGTAGGGAAGGGTTCTTTGCCGGCATGGCGCATAGCCTGTAAAATTGTTTTAAAAGGCTTTTCGGCGGATCCATCGCCATTTTCATCACTGCCTTTCTTATCAGAAGTATATATTTCCCCTATAATTTACACACACATGGTAATTAATGTTATTGAATATATTTCGTAAATAATTTTCAGAAAATAAGGTTAAAAGCACTATTGCATACCTATAGACAACTTATCAATTTCTGCCATATTTAATGATAAAAAATATAAATACGCTAATCTTAAGAACAAATTATTATGTTAACGTGTATTAAACTATTTATCTCCCACTTCTAGCAATATCGACACGCTGGCCGATATATAAAATATTTCTAAACGTAGTCAGCTAGTCACTGGAGACGTAACGAAAATGTTACCAGTCAATAAATTCTAAATAGTAAATACTTGGTCACAGACTATCAACTTCTTATCAATTAGCATAAACAAAAAGAACTCAAATGTCTCAAAAAGTACTTTATTTATTTTAATTTATCGTGTTACATAAAATATTGTGAAATTTAATTCCATCATGTCAACTCCACTCAGTAACAGTATACTCGTCGTATTTCATATAAACATTCATTGTGTATACTCAATAATGCTGCAATTGATTACTTTAACGAAGTGAAGGGACAATCTACGTGTTAGTGATAACGCACCACATACAATTCAATTAATAATCTCTTTATTGCCATGGCTTCTCATAAGTTCTTTTTAGAATTTACATACTATATATAACCAGAAATATAAGTACTTTTCCTTGTCACGAAAACTACAGAGTAACGTTCTATTGTTTTTTATTTATTCTGTTTATTATTATATTGAAATCCACGAGCACACATCGTTTGAATTAATCTCTCTTCTTACTAAAAGCTAGGAAGTGTATTGAGATTAATATTGTATTATGCAATTTTTCTTAGAGCGACTAATTTAACAAATAAGGGCAAGGTGTTATATAGTTATAGTATATAGTTTATAATGAATAATTAAATTATTAACGATATACGATATCAATTATATTTCAATATACTAGGAATAAAATCAGTATATATTATAAAAAGTGAAGCTGTTACGTTCCCACACTACCCGGCAATCGCTTAGCCAGAATTCGCGTAACTTGTTTACTGCATTCCATCAAATCTAAGAATTGTAACAGCAAGTAATGTAAAACGTAGTGTCATTTTTCATTCAATGTTTTTGTTCATGTTAGTTTTAATATTAAAATAATTATTCACTCTTGTTTTCTCACATCGAGCAAGCAGTCACCATTTTAGTTAATAATTTAAATTGTAATTTTTAATAAAATATTTTAAAGATTTGGTTTTTTTTGGATCCTACGCTGCCACCGTACATAATTGGCGCAGTCGGTAGGATACTCGCGGGCCGGGTCGCGAGCAACGTAATTTAAATTTCGTAAGAAATTAACGTCGCGGTCCACCCGGGTGGCTTTCAAGCACGAACCAGAGTATCCAGAATCTACGAGGCGGCGCAGCGAGGCGTATCCAAACATTGATACACCGAAGAAGACCAGATTTGTATGTAAGTACATTAGAATCTTTCTAGTGATTGCTTACCCGTAATTTTAGATCCTTTTATTTTATCCATATCCAAGATTTCCCTTCAGAGGCAATCGAAGACCCCTAGGTTTAGTAATTATAGTAGCAGAGCGCGCTCATCGTAATATAAATTTAGAAAATAGTATTATAGACTCTAAGGAAAATAAAAAATATACAAAAATGGCTGATTTAGATAAAGTTTTAAGAGTTTTACGATTGTTACCCGAATTTTCAAATCAATTATTCTTAGAATTTTTAAGATTACCCCGAATAATCGATCATAAAATTATAAAACAAATACCTTATACACTTAACGACAACGGATTAGTAGAAAGGCTTAATTCCACACTGTTAGAACATACAAGAATCCTTATATCCTATCGTGACCGTATGAAAAAAGTTTACTATATTATTAACGACTCCTCTTTACATCGACGAACTCTAATAATTAAAAATTTGAATAAAAATTCAGAACCCGAGACTCTTTACTTACCTGACCAACAGATATTAGTTCGAAACCCTAAAATATTTCGACAAAAACTTGCCCCTCGTTTTACACAGGATAATGCTTTAGCTGACCTACCGATATACATTTACACAAAAAAGAAACGACTACCAGTTGCAAAGATTAGACTTAAAGAGTACCTAATAGCGCTCGATTGTTACAGAATTATGATCCTGATATCGACCCTGACAAGAGCATAAGTATTTAGTAATTTTAGTAATTTGGAACCCGCACAAGTCATACTATCATTCTTTTGTCCAATGCGTAGATTTAGTTAAAATTCAATACAGCTTAGATTCTGTTATGTTGCAAATAATAAATACTAAGGTTGGTAAGGTTGAAAATATATTCTTAGAAATAAAACGCTTTCCCTTTTTCAAATGCATAGTCAATACATTAAAGTTAAATTAGAAAGCGCTTCTCGTGTTAATGGACTCATTGAAGGATTAGTTTCAGTAATAAAAATATTTGTGGTAATCTCGACTATACGGACGCTATAAAGTATAACAAAGCCATTAATTTTTAGAGCAAAATAATAATTTGCTGATTAATTAAATTAATAATTATATTAACTTCAATAAAAACTGGATGTCTTAGTTAAAAATTTAACGGATATTAATAATGAATTTGTAACTTTTATGGAATTAACTCAAATTTTCTTAATTTTGAGATGAGATAGCATAGAAAATATTTCTGGAAAATTTACTCGCATTTATACGTGCCAAAAGTAATCATTACTCTATGTTTAATTTTTGTATGTACCAGGATATTATAAGCAAATTAAATACACTTTATAAGAAAAATTAACTTTTAAATATTAGTTTCAAAGATTATTTCGATGTAGTACAAATTTCCGATTGTCTATCCTAAAAATTATTTTTTATATCACTTGTCCCCTGTATAAATTAATTAAAGTGAATTATCAAATCCTTATCCCTCCTCAACCTCATATAGCAATTCACGAAAAAGATTTTATGTACATAGAGGCTGAATGCCCGAAGATCGGTGAATCATACTTATGTGATCATAAACTAAACTACAAACAAGAAAAACAGCTAGATTGTATCGAGCGCCTCATAACCACACAGCAGCTGCAAAGTTCCTGTCAATACACATCGATTATCCTTTCTACAGAAGCGGTCGAACAGTTAGATGACAGATATTATATTATCACCATTCCACAACCAACTAAATTGAAACTATCGTGGAACCAACAGAAATATATGCAAATACAGGGAAGCTATCTCGTAATGTTACCAGCAGGATGTTCTATACAAAATACGCTATTTACTTTAATTAATAGCAATAATAATATAAAAGGACAAGCCTTGGAAATTATTGATTTAACAAGTATTAATACAACAAAAAGGAAAGTTTTGAAATAACACTGAAACTTAACTCAATAAATTTGACCGACATACAGAGTAACGTTCTATTGTTTTTTATTTATTCTGTTTATTATTATATTGAAATCCACGAGCACACATCGTTTGAATTAATCTCTCTTCTTACTAAAAGCTAGGAAGTGTATTGAGATTAATATTGTATTATGCAATTTTTCTTAGAGCGACTAATTTAACAAATAAGGGCAAGGTGAGTTTATAATGAATAATTAAATTATTAACATAATAATTTACACAATACAAATTTACCCATTTGTAAAAATTTTAGAAATATGGCTTGTAATCGTATTGCGATAAGATCAATTACAAGAAAGCTACTTTTAATAATAATGTATAGTTAATTATATACATACCAAGTGCATTATTGATTATACATTGTCTTTAAAAATTAAACCCCCCTTAAATTAAGTAATATTTGTCTACATTGTGTTACTTTGTTGTTTAAATAAAACATTCAAATGATATTTAGCTTTCAAAATTACAAGAATTTAACTATATAGTCCATATTTTTATTTTTTTTCTATCTCCTCTTTCTTCACCTCAAACTTTTGGCATCCCAGCCCATTGTGGTTCTGGTTTTCTTGTTTGTATAATTAGAGATAGCGTTGTTCGATCTTAAGATCTTTTAGTACAATAGTAGTGAAAACTAACTATATAATTAACGAAACCGGACAAAGATTTAAACTTAAAATTTAAAATATTTACATTCTTTTAAAATTGACAAATATTTATTTGAATTAAAGTGATATTGCGTGAGAATTGGAAATGAGAAGTAAAACCGCAAGCTCCAGTAGTTATAACTCTACCTACTACATGATATTACCTGAGACCTACGTGAGATGCCATGCGATCCAAATGCAGACTGCACTATGTGGTCTTCGTGAATAGCCTGTCAACTGCAAGCTGCTGACTCCTAGAAGGACACATGGACAAATTTATCTTTTTACGCTCCACGTTCCCTCTGTCAGTGAGATGAATGAATCGGAAAAGAGACTGTTATTGATCGGTTTCTCCTACTATATAATATGGCCTCCACCATACTAGACAGGGACAGGGCCCATATATTTATTTATATTCCATTACTGATTATAGGCATCGAGTTCACATTGTAGAGCCCTAGCGTGTTTTTAAAATGTATGACTCACCGAATCCATGACTGCATCCCACTTGTGGCACATCTGTGACGTCATAACTCGGAAGCTAATATTGATTGAGCGCGCTATTTGTATTACACCGTCTCTACGGAACACAATACTTTCCTGACCGGATTTGATTATAAATTAAAATATAAATATATTAAAAGTAGTATATTTTCTTTATCTGATTGTCTAACAAGTTAGTAAGTAGGTAAATAAGTAAGTAAATACTCGAATATACGACATCAATTATATTTCAATATACTAGAAATAAAATCAGTATATATTATAAGAAAAGAAGGAATCTGAAAATAATGACACAAACAATTAAAGCTTTATTAATCTACTTTATGGTAACTGTCAGTGGTGTACTGCAAAATAATTTCTTAAAAAACTATTATATTCTATAAATTCACTCTCTCTTCAATAAATTCTCCTTTGTGTGTTCCGTACAATTTTAGAATCGCGCAGCTTAATATAATATAATTTCATTTGGCCATTTTCTTTTAAGTATTTCCTTTTCTTTCTGATATTATAGTACAGCTGTAGAGTGCAGTATATTTTTTTTACACAAATATCAAGAATATGTACTACAATTTCATTTGTATCATAAAAAGTATATATGTAATAACCGCGCTGGAGAACTGTAATAAAGATATATTCAATTAATCATTGTATATATTTTAAATTATCCTTTGAAAAAAAAAATATATATTATAAAGCTATTGCTAAGTTTTATTTGTTAAACTAGGATATTTAAAATAATCAATTTAGTATTACGGTTAAAATCAACGACCGACGTAACGTAAACATTCCCATTGGAGAATACGTGGGTTTATTGAGAATAAGTTGTTTGTACAATATGTCCATGTCTATCTGTAATGGCCTCCCCACACTTGTCGTTTTATTCATCAGTTTGCCCAAGTTTATTTTTATATATTTCACCTTTAAACGAAGGAAATATTGAAAAATATGTAAATATTGTAATATTTTAAATTATTTATATTTATAGATATTGTCGTCTTCACAATGCAGTTGCCAATCCGTGTCCAAATTCAATATCGTAAATAAAAAGCAGTGTCATAAGTGTATAGTTTCTATAGATGAGACACGCTCGTACCCCCCTTTGAAGAGTTTTTTTTAAATTATTATTATAAGAAAGGCGGTTACCACCTCGACACGCATAAAACAAGAATGTGCTGGTTTCTTTCCTTATAAAAATATATATAAAAATAAAAATTACCTCATTGTGAATGTAATGACACGACTCTATAAATACTAGGACCATTATTGTATACATTATACACCATATATTTTGCAAGAAGACGTATATTACTGAAACATACCAACTCTGCATATTAAAAATGTCCACAGAAAGAGAGCAAATAAAGGTAGCGCCACAGCAGCATGTGGGACAATTTTAATAACAGCGCCAAAGACTATTAGTATAGTATACTGAATATAAAAGGAAAGAAACACTTACACTTTGTTACTACTATACAAATAGTTAAGATTATAAATAATGCATATTTTTTTACTGTATATGTCACAAAAAACGTAAAAAAATTAACTTCACTCCACGCAGCCTCTGCCCTTTAAACACGACGCTTCAGGGCTCGATTCCCACTCAGAGAGAATGAAATATTTTCATTTTCTTAGGCGTTAGGTTCCGACTTTCAACAAGAATTGACACGAAAGGTGGAATGCGAGGAACGGAGTGTCTTAACACTAGGTTCCTCGAGCCTATGATTCCCTCTGCCTACCCCGCTATATGCGGGATGGGATACAGCGTGAAGCTATATATATATTTATATATATATATATATATATATATATATATATATATATATATATATAAATATATATATATATATATATATATATATATATATATATATATATATATATATATATATATATATATATATATATATATATATATATATATATATATATATATATATATATATATATAATTATTTACTATTTAAACTTGTCCACTGTATATACATCAATTATACAAGATGGCACTACATAATTCCACTCTTTATAATAGCGAATAATTAACTTACGTGGTAAAACTGATGAAAGTTGAATGCCATAATACAATGATGTTACCAAAGTAATAATGAAATTTGTAAATATTATGAATATAGCGGCGCCATCACTTTCATTCATCTGGCACATCACCTCACACACTGTGACATACGCGTGTGATAGGAATTGAATTTTCTTACTATTCATTGTCATATTACCTGTAAGATATATATATATATATATATATATATATATATATATATATATATATATATATATATATATATATATATATATATATATATATATATATATATATATATATATATATATATATATATATATATATACACACAAAATCAATTGCCATATAGAAAATATCTAAGGATAAACAAATATTGAAATATAAAAACCACTTAGCATTCTATGTATAAACCGTGGATTTGGGCCTGTTGTGCTTTAGAAAGCTCGGATCAGCGCCCATGACTTGCCGCCCATGTGCAGGTTTAAAGGGCCACTTTAATATTCGCATTAACACTCACGTTTAGTAGGTTAAATGGAAAAAATTACCTATTGCATTTGTAGCCATCGCCTTCAATTCAGTATTAATTGCTCTTAAAGTTACTTGTATCTCTAGTAAAAACATTATACTTTGTACTTCGAAGAAGTTCATAACCATATATGATACTGTGAATATAGCATAGTTGGTGGTGATTAATGCTAAAACAAAACGATTGAAGCATAAGTTTCCGTACAACAAAACGTGTACGTGTTGTCCGTCTGTCTGTCTGTCTGTCGAGACAATTACTCACAAGATCCCGTGCAGGTGTAAAGTTTAAGTTAATATCAAATATCCAGTTCTATTGTCTCCTGGAATACAAAATAAGTCAGTTTTCTAAGTTAACTTCATCAAAATTCAAATGGTTCGTGACATTTATGCTTCGTTTTTGCCACATTTTGTATGAATTTCGCCGCGTAATCATAACCAATAGAGTGTTTCCCTAGAATTATGAAACTTGGCAGGGAGTTAGAACTTACAGCATAAATTTAATTTATAAATTGAATAGAAAAATTTGAGTTTGTTGATCTATAATTATGAGATTGGTACGGAATCTTCAGCTTGCTTTGCTCTCATTTGCATCCACGCTCGATGAGTTTTTACTATACAAATTAAACAGTTAGAGGTTATAAATTTGCATATTGAAACTTCTAACAAACTCAGATGTGATGAGTCAGACTAATATATTAATATTGAAATTGTTATCCAAAATTTGCAGAAAATATATAGCAATGGAACAACGTATGACTGAGAATTCCAAGGAGTCTATTCTTTCCCGCTCTAGGAGGACAAAGCAGGACGTTGAGTTGCGTCACTTACATATTGATCGTGCAGTATAGGTAGTGTCATAGTGTCCAAAGAAAAACACCGAGTGATAAATCTCAATATACATACTGTAAAATGTCAATTGTTTACGAATGCAAAACTAAAAGTAATGTAAAAGTAATGTAAAATTTATTTAATTGAAAGCTCTCACAGACTGCTTGTTTTATTTGAAAAAAAAATTTGTGGTGGTTATTCCACTTATCAATTAACACGTTGATTCTATGAAACAAGGTACAGTATGTTCCAGAGTACCTGGTACCTGGTCAGAGCTAGTTCGGGCTTATAATATGAGTTCTGTGGGCTTTGTCATAACAAATGCTTTTTATTTCTCTTGGACTATGCGGGCAAAGTCGACTGTAAAAGCTTATTTATAACATACTAACTTTCTGTTGCATAATAATTAATGCATAAATGACGCACTTCTATTAATTGAAATATAGTTATTGGAACTATATAGGAAATAATTAATTTCAATTGAACGTTGTCTTTAGATGTCTCGTGGCTCCTTATAGTATTTATATCCATTTTGGCCTGAAAAGATTAATATTCATATATTAATAAAATCAGTTTATTTAAACTAATAGTTTATTATTGAGGCCATAGTGGCGCAGCTGCACAATTGATTTGTTGTGAAACACATACATTTGCTACGTGTAGTTGTCATCTGTATATTGCTAAGCAGATCGGGATAGAAGATAATTTTTCAAATATTATGGGGATAGTTGTTATGATGATGGAAGGTACAATTACTCAACTCTGAAACCTTGCTTGCTTGTATAGGCACCATGCAATGATTTATAAGAAGTGGCAAATAGCTACGTGGATGGTTCTTCCACGAGGAGGGATGGCACGGAAGATGGAAGATGAATGAATTATTCCATATGATGTGATAACAGAGAGTGAACGTGAGTGACAATGAGTAGGTTTGTTATTGTCCTCTAGATTAGTTAGTGTGGTGGTTAGGTAAGTAACAAGGTGACCAAGCCGAGGTTGCTTTAAGTTCGCTACAAGCTGGGTATAAGAAGAATATTCTTGTTAGTGTCGTATACGCCAAGATCCTGCAGCTGCAACAAGTAGGCTTGAAAAGAAGATTGATCTATTCCTAGTGATAAGCGGCTTCAAAATCAAACCACACGCGTGTTTAGGAGTGCTGAACTTGGGAACAGACCTCTATCTTATAGTTGCTGGAATATGTGCGTACTGTGATTCAAATTATTACATTAGATGTCGAAAGCGGTATATGAAGTAGCGGTATATATGGTATATGAAAAAATAGTTTTCAAGAAGCTAGACAAATGTCCAGTGAAATAGGAAATAAAAATCTTGAAGTACATTGGCAGAACCTTAGGAATTGTATGAATGAAGCAGCGACGGAGGTACGTGGTGGAGGGAAGAAAAGCTTTAGCAAAAAGCGCGATGAATTGTGGGATGACGAAGTGAAAGATGTCGTCGAAATAAAGAGGAAAGCTTGGCAAGATTATAACGTTTCGAGTATAAGCTGCAAAAACACTAAACAAAAGATAATGTGTGTACGAAAGACAAGAATTCTTTCTTGTGTTTCTTACACACATTAACGTCGTTTTGCTTACAATTCTACATAAAAGAAATAGAATAGTTTAAAATGAGGTAAAACAGCACGAACAGATGGAATTACTACCGAGATGATCAAGTATGGCTGCGAGTTTTGGACAGTTTTCTATTTTTTGGTCAGAGAAACAGAGGAGGTCCCAAACGATTGGTGAGGTGCAATCATTATGCCTTTCTTTAAAGGTTCACAGATAGACTGGAAGCTTATAGCTATCAGTTTGGTTAGCTTAAGTTTTAAAATGTATGCAAAACTTCAGCGAGAGGAATGCTAGATCATAGATGATGTATGGATCAGATCTTTTCTCTCTGCATGATCACGGAATTTTTTGGCAGTAAACTAAAAATCAATCGAAAAAATGCGAATAGTAGGCATTGATCACGACTTTGGAAGATGGAAGTGACAATAAAGATCTTAGCCTGAATGTAAGAAAAGGTTCTCTGATATTTAAAAGAGGTGAAGAACCCGTCCTGGGTTGCGAGATTTTCGTAAATAGAAAGATATTAGAACAAGTGAATGAGGTATGCTGTATGCATACTTTCGTATGATAAGTAGGTAAATCCTAGGTGTTTCGAAACAGAGGTAAAAATGCTTACATATGTCGTGGTAATAATTACCATCTTTAAGTATACTGCTGATCATTATCAACTAGCGCTTCAAAAAAGTGAAAACTAAGTATTTAACGCTTTTTTTAATACTTTCATTCCAATAACGTGTCTGTATTTTGATGCGTTTTATATTTGTTTCGAAAGCTTATTTTGTATTTTTATATAAATAGAAATTAAAATGATTTTTTCAGTGAAAGTTTTAAAACTGGCTGTTTCAACTCACCTCGTATAAGTTTTATATGATACTAAATAGCTTGTTGAATGGCACAGAACGGCAGGTACTAATGGAGAAGGCGGTTTGGTTACGTTCAGAGAATGAGTGAAAGAATGTAAAAATAAGAATATATGAAGTCAGTGGTAGGATAGATACAGAGAGTACTTCGGAACGTCAACAGAAGGGTTGACCTTCGGGAAGACAGTGTCGAATATACTGGAATAGGGCACGTAATAATATGAGGACCCACTGGAGGGTATGTGTGAAAAGATTGCGCTGGATAAGATACTGCTAAGGATAAAGTGTGAAGCTATGTATATATGTATGTATATGTCTATGTACACAACCAAAATGTGTCAATGTAAAGTGGCTGAAAACCTTATGGAGTCGACTTAGGTGCAGTATCATTTTATTCATTCGATGAACTCCGTAATAACTTGCAAATCCTGCAGAAGACATTGCTGTAAACGCATCTGGTATAACAAATGCCATGTTTAACAGACTCTTAGCTTTAACAGCTCGTTTTACCAAGTCACCGACGAGGCCGATTATAAAATTTGCATCTGCGAAAAAACTAAATTTAATATATTCATTAAGTTTAGTAAAATCAAGGTACCCTGCATTTTTTTTATTTGGAAAGACGTTAAGACGGCTTTGAAGGTGCATCTTTTATTGCTAGTAGTTTTATAGACAAATGCTACGCATGCATACAAGTATTGTATGCATGCGAAAGCTTCGCTTGACCGACTAATCGGCCAAGTCCAATGTGTATAGTGGCTTTACCGACTAGCCGGTACAACACTAATATGCATATTATAATAGAGTAAATTTGAGTAGTTTAAAAATAAGTGCTGAACTTACTTAAAAATGTTATCAAAATATAACTATATATAGCATAATTCTTAGATACTGTGATTTCATATCCATTTCCCAGCTTTTTAAACAGAAGTGGCGCTATCCCGAACACGCGGCAACAACGAAGTACTATCGCCAAAGTACCTCTGACTACACACACCCTATTATTCATTATACAAAACTTACTAAAAGAGAGAATGGGAGATTTTTAAACTTTTTAAACTAAATTTTTAAACTAAATGATATTTTAAATTGAGTTTTTATGGCCAGCTCTTTGCGTGTCGACGTCGTAGAGTGTTTTATATACGCTTTGATTTATTTCATAGATCATTTATAATAAGTATTATCAATCTAATGGAAAACCAATCTTTAATATAGTTAAACAGTAAGCACTGAATGTTTGTACGTACACCGGCAGAGCGGCGTCGTCGCAACTACTGGACGTATTTAAATTAAACTTTTTTTATTGTATAGCTATTAAGCTTGGAAAAGGCATACCATATAATTGATTTTGAAGACTGCATTACCTTATGTACAATCGTGCTAGATCATCTAGAAGTCTTGACTATAAGAAATAAAGAAATGGCGCCTTTGTAATAAAAAAATTAAAATCTGAAGCATTTCGGAATATTTTATATGGAAGCCTAGAATATTATATGTTATGTAAATGTTAAAGTCTTAAAGTCTACGCGAAGGAAGCAGCGGGCATCAACTAGTTGTATAATAAATTAATGATAAGATCGTTCACTTTTAATGTCAAAAGTTACAAAACATATTGACAAATGACAACTAAGTTTCAGATATGACTTTAGCTAAACATTTTATTATTAATTAAAAAAAAATATGAAAAGAAGAAAATAAAGACAAAAGAGGTTCGATGAGTTTTTGCGCCGGTGTCCCCGTATGGGCAGACGCACTGGATCGGCACAACGTCACCCTGCTGTGGAGGGCGTAGAGGGTGATTGTCACCCGGGCGATACGGGGGTACCGGACCATCTCCGGTGAGTTGGCGTGCGTGCCGGCTGTAGTCCTGCCGTGGGACTTAGATGCTATTACTCTAGCGTCGATATATTGTCGGCGTCGGGACCCAGCAATTGAGGACCCAACAAGGTCCGCAAGGTCCTTGTTACCACAGCAGGAGGAGCGGGATGCCGCATTGGAAGCGTGGGATTCCCGCATTTCATCCGCCTGCCGGAGGACAATAGAGGCCGTTCGTCTAGCTTTCCACCAGCAAGCAAGCTAGACTCATGTTCATGGATTTGGATGGAAAAATATAATAGAATCAAAATATGAATGTATCTAAATAAAATATTAGACGTTTTTTTTTCGTCACGTTATTTCCCACAAATACCAGGATATGCAAAGATAGTGTAGTGAGAGTAGTGTTAAGACACTCCGTTCCCCACTTTCCGTAGACGAGACATCGCATGTTGAGGGTGAAACTCAACGCTGCGTTTTACCTTGATACCAGAGCGAGCAAATGTAAATAATACATTTCCCCAAGTGGGAATTGAACCCACGAGCGTCGTTTACAGTAAGTTATTTATTTCTATTTTATATAAGTTAATTTAGTTTCATTCCCATTCCTCCGCCCTCGTAAAACATACTCAATTTTGGCGGACAGTGGAGAAAGTAGAGTTTTGACACTAGCCTATCTCTGTCCAACCTTCTATCGGGGTATTAAGTGAACAAACAATCAAATTTTTTTTAATGTATTTATTTATGTTAGTTGAGTCATAAATTTTATATCTATGCTTGTTTGATGTTTCATTTTGATAATTTATTATTTTTATAATAACCTTCAGATTACTATGTATGTATATTGAATATCTAATTATAAATTGAATTGACTCGAAAAAGCTTGTGCACCACGAAAGGCGGAAATCCAGGTAATCCATCTATAGCCAATGTATCGAAAAGTGAAAAGTTGGGAACGGAGTGTCGTTCCCTCTGCCTACCCTGCTATATATGGGATATGTGAAGCTATAAAAAATACATTTTAGGCTATATTATTTATTTTTCTTTGCACACAATACACAATGATAAATAAAGACGAAGACGAAGTCGCGGGAACCCATCAGTTATTGATGTTTTGCCGATATTTTCCTGGCCATTTGAATTGGATCATGAGCAGCAGATATGTGACGACCGCGCTTATAATCTGTATAAAAAAGTTAAATAATTTCAAAATTAATTTAAAGTAAATTTTTTATTCACGCAACCTAAGTATTTAGTGAAGTTATTAGTGATTTCACTTATAAATTATAATAAAGTATTTTATTTATATTTCACTTATTTTGCAACCATTTACTACAAATTGACATAACGTATTCAATAAAATAATGTAAGCACCTAATTTATTAGGTAAAAGTTATTTATAAGTTCAAGTTACAAATATATAGGTAAAGCTAGTAAAATTGCTCTAAGAAGGACTGTAGGTATGGCTGGTTTTTTTAAGCCAGGTTAACTTTTTAAAGTAGCCCATTGCACTAAGAGTTATATAGTGCACTTAGAAAGTATGTGTAATTTGTTTTTATTTCCATATTACTTAAAATTATACTCTGAAATGGATTTAAACTAAATGTGACTGAATCTCGTTGCTATCTGAATCTTCAGCAAATATCAAATAATCCTTTGTCATCCCAATCTTCCATAGTGTTTGGGTGGACTTAAGTAGATAATGTACAAGTTTTTTTTCTTGGTGCCAACAGATGCGTAGGCTAGAAATTTCCTTGCTGTAATTTATTATTTACTAAAAATAAACTCATTTCTAAAAGTAAAATATCCCTTGCCTAGACGTCTTTATTCCTCGCCTGAGAAATTTGGTACGGAACAGATTCGGTTCAATACACATAAAAAGAAATCAAATGGGTTCACAGACGGCTGGGAAACCGAGGGCCACACATAAAAAAAATAGCTGTCAAACATAGAAAAAAGGAGGAGGCATTTAATGATGTAATTTGCGAATTTATAATAACTCTGAAGTAATGAAGTAATACTTAACCGTTGTAATCAATGATCGATTCAACGTGAAAAATCCCATTGGCGTATGCTGGCTTGGTTAGTAACAGCTGTTTAAACAATATTTCCACATTAAACGGGCAGCGTTGCCCCAGTTCTGTGATTTTGAGATTCAATTTGCTCGTCATAACCTTCACTACATCCACCTAAAAGATTTTATATCAGTTTAAAAGAAATGTGAAAAGTCCTTTACTTATGTAGTAAAAATCACCTACTTAATGATTTTAAAACACACCTTGGGAATGAAATGCTCGCTTCGGTCTGTTTTAAAGGTATTATTGTCAACAGTGAATTGTGTAATTGCAAATTGCGAACTAAAAACAAAAGAAAAAGAAAGTCCTGCTGAGTGTCTTGCGCCGGTTCTTATTAGGTCTGAGGCATTAAGTTTAGTGAACCAGTGGCAAATTATTCGACGTTCAAAAATTAAGCGTGTATGTTTGACTTTGATTATACATGGTATATATATATTTCACGCCTTATCCCGCATAACACGTTGTACAGAGGGATTATATTGGCAAGACACTCCCTTTTCCCTTTTCGTACGATTTATTGTGTACCAAGTAACGGAACTTAAGTACGGATCTTGTCATACCAGATTTATGTACATTTTGTTCAAGCTTATAGTATAAAGCTGCGCCTCTACCGTCCAAAAGCTTTGGCCAATTCAACTAATCGATACACATTTATTTAACACATATATTTATACTATGTTTACAGCTAGTAAATATAAGGATACCTACTAAGAGAAAAAATTGCATTATTATATACTGTATGTATAAATTGAATCCCAAATTAAACTTTTATATACAGATAGAAAAAAAGAATCTCACCCCTCTGTAGATCAGATGTAACGTTTCAATAAATACAAGTACTCTGATTGTATAAAGGCAGCACCAGAAAAATTGTATGAAAATGAAATTAGCTGAAATATATCAAGTCGGTTGAAGCATAGACAACAATAACATTTACATATACTATATATAAGTAACATAATAAAATTTACTAAAAAATATTATGATTATTCGAAGATCGAGCTCAGTGACGTGCCATTGGAGAGGTTTTTGTCCAGCAGTGGACAAGGACAGGCTGATGACGATGATGATAATGATGATAATGATATTGAGATTATAGCACTATATTATACACACCGATAGACAGACAAACAGATAGACGAAAAACTAAGGGGTCTTAGCAAGGATTTAGTTGTCACCTTTTACGATAGGTTTTTGACAATTCAGGCGAATTCGCCTTATGATCTAATAATAATATGTAATTAAATATTACCTGGAAAAACTGTAAAAAAAGTGTCTCCATAATATCCAGTGGTGACAATGCTCGAAATAAAATTGGCGAACATTATTGCAACGATACCGCCATCCATGTTATTCATGTCGGAAATAACTTCACACACTGCGACGTAAGCGCATGCAATGTGATGCATTTCCTTTTCTACCAATTCTGTTTCTGTAAAAAAGCTACTTTTTAGGGTTCCGTACCTCAAAAGGAAAAAAACGGAACTTATATGATGGCGTTGTTGTCCATCTGTCGGTCTGTCCGTCTGTCCATTAAGTTTCTTTATATATCTTCTTCTACTTAGCATTATCCCGGCCTATTGTCTCAGGGTCTGCTCTCCTACTTAATCTACTCCACTTTGCACGGTCTTGAGCATCCTCAGTGGTTAGTCCATTGGCTCTCATGTCCTACGTCCAGCCATCGCTTCCTTCGGCGTCTGGGGGTCTTACTCCAAGGACAGACATATCAAGGCATTTTCTTCCGACGTAGTTCTTAGGCCGGCGCAAAACGTGGCCATACCATCTCAGCTCTTGGAGCTTATCCGCTACGTCACGGACCCCAAAACTACCTCGAATAAATGTGTTGCGTACGTGGTCAGCCCGCGTAACGCCACACATCCACCTCAGCATCTTCATCTCCGTGACGTGAAGCTCCGGAGTGTGCCGAGATAGTGCTGGCCAACATTCGCTGCTGTATAAAAGAACTGGTCGGATCATGCTCTTGTATATCAGCCCCTTAAGTTTGGGCGGTATTCTGCGATCGCAGACCACACCAGTGACCTCCCGCAATTTGGCCCAAGCAGCGCTAACCCAGGCGTGGACATCGTAGTCGATGCCTCCGGACTCGTGCATAATGGATCCAAGGTACCTGAACTTCTCCAAGTTAGAACATACAAGTTTTTTAATTTAACATTAAATTTAGAAAAAAAAAGAAAAAAACAATCTGTTTAAAAATACACCACATATGTATTTTTGGGCGTTTCCATAATAAGCCGAGCCGAAGATATTACTATTAAGTATATAAAAATTATTTAAAAATAATATTTACCTGATTTATCGAAAGAAAACATTGCGTTCAGTTTATCACTCATCAGTTTTAATACTGAAAGTGTTTCCAACACCAAAAATATGATTTGCAATTGTAGAATAACAACAATTACATATTCTATATAGAATATACCGTATGCTGCTACTATAAACGCTAAAAGGGTTGCCACAAGTAATAATTATTGTTAAGAAACTCATATAATATAGTACTAGTATACATACGGATTCGCTTTGTCAAATGAAAATAAATAAGCGTATCAAGCGTAAGAGTCATAGGTATAAGCTAAAACCCCGAGGTGACTGACTGACTAGCTAGCCTGTTGCTTTCCTCGAGAAATCGACTATTCAACTCTCAAAGAATTCTCAATTTGAACAAGTAGTTCTTGAGATTAGCGAGTCCAACTACACGAACACTTCAGCTTTTTAAACTTAGTATATTAGTAGATTCTAACATTTGAATTCTTATTATAGTAAGTAAGCATAGTAAAATAATCATAAAAAACTGTTCGTAAAAAACTATTGGAACTAGAACGTGTGCCTTTTAGATACAGTCCTAGAGGTCCACATGAACCAGGGCTTTCCAACCTTTCAATTGTTAAGGTTCCCTGGTATTATTTAGATAATATATCTGTGCCCTATGACATCTTGGTAGGCGTGTATTTGCAACCTCTGGTCTAAACTGACGTTCACACTTACATTGACTAGCCCAATTCTAACTAAGTATCAAATATAGTTAAATTCTTAATAAATATTATACATACTTTCCGTGGGATAGTCGATTTTATTGAAATAGACTTGTGTTATAAAATACGTGATCACTATAAGTAAATACATATTTCCAATAATAAATTTTATTGTGTTGTTAGATTTATTTTTGCCATTGTCTCCGGCCATGTCCGCCTTTACCTGTCATTCAATATTATACTCGTGAGTGGAATTAAATACTATGGATGCTGGTTAGGGAAGCTTATGAGTATATTATATCTATTTTAAAATTATTTTCAAAAGAACAACTGTCGTTTTTCTAGCCCGCTTTTCTCGGCGGAAACTGCATTCTGAACTGGTGGAAGGTTTTTGCAGGACCTTTATGATACTGATACCTTATGGCGTATTCGAATAAAGAATACTTTAACTTTAATTTATATTGTTATATGTGTGTAGTGTACAACACTACAGTGTTTATATTGAAAATAAATATAATTCAATCCCTAGACTGGGATTTGCTCACAACCCTAGCGTTAATACGTCATACGCTTTCTCACTGCGCCACATACATATGACGACTCAAAAAATTAAATAATTGGACAATTTATGATAATTAATTTATAACCTTATCAAAAAGTGTTAAGTGTTTTATCAAATTCTCCATTCTGCGTACACTGTTGTAAACGCCAAGTCCAGTGGTTAGCACAGCTGTAATAATATCTGGTATAAAGAGAGTAATGCTCGTTAACGATATAGTTTTAATCGATCTTCTTTCAAAGTCTACAACAAGACCCATTAAGTTTATTACATCTGTAATCAAATATTATAACAATGAGAAAATTTTATATTGTTTTGAGCTTCACTTCAGTTTGCAGTGTTTAAGCACTATTATCCGCTTTCCGTCTTAATTTCAATAGAGAAATTGAGTGTTGCCACTCAAAACATAATGTCTCGAGCTTTGTCTTTCGAGAGCGGGGAAAATGAAAATAATTAATTCCCCCGAGTGGGAATCGAAAACACGACCGTCGCGTCGCGTCCGTTTACAAACAGGTGCTGTGCCACTGAGACAGGCACTTGTAATATAATTCACAAGTGTAAATCGAATCATTGGTCCTTGTGTAAACATCAATGCCAAAATGCAATCAAAATTACAATCCATGTTTTAAATTTTTTAATATTTTATTTTTAATAACAAAAAACTTACTCAGTAATGTTATTAAAATGTAACCGTAAATGACCCATTTTCGAGATACAGATATTTTATAGCCATTCCGTACAGGTTCGAATTCAAGCGGCGCTATTCCCGCGAGGCGAGACAATCGAAGCACGTGCGCCAGCGGTGGTCGTACTATACATACTTTGTTCTTCATTTTATAAGCTTAGTCTGAAAGTATTATTAATATAATTTTAATGTTAATCTAACAAAGTACTTCAAAGATGTTTACAAAATAAATAAAAGCGAAATCGTGGCATGTGAAATCGATGCTAAATACAAATTATAACTGAAATTCAAAGTAGTTAATTATTATTATTATTACACAAACAAATACAACCAATTTGACAAATCAAATAAAAAAAAACAAAAACAATATACTTACTTATAAGGGAAAAAATTTAACAGTAAAAGGACCGAACCGAAGCCGAAGACCTATCATTTTCAGCGCTTTATTTCAGCCTCTATATTGTTCCAAACAGTGTAAATACATGTAACGTCAATTAATTGAATAGACAGATAGACAAAAAGACAGTCAACAAAGTGATCCTATAAGCGCTCTGTTTATTTTCCTTTTGAGGAACGAAACCCTAAAAACAACTACTTTCCACGTTTTATGGAGTAGGCATATACATCCTAGTGATGATTTTTCACTAGAACCGAAATGCCTACTACTCACGTATCAAATCTAACCTAGTCTACCTAAACCTAGTCTTAAAAACTAGTCCAACCCTAGCCTGTGGCTTTGCCCGTGTGGTTAAATAGAAATAAATGGCTCGAGCTACACCAGTACAGTGGGTTACATCGAAACGATTGATGTAATAAAATATAGCTCATTAGGTACTTACCTCAAGAAATGGACAAGCTAAGATTCCTACAAAAGATAATATCGATTCTAATTGCTGATATTAGATTGTTCAACCAAAGAAACCCATTAGTTTTATATATTAAAATTTTTATTTTACCTTTATGATGACTGCATTGAGGTCTTACAAAACTTAAAGTGACATATGTACTCGTTTACTTAGAAATTATATACGGTAGTTAATTATATTTGCTTTAAGTAATAATTAAACTAATTGTTGATCGCGACTTTGTTTGCATGAATTAAATAAAAACATTCAAGTTTAAGTTTCATTCTTCATTTTAATGTAATACTTATACGTTAAGGCATTTATTATATAAATACTTAGCCTATCTACATACGTAGATAGGCTAAGTATTTATCTCATACAGATAAAAAATATTGTATAAATATATATGTAAAAAAAAATTCGCTATAGTGAATTGGTAACTATTACTAACTTTTGATGGTAACTATTAATCCGTTTATATCTAAAGCTTCAATATATATAGGATATAGGAAGTTCAATCACCTTTTTATAGTGGGTTCAAATTTATATATAAGTAGATTTAAAGTAATAGATTTGGCATTTGTCAAATATTATGTACCTAATATTATTTTTAACTTTTTAAATTCATAAGGTTTTTATTAACAAAAATAATAATATATTAGTTTCATATAAATAATAATTTTGTTACAAAGTAAATGTTGTAACCAATTTTGTTTTTGTTTGTTTTATGTCTATACAATTAGTATATGAACTTAGTAATCATATAGAAGAAAATCAAATAACAGTATCATAATATCTGACATGTTATTTTATATAATAATGTTCAATAATTGTATTTTAAATTACATACACTACTGAGTAAAGAATGCAATGTACATAATGAAGTTATTTAATTATTATTTTTTCAGCTTTATTTCACATAAATCAGGGAAAGCAGAGAAAATGTGAAGTCAAACCATTCCATTTTCAACTAACTTAAAGAAAATATATAATATAAAACACATCATGTATATATGATTTTACTTTTTACTTTCATTAAGTTTGTTTCTCTCATTAGTGTGGATTACTTGTGGAACATTTTTAACATTCTCTTGACTCTTGACTCTGACTTGAGACAATGCATGTCCAGAAGCTCATTATTTTACTAGAGCAGAGCTGTTCCACTGTGTTAATAACTTTATTTAACTCTTATTGGTAAATAAATTGTAGTTTTGTATATTCATATTTTGCTTGAGAAAACAGATTAGATTATATTAACTACATAACCAACACTTCTATTCTTCTCTAGTATACATAATTAAATGCTGAAACATTCAGCATTTAATTATGTATACTAGAGAAGAATAGTATTATATATATTAAAAACTATATTATATGTACAATAATTGTATTAAGGCATACAAAGAATAAGTCAGATAGTTATACTAAGTTAATAAATTTATTAAAAAAAACTATCTTGTTCATTTATGTATCATATATTTTCCATTATAAATGTTGTGATCATAAATCAGGATGTATAGAAGTTTTTACTTTCTTAGTGGAACGTTCAGCTGGCCTTGCACACAAATATTTACCTAAAATACATATTTTAATATTTCTTACATATAATTCAAACACACTTTCTCGTTTTGGAATAGTAGTAATTACATTATCTTTAGATACTATCTTAAGAGTATTTTTTGTATCCATAATACAAATTCCCTTTTTTCCTACATAACTGGGGCATTTTGATCGTACAACTTGAAGAGCACTTCCATGAAAGTCAGCTTTATACAATGTTTGTGTAAATTGTTCCCAATTTTTGCCACCAAATTCTGGAATAGGTCTATCTAATTCAAGAATTTCAGCAATATATTCAGACCAAATTGCATTTACTGGCAACATATCCCTATATTGTACACTATTCCTTGGTATGGAGAAAAATCCAAGAGCCCTTTTTTCCTTTCTAGTTAGTACTTTGGAATTCTTCTTCATTCGTTTTTTTGTTTTTTGTTCTTTGCTTCTACTCTTAGCGAGTAGAAAGTCCTTTTTTAATTCATTTTCTATGTTATGTACATCAGATCTGGGAACAATAGCTTTTAAGAAATTTACAATTGATTGAGAAGCTTCGTCTTTTATTTCTACTGTCGTCATTATAATAGCGATTTATAATATAATCCTGTAATCCTAATGTTGTAAATATATTACTAGGACATTCAAAGTTAATAATAGTCATATAATGTACGAGGTTATATTGATACACGAGTGATTGTGACATTCCCAATCCCAAATCGCAATATTTTGTAAACAAATACAGGCCAAATGTCAGATGATTTCCTTTGCTGCCAAAGATTTTTTTAATTCTGCGATGGAATCTTATTGTTTAGATTTTTATACTTGCTTCAGTTCAAAGTACAAATTAAAATCAAATTTTACTATAAATTTGTTTATGTAAAATAATAATTCATATTAGCTAAATAATCATTTATATTTTATTTTAATCAAATGGTTAGTATTGTATTTTACTTATTTTAATGTCTTTTAATAGCTTTTTATATAGTAATTTATAAATTATCATATATTAATATCATATAAGTGTTTTAGATATTATCATAAATTATTTAAAAATAAAATTGTAACTATTTGATTAATGAACCTCTAATATTTTCAACACAGATTAGAGATAATAATATAAATATAAAATAATACGTATATGAATATGACAAAAACAACTTTGAACTTTGAAGGTCAACTAAGTTACGAATATAAGTTTTAGTAGGTTATTATTATTGGATTTTCCAATTTAAAATAGAATTTACACTATATATAATTTTGTCTAGATAATTAAAATAAGTTAATTAATTATTTTCTTTAACATAGTTGCTTTGAATTTGTAAAATTAACATTTAAAAAAATTATAGAAGTACTATCTAAGATGTTTGCGAAAGTGCCTCAAGTTAGTTTTAATAATGGACTTCAAATGCCTATCGTTGGTTTGGGCACATATGCGGTAAATTATTATTATATTTGTATATACACTTATAAATTTCAGCTTTTATATATGCACTAATAATATTTTAAAATATTAGCGTAAATCTGAGCCATGGCAATTTCGGCAAGCAGTTGAATGGGGTATTGAAGCCGGCTACAGGCACATAGACACTGCTACTATGTATAAAAATGAAAAAGAGGTCGGAGAGGGAATTTCGAATAAAATAAAAGAAGGATTGGTCAAAAGGGAAGATTTATTTATAACAACAAAAGTAAATATGTCACAATTTTAAATCACAGTAAAATACGTTTGTTTTAATCATTCAATCTAATAATTTTAATGTTCCATAAAGTATTTTAAATATTTTATTACATTTTTTAAATTTATTCATCTCTGTAAACAAATTAATTAAGGAAACTAATTAATTTATTGTATTATTTTAATTTTAAATAATAGTATTTATTATAATTTGCATTGCTTTTTAGCTTTTTAATGACAAACATGCAGAACAAGATGTTGTACCAGCTTTAACACAATCCCTGAAAGATATGCAACTCAACTATATTGACTTATATTTAGTTCATTGGCCTGTTTCAGTTAATGTAAGTAAGAATATTTAAGAAGTTTCATAAAAACCTGTAAATAAAATAATTTATATTATATTATTTTATTTATATTACAACTTGTACTTTTATAATTCTTTTTAACATTTTATCTAACTTCCAGTCAAAAGGTGAAGATATGGCCATAGATTATTTAGAGACTTGGCGAGGTATGGAACAAGCTGTAAAACTTGGTCTGGCAAAGTCTATTGGGGTATCTAACTTTAATGAAGAACAATTAGAAAGATTATTGAAACATGCTAATATTAAACCTGTTGTAAATCAAATTGAGGTAAGAATATATTTTAATTAGCCTATATTTAACTATATTTTATTAAAGAGCATGTAATATTAGGATACTTCATATACTATTTTGTGCCTCTTTCCCAGCATGGTTTTGTGGGAAAATTAAATTATACTTTGTTTTACATTTTAAACATGTTTCCCTTGTACAATGAGGCTAAGTCTAAAAGTAAACACAATCATTGGGATGTAGATCTCCATTAAAAGCGATGATACTTTTTCTATTTTTAATTTTTTTTTATTTGTTCTATTCTTTTAACACTAAGGGTTGCTTGGTATTCTGCTGCTCAATCTGCAATGCATTGAATTGAGACAAACAACAAAGAACACAATTTTTGACAGCGTCTGCTATTAGACAAAAAATGGAAGCCAAAAAAAAACAATTTGTTAGTTTACATTGAATTCACAACTATTTTGTTTACAGCTGGGCACTTCCTTACTTTAAATATACTGGTTATTTACATTTATAATGATAGTTTTTGTCTTTTTCAGATTAACCCAACACTCACTCAACAGAGTTTAGTTGAATTTTGTACAAAAAGATCTATAATACCAGTAGCGTATACTCCATTAGGTCTCTTATCTGACGCTCGGCCAGAGTTCATCGGTAAAGATGTTATCAAAACCGATCCAAAGTTAACTAAAATAGCTGAAAAATATGGTAAAAGTAAAGCACAAATTGCGTTGAGATATTTGGTAAGTAATTTTTTGTATGTTTGTATATATATATAATATATATAATATATATATATATATATATATATATATATATATATATATATATATGTATGTATGTATGTATGTGTATATATATATGTATGTATATATATTTCTTTGTTTTTTCCCTTCAATGTGACATGTGCGAAGTGATTTGAGCTCAAATGGCACGCTCGTAACACCATTACTTTAGAATATAACAGAATAATCTATTACTTATTATAATAATTTTTAAGATGTTAATCCACATTGATGATAGAAAAAATAATTAAAGAAAACATGTAAACATTTGAACCCGCGCCTCATGGAAACCGTCATGGAAAACCGTTCTTTCAGAATCTTACAGGGAGATTCTAACAACGTAATCCCTACAGAAATGGTAACGATATAATAAGTTGTATAAAGCACATAAGAATTTCGATGAGGAAGAACGCTTAGTGGTCAGAACGCTTGGACGGTTTCAATGAGTTGCGGGTTCAAATCCAAGTTCAGGTATTAAAATAACTAGCTTACCTGATGATTTGTCTGCCTTTTCAGATACAACGCGGTATACCAGTACTACCAAAATCGTTTACAAAGTCTCGTATAGAAGAAAATATAAATATATTTGATTTTGAATTAAACAATGAAGAAATGGATATTGTTGAGAGCTACAATATAAACCATCGCTGTGTTCCGGGCAGGGGGATGGAGACATTAACTTATTATCCTTATTAATATTATATGATTTTGTTTTATATTTTTATATGTTTTGGGTGTATTTAAAGATTATTTTGCTAATGTTTAAAAATTACATTATTTACAAAATAATTTTTTTCGGTTTCACACTTCCAACCTCCCTCCCTCCCTTGCGGGTTCAATTCCCACTCGAGGGTATGAATTTCATTGCCTCTCTCTAGCGTGACAAAGCGCGCAGTCCCACGCGATGTCGAGTGTCTGAACACTAAGTTCCCTTTGTCCACCCTGTTATACGCGGATAAAGGATATCTATTTATTTTGTTTATAAAAAAATATTTAAAGTTAAAATTTTTAAACTTTATGTGTTCTAATGTTCTAAAATAATTTAATAAAATAATTTAAAAAAAATAATTTCAAAATCGTTCAGTTTCTGTTACTAAATTCTAATTATTTCTTTTTAATCTTATTATCCAAGTCAATTTTTAAAAATTTTATTAACTATTGATTCCGGTGATATGGTTCTTAGCTGTGATAATAAAGAATTTTAAATGTGTTATTATTTCATTTTAATTCTTGGGATTTACTAAATATACATATATATATATATATATATATATATATATATATATTATATAATATATATATATATATATATATATATATATATATATATATATATATATATATATATATATATATATATATATATATATATATATATAATATATATATATATATATATCCTCTGGCTAACCTGCTATGAGTGGGCACAACGGGAACGGGAGGAAATTATTTAGAAAAAAGCCATTTTATCGCCATATTTTTATTTAACTTAAAACATCAAATAAATAATCGATAAATCAACAGTCAGTGGGAAAAAAAATACAAAATTGCTTTTGGAATGTCCAGAAAGATCTCTCAATTAACTTGTAAGTAATAAGCTCTTAACAGTAGACAAAGGTTCCCGAGAGAAGATTGATTATTGAGAGATCTTTATACTATTATAAAATATTTAAATAGAATGTCAAAAATAAAATGCATAATTCAGTGTAAGTGTATATAGGAAATATGGTTCTTATATTGTGAATTTTTAAAGTTCGTGAAATTTTTTTTAAATAAAAAAAAATAGAGCCTGCGATCCTTCGCATTCAACTTACATATATTTTTAGAAGCACATTTCTAACACACATTACACATAAAATGTCATGAATGTATCAGAAGTAGAAATAGTGTTTTTTTTTTAATACAATATATATAAAACACCAACAACTATTATATTATAAAGCATTAAAAATAATAATAACATAATATATTAAAAATAATTAATCAAATAACAACATAATATTTCAAATAAGTGTAAAAATATAAGCAATAATAATAACTTATGAGAAAAACAGTATTTCTTTTAAATGTTATATATTTTTATTCATCAAGAAATAATGATGAACGACAAAATATATATATATATACATATATATATATATATATATATATATAATATATATATATATATATATATATATATATATATATATATATATATATATATATATATATATATATACATATATATATATATGAATTGAAAAGATCAATATATAATAGAAGATTTATTCTTATGATTATATGATTTGACCCTTTAATGTCATTAAATGTTTTTTGTTTTTTTTGTTTCATAAACAATTTAAAAAATTCAGAGTAACAGATTGTTAAAAAAGCTATAATATAAATAAAAAAAATCACATATAAAAGAACCCTGCGAGAAGATAAAGCAATAAAATATAAACAAATTAGCTTAAATACGACTACAAAAATATATTTTGTACAATACGCTACTACTGTAGAAAAGTTATAAATTCTGTACTTTTATAATACATAAGTATATTTTTTAACAACCAAACAATCAACATATAATTTATATGATTATATCAAATTTTATTAAACATAACTTTTTTTCAATAAGTATATTAAAATATTTAATATTTTTTTGATATGGCATCATTTGGCCAATCATTACCATTCAGAAAATAATGATAAGTCAATGTTTAAAAACAATATTTATTAAATAAATTCTGCTTGTAAAAAAAAATCTGTCACTTATCGACGGGCGAAAAGAAAAAAAGTCACCTACAAACAACGTCAAAAACTTCTTCACTAAATTTCTATAGGAAAATAGTGTATCTAATTATAGTAGTAAAATTTTGAAACAAGATCACGGTTATTTTTAATTTTCTAAAGGTTAAAGTTAAAAATGCAAAAAAAACTGATTAAACTCTAAAATCTCACGGTTCAATTGTTTGTTTTCCAATCAATATCATTCAAATCAATTCTTGTTTAATATGTAGTTCATTTTACAAGATAAAAAATCTTTATATCAATTTGACAATTACTTAGGACAGTTAAATTTAATTATTTAAAAATGTAACGATATATCTCATTTAAATTATAACCGAAAACACAACATATGCGACAGTACTACACCATAAGCAAGCATGAACTTATTTTGACAGATTAACCGCCATCTTGTTTCGACGCCATCTTGTCACCTACTTCCATACATAATTGAAGACATCCATAATACTATCGTATATAGTAAATGTAATAGCTACATCGAACACAACTCTACTCAATCTCGGCACTGTACCTTTATAAAAGGCCAACGGACCTTCCGCCTTCCATGTTTTTATGAAACAATCCCATGTGTTCTTGTATCTGGCAGCTTCCAGACCTTGCATTCGCGTTTTGACGACGTCTATCGGTGTGTTGCCGAATACGGACGCGGCACCTTTAAAAGAAATTTATATATTAATTAAAATTTATTTTTCAATTGAAACAATTGCAAACTTCCTTTTATTTATAGCAGGCAGAGAGAAGTTAGTGTCATGAATCTAGGCTTCCTGCTCGAATTCGAGAGATTGGTGGTAAAAAAATATCGGAAGTCAACGTCGCGATTTGTTTTAGGCAAAAGAAAATCATTTTCCTATAGCGAGGATCGAATCCGCGACCATCGCGTTATGTCAGACGCTGTCCAAAGGACAAAGGAAAGTCTTATTTTGTATGTGATTACAAATGTAATCGATACCATAGAACCTATACTTTCAGAATACCTGACGACCTCAATTTCGTTGAAGCTTTACAGTATCAGGGTAGACAGGTCAATTTTTTATTAGTTTAAGATATCCTATTAAAGGATTCCCCGAATCTTATTTTGAAATATTTACCATTTTATTTAAGCCTATATTCTAATGTAATCTAATTCTAAGTAACTAATGTAACAAATGTATGTTTTTAAAAAGTGATTATGTAATGATGAATGTCTCGCATTTATTATCGACAACTGTCCAAATTTAGGCTAGGTAGGGTTGGCAGCGTAAGCCTTACGTAGAGATATTCTGTTCTCCAATTTCAGCTTGAATTTGACATTACTTGCTGGGTGTCAGAACTCAACGTATATTATTTTTAATGCGATATTTAGACAAGATTAACATTGTTCATTGAAAATAATTAAATAAAATTTATAATAAGCATTTATATAAAATATCTCATTACCAGCTACTCCTCCGAAACACGCAACGACATATTTGGGCACATGTTTGTCCCTATCTCCCCCCTTGTACCAATCCCTAAGAGATTCAACTACGAAGAAACGTATAGCTTGATTGCTACCCTGTTTCATTATCGTAGCGGTGACACCCTTGTAGACACCGCCGACGCCTGAAATAAAAAAAAAATGGAATTAATCTAAAGTATCCAAAATATAAATAACTAGTCTTCCGCTCGCCCGCTAAGAACTAGCGGAATATTCATTTAATAAATTAAATATCTTATAATTTCATATTTATTGTATGTATGTCTATTTAAGTGTATAATATATACTTTTATATGTTTGTATGTACATGGTAACCTCTTATGTATTTTTTTTTATTTATTTATATACGTTTGTGTATCTATGTGTATATATAGGTATGTGTATGTATGTATATCTATATAAATTATTATTTATGTAAGTATGTTTAGTATATTTATATATAATACCTTAAATGTATTTATAGTCGTAATGTAATACTTTTTGCACCTTTCTGCACTGCTACTGATTCCATATGAATACTAATCATAACGGTTGCCTGGAAGGGATCGCTGTCAGCGATAAGGCCGCCATTGCACATAATATACACATATAATTCTGTTTGTGAAATGTTATATATATTTTTTTTGTGCAATAAAGTATTATTATTATTATTAAATTTGGTTGACTTGACTACTGATGATCCTTCTAATATTTTAAGTAATTTCAAACTTTTTTCGTCGTAATTTCAAGCCTTATATACAAAATTACAGGGTCCATTTTTCCTCCATTTCCCTCATTTTCACAATTGTTATTTCTTGGGGCTTAAGGTCTCTCTCCATTTTTTATTTTGTCAAGTAGTAAATCGGTCTAGTAGTTTTTGAGTTTATTCAATACAAACAAACAAACATACAAATATTTCCTCTTTATAATATTAGTATAGATAAAATGGAATGCGTTTCTGATATTGAAAGTAGCCAAATGTATATATTGTATTGTTAAGTTAGTATTTGGTTTTGTTCTTAGAAATGTACCTATCCCATATAACTAGATTTATATCAATTTATTTCAATGAAGATGTTACTGAAGTATTATTAAGATAATACGACGATAAGGCGCATAATTGTATTTTTACATTTTACTTACGAGTATTATTGGTATTAAGTAAGATTTTAACTTCATAAAAGTAAATATTAAACTTTAAAATCCAAATACTTCATAATTTTTTTTAAAATTAAACCTTTTTTTGCTCGAGTACGCAGTAACACAACAATTTTAAAAAGAATAACAATTTTTAACTGTACTAAAACTTTGTCTACTAATATAAATAATTTGTTCAGCAAGATAACTGAAAAAAAACATAGGCTAAAACTCACCTTCCTCCCTTACAATAGTTCTCACACCATGGAAGAACCCCTTGAATCTTGGTTTTTCTAGTCTCATATCGTTTATGAACTTCACTTTGACAGTCTCCATGGGGGTCACGGCAAATATAGCCTCAGCCACACCCGCGGCCAACCCACAAGCCAACTTGCCAGTGTTTGACAATGTGCCATTCTCGTTAACCATGTATAATTTTGCTTGCTCAAATACACCAAAACTGTAAGGAATAGTTTAAGCAAAGCAAAACTGTAAGAATTATATATGAGAATAGTTAACGAGATGGGGACAACTTTCCATAGCTGATGGTAGAAAAAAAAACATACGTTAAATATGTATACGTCCTTTTTTAATTCTTCTCCAAAAAAAAAGTTATGAAATGTAATTAATACTCATATTATTAGCTGTTAGGCAGTATTAAATTAGATTACACGCATTTCTAATATAAAATGGGACAGGCAAAGCGAATATAGTGTGGGACAGAGTAGAGAGATTAACCTCACAAGAAATAAAAAGGCAACGCGAACATTCGCTTATCATTTTACATATTTATATTGTATGTTTATATAGCTATATATATATATATATATATATATATATATATATATATATATATATATATATATATATATATATATATATATATATAATATATATATATATATATATATATATATATATATATATATATATATATATATATATATATATATATATAAATGATTTGTATCTTAAGTTAAGTTCTCCACATTCTATCTAAATTCGGGATATATCATGTTGACTGGCGTAACTCAGCGCCGCACTTTGTCTACCAGAGCGGTACCTATTGCCATTCATGATGTTCTAACATAGATAAATATTATTGAAGTGGAAAAGTTAAATAAATAAAGGGCTGATAAAAAATAACCTATCAGTCCATTTAGCCACTAACGGTTTATTTACACAGATGTGCCTATTGAGATTATGTCATTAATCATTATCGTACCAGTTTTATCTGATTGTTATCACGATAGCATATATATATATATATATATATATATATATATATATATATATATATATATATATATATATATATATATATTATATTATATACATTTTTTTTAATTTTTTATTTTATATACATTAAAAGAAGTGTTTTTATTTATATGAGAGTAGGTAGATCTTTTGTTTTCGCCGCAAATCGCTTATGTTTATTATACAAATATAATTGATTTGTAAACCCGATGTCACGTGCACTTCACAGTGGATCGTGGTCATAGTGATCGTGGACTATCTCCATGGTTCACAGGACTAGTGTTACCACGCAAAGTGTTCGAAACGTCGGGTTTCCAAAAATATGTTTTGAAATACTAAAAAAAAAAACACATAATCAATGGGTTTTCATTCAATTCAAGTTTTTGAGACATATATATGTATTATTTTGAGACATATATGGTATAATACAAAATCGTGTACGTATAAAGAATATATAAGGTTCATAAAACCTTAAAGACCAAGACGAGGTAAATTTTAACTTTTCCTCGTTTTGGGTTTAACCGACAGACAATAAACAACTAGAGTAGCTACGCCTGTACTAATCAAAATTGTATTCTCTATACATGTATTGAATAAGGTAACGTATTTTTGCTACGATTGCGAAAATCACTTAAAAATTGTAGTTTTTCACAAAATAATAAATTTTTATATTAAACTGTTTTGGGGCCGCCATCTTTGGTTTATATAAAAATTTTTTTTTTAAATGAAAAAAAAAAAGGCTGCTAGTAATTCATTAAAAATTTAAGGATTTTACCAAACCCCCTTTTCCCCTTTTTTTTAACAAAAAAAATTTGGGTTAAATCTTCAAATTTTAAATTAATTGTTTTTTGGGGCCCAAATTTTAAATTTAAAAAAAAATTAAAAAAATTTAAAATTAAAATTTAAAAAAGGGAATTTTTTTTTCTTGTTTTCCAAAAAAAAATTAAAAAATTTTTTTAAGATTTTATTATAAAGGAAATTTTTTTTTAAATTTGGTCAATTTTTAAATTAAAAATTTAAATTTTTTAAAAAAAAAAAATTTTAATTCAAATTTTATTTTTTAAAAAAAAATTTTTTTGTTTTTTTTTTTTGCCTACCCTAATTTATTGGTTGCCAAATTTCTAATACCTAAAATTTTTTTAAAAAAAAATTTTTAAATTTTTTAAAATTTTTACAATAATAATATTATTTTTTTTAAATTTATTCATTAAAATTTTTTAAATTTTTTTTTTTTAATAAAAAAAAAAATTTGGAAATTAAAACCCCTTTGCATGTTTTACTAAGTATAAGAACCGTGGGGTTTCGCATTTTTAAGGGAGGTTTTATACGGGAAAAAATGTTTTTTAATTTTAACCCCCCGGGGAAACAACCCCTTTTGGTTTATAAAAAATTTTTTTTTAAAGTCCAAAACTGTCCCCTTTTTTAATAAATTAAATTTTCCCTTTCCCCCCATATTTAAAAAAATTTTTAAAAATTTAAAATTTTTTAAAAGGCTTACCGATAGTCATGAGCGGTATCAATTGACATCGTAAATGGACTATCAATTAAAATCATTCGCGATTGCCGTGAATACAACCGTATTGTATTTGTTTGGCAATTAAAAAATTTTTTTTTTTTTGAATTTTTTTTTGGGCCCTTTTTTATTTTAAGCAATCATCAAAAAAAATTGTCAAATTTTTTTTTGGTTTTTTGATTTTGGGAAAATAATTTTTGTTAAACTCCTTTTTTAATATCAATAAACTTTTATTAGCGTGAGTAAACGAGGATAGGTAAAACTAAAAACGTTTTAAAAATTACAAATTTTTACAAAAAGACACTTCTAAAAATGAATAGCTTAATGCTTTTAAAACCCCCCTTTTCCGCTCTCCTCCCGGTTCGAAAAACAAACAAAATTTTTAACGGCGTAATCAAAAATGCATATTGTTTAAACCCAAATTTGGGGTTCAAACCCCTTTTTCGAAATTCAAAAGGGAAAAGGGGTGTTAAAATTGATGTTCTAATTGAATTTTCTCATATATAATATAATATTATATATATATAATATTATATATTAATATTTTAATATATATATATGTTATATCCATTTTTATATTAAATAAAATACCCCCAAAACCGAAACCTTTTGAATTTTTTTAACAATAAAAATTTTTATATTTTTTTATAAAAATTAAAAAAAATTTAAATAAAAATTAAACAAATAATTTTTATTTATTTATAATTAATTATTACTATTTATTTATATTATTATTTTTAATTTCAAATTATTTATGCGGGTAATGCGGGATTTAAAAAATTTGGAATAACCTTAAAAAAAAATTTTACTCCTTTTCTTTTCCCAAAAAATATTTGAAACCCCTTTTAAAAAATTGAACAGAGTAAAAAAATTTAGAAGGAAAGTTTTTAAAACCAAAAAAAATTCTTTTACACGGATTTTTTTGACATTGTTATTCTTCACATTTGGCATATCTCCCTATCTATCTAAATAGCTATATAAACGGCAAACCTGACTGACTGACTTACAAACCTATCAACGCACAGCCGAAACTACTGTACATAGGACAGTTAAAATTTAGTACAAGGGTTTTTTCATGATGTAAGTGAAATGTGATGTAGAAATTCAACAAGATGTAAAGTTTATATGGAATTTTCTTATATATAGACTTAGAAATATGGAAAATAGGTATATAAATTTTGAATTACAATTAAATGATCTGTGTTGACGAAATGGACAAATTCTCCCCTAAAGGGGAAAATGGATGAATGATGAATGTCACTGTCAGCTTTATGTGGCTTGCTTGCCATTAGTGTATCACATAACTTGGTCATTCTAGCATCAGCTTCCAAACTGGTATAGAATGCTGTTTACCTATCCGGGGTTAATCAAACATGCCTTTCTGATAACTAGCATACACGTGGACGAAGTTGCGGGCAAAAGCTAATCTAGAGATCAGATATCAACGCTCACTTTAGATAAGTGCGTAGAGGCGGAACTCAACGCTGTACACTACTCCGAAACCGTCATGCCACCATATGTCGGACAAGTAGTCAGTCAGTCAGCAATAATAATATTATACAACCGTTGATGCCTAAATTGTATTTAGCCTGAATATAAAATAGTGGGTAGGAATGGTTATGTCATACGTGTCATACGTTAGGTACTAGCCTTCACGTAGTTGTTGATATGGGGGAAAAAATATAAATACCTTGAAATAGACATTTACATACGTATCTTAGAATATTTACATATAAATAATTGGTATTCTTGTTAATTAAATATATAAAGTTAAGGTATAAAAACAGTACGATTATTGTGCTGAGAAAAAAAAAATATAAAAGTATATATGATGCTTATATGATGCTTTTGCAAGTGTGTATTTGTTGGTTATGTGTGTGTGTGCGTGTAAAATTTTATACATTTACAACACTATTGTATTCTAAACTAGGTTCAAAATTGCAAATAAATATATTAACTGATTTCAATTTCGTTTGTCAAATGATTTGTTTCCAAAAAAAAATCTGGACATTATTAAAGTGAATTTACGTATGAGCGTATAATATTTATATATTTCCGTGGCGGTTACATTCTAGGTCAAGTGCTTTTGATCTAAGGTCGACAGTGTGCTATAAGTGGATTATATTTTTATAGCGTAAAGGTATATTAGGAATACTAGCAACAAATACTGGCTATGCTTGGACACCGATATCATAATTTCCTACATAAAATTTTCCTTACTTACTCAGTATTAACTAATCTGCTAAAGCAAGAACTATTCAGTTCTTCTAGATTTCAAATATCCAACCATTTTACATATATATGTACACACTTTAAGTCTATAGAGTAAACAACTAAAAAAAATCGACATACGAAGCCGATATTTAACGTATACGGGTTCCTTGGAGTGTGTCGGGGAGATGCTCCCCGGTTTCCTTAGGATTTCTCCTCTCCTAATCCTATGGATATGCTATTGAAATGGGATTAGTATGACAAGGATTATCAAGTCCACGCAAACGAAATTGCCGGTGACAACAAGTATCTATCTATATTTATAATAGAATAATTTTATTAAACGATTTTAATTTAGACCGATTCCATGGCATTCTATATGTTACAAGGTCTCCCCTGAGATGTAACAAACGACATCAAAAAAGTTATTTTTGATTAATTTATATATAATATAATTATACGTTAGAATCGATTCTGGTAACACAGAAGGCTTTTAACTTGTCGTTAAAAATACGCGCTTAGGTTGTAGGTTCGGTTTCCGTTTGGGGATATATGAATATTGTATTTGGAGAAAATCATTTTCCCGATCATGAATTCATGATTAATGATGTATTTCATTCTTCTACAATGGCCTCAATTACATTATTCATAATAGCTAATTACAAAATTAATTGTTCTTTAATTAACAATTTTTGCAGTCATTTACTTATATTTGATACAAAAATGCCAGTTTCGCAAATTTACCATAATACAAAGATTAATTTAATTTTTAAGTCAAATCAAATCGACAAGAATCCATACAAAAATAAATTTAATTATCAAATATATATTTTCACATAATTTATTAAGTATAGTAAGGTAAATATAATCGTAACGTATTATTATTTGTTTATGTCAAACAAGAATATTTGTCAACAAACACGTCATTTTAATATGACAGTAACACGATATGACAAACTATGCGGCTTTGACGCACTGTATACAGATGACGTATTGGACATATTTTTATCGTTATAACTTTGTTTGTTTATTTCAGCTTAATAATGTGTACTATGTAACAACACGTAACGCTACAGAATATCTTATCAGAGGGGGGGGGTAAGGTAAATAATTTATTCCTCTGAGTAGGAATAGAACCCATAACTAACGTGTTTACAGTCAGACAAAAAAAATAAGCAGATACACGCTTTTGCACGTATATAGCGGGGTAACAGAGGGAACCTAGTGTTAAACCACTTCATTTACCCCGCTTTTCGCTCAATTACGTGTTGAGCGAAACTTGTTTTGTTACCAAAGCGAAGAAATGAATTAGCTCATTTCCTCCGCACCCCCACAACCAGATAAGTGCCCCTTACAGATTAAATTGTTCAATTAACACGAAAAATCCACATCTTCTGAATATTTCCTTTATTGAACCGTATAAAAGTGCAATATAGTTATTACTTATTACATAAGTAGTATGAAATCTAAATCTACAGATTTCAAGCTTCCCAGTTATTGGACATAGCTCTCAGATAGTGATGTAGGCTATCATTCTATTTTCGTATCACAAACGTAAATACATCGATTAAGAATGTATATATATATATATATATATATATATATATATATATATATATATATATAGTGAAGCAGTCCAGATTCGTTTTTATTTTCGACCTTCCATTAGTATAAATATAACGGAGATTGCTTAATTTTTCTGTTATTTCTCGACAAAAAAAATGACGATTGTATAGTATAAGAGAAAATTTTAACAACATTATGTATGAATAAGGTCGGAAGGATAACGCGCCGCGATGGGCTCGATTGATGTTTATTCCTATTAAATTTTACTTGTCTAGCCTAGCAAGGTATGAATGACGCAGCGTTATTTTTACGCCACCCAATACGTCTTAATTTATATACATAAATTCTCTATACTAAATGCGGAAAATATAATACCTCGATACTTTCAGAAGAAAATCCATCCTTTCTAATCTATAATAATTATAATAAAATAGTAAAAACTGTTTGTTTGCTAAACACACATATTTTGAACTACTGGAGAGTTCAAAGCATTTTTTTTAATATCCTTATTAGGTCTGGGAAGAACGTATAATTTATATTGTACACTGGTGCACAAAATGTCACACCATAAAAATATGTTACCCAATAGTTTTTAACTGTCTAAATAAAAAGTTTCTCGTTAGCTAAAGCTATTTAGCGTGATAAGAATATATCGATGACATACAAAAATCGAATATCTGGAATATCTATAGGAAACTAACAGATTACCGAAACTATAAATAAAAACAGGGTGTAGCAAAAGTTGCTCAGCATGATGTGTCTTTAACTTTAATTTTAATAAATCAATTGAAAGTAAAGTAAAAATGTCGATACGAACGAAGTTGCGAACACCAACTAGTCAAAAAGTTTTTATTAAGGCCATTGTGGCACAGTAGAATAGCGTATGACTGTAAACAAGATTATTGTGGGTTTGATACTGCTTGAGGGACAAATTTGTTATCATTTCTCCGCTCTGTAAAGACAACATATGGTGTTTATTTCCGACACTCAACATGCATGTCTTGAATTGAAGCATAGAATAAACATACATTAAATATCTAAATATAGCAAAATAAAAAAACAGGTACAATTTGTATTATGTATATCTTTTTAAAATGACGATTTGATAAAGCCAATTGTTGATAACGGACTATATAATCTTTATGAAGTCTGTGTTAACATACAAGATATATAACCTTGAATATAGAAGGTATATTCAAGGGGTAACATGGGATAATATAAAATTTTATCAATATGTATTTTTTCTACTTTAAAAATGTACAAATAAAGAAATAGTTATATATAATATTTTAGTTGCAAGTATATTTTAAATATCTCTTCCATCATAATATTGAACTATCACTTTTTTTTACATTTTTTAATATAAGCCAATACCATTAATCCTTGGTCAGTTCTATACAAATTTGAGTCCAAATTAAAAAATAAAAAAAAAGTTTTTATATGTACTTAACACAATATATAATTGGAATATATCAAAACATTGTCAAGAAAAACATTACTTAATATTCTTGTAGCATTAATACATAAGTAATTACAGATTATCTAATAAATCCACAGCATTAAACCAAGTAATATAAGTGTAAGCAAAATTGAATTTATAATATGAAACTAAAGTTTATCTTAAAATAATAAAATGATAAATAAGTAATGACATACAATTAGGATTACTTCTTTTATTGACATCTTGCACAACAGAGCAGTGTTAAATGATAACTACAAAATTTAGAACGCTCATTAATTTACTAAGAAAGATTAAAAAGCTTATTTAGAATTAAATATAAAAATAATAAAAAAGGAAAAAAATATAAATATATATAGCTTCAAATAAATATATACCATTGAATTACTTTTTTTTAACTAGATACATATAGAGAAAAATATTTTAAAATATCCAAAAAGGCAACATAACTAATGTACCTATATTATAATTATAAATACAAATGCAAATCAGTATGGAAATAACCAAAGTTTTTTTTACACCTAATGTCAAATTATCTATATGTGTTAATTAAATGATATAAACGTACAAAGTCCATAAGTATACGGAAGACTACACTACTCTTTTATTTTGCAGACGAACGTTTGTAACTGATACTTGCAATACGATTCTAATTGGAAATTTTATCAAGTGTTCAAAAGTACTTTAGCACGTGCTATGGTTTATTTCCTTCATTACTTATTGTGGAATGACGCAATATACGCTTGTATTTATTGAAATAATATGTTTTCCCTCTCACAATTCGCAGAGATATTTTTTACGTTTCATCCATGATAAGATACACTAACGTTATGAATGAAAGTCTGATCAGAAAATAGTTTGGAATATAGACTGACCTTTTTCGTCCAACTGGAGTTGTGTTTTTACATATTCAGTGGGGAATGTTATACAAATTTCAATGCCACCAGTAATTCCGCCGGCCACTACTCCTTTAAGTCCGACAGATCCTGAGCCACCCGCCGCGGCCGCTGCGCCAGTTTCCGTCATCCATGGTCGTTGGAATGGATTTTTAAATTTTTCTGTCCTAGAAGACATTATAAATTTTACGCACTTGTCGTTAATTGAACGACCACGACACGCGGCAACACCCCCTCGTACGAGACTTAATTACAAACTGAATGACATTATGTGAATTGTAAGAACTAAGAACTAGGAGGAACTATTGCTGTAATGGATTGTTCAATTGATCGGAGCGAATTGAATGAATGAACTTTTTAGTTCAATATACTAAGATTGTGTGGCAGAACAATTTTATTTAAAAAAATGTATAGCCATCTTGTGACGTCACGAGACGCTTTATTCTCTTGACGTTGTCAAGCAATGCAGTTTGTTCTCAACTCAGTGAATATTATTATTTCTGGTGGCATTATAGAGTTTATTAATTGTTGAAGGAAGAAAAAAAACGTGAAAATGGCTTTAAGAACTTACGGCGACAAGCCGATAAGTTTTCAGATAGAGGAAGGTGGAGATTTTTATTGTGTTGGATCTGAGGTATTTAATTATTTCTGTTATGTATAACTTTTTTAATATGATATATTATATTAGAATTATGTACAATAATACTATTATAATTATTATAAGCACTATATATCTATTAATTTATTAAAAAAACGTATTTTTAGGTTGGAAACTATTTACGATTATTCCGCGGTTCTCTTTATAAAAAATACCCTGGCATGGCCAGGAGAACCCTGACCAATGAAGAAAGAAAACGATTAGTCGATAATGGTTTAGGCCCACATGTCCTGTCCAGTTCTGTATCATTATTAAAAGCCTCTGAAGTAGAAGATATTATTGAAGGAAATGATGAAAAGTAAGTATAGTATTACTAATTTCTAAATCATATATAAGTTAAGCTTAGTTTGAAACAAATGATTTTTAGAACTATGTCCTTAACAAATTTGAATATTTATATACATTTTTATCTTTTCTAAGGTAAATATACATTATTCAACTTTTTAATGACTTTCTTGACTATCACTAGTTCTTTTCTTTATAATATGTAATTATTTACACACATATACACAATTTTCAGATATAAAGCTGTGTCAGTCAGTCAGGAGCTAGCAACTCCTCGTGAAGGTAAAGGAAAAAAGCCACATAACCCGTCATGGTTGCCTGTTATGCCAAACTCTTCTCATTTAGATGCTGTTCCACAAGCTACTCCTATTAGTAGAACTAGAGTTCATAATAAGAAGGTATTTTCTTTACTTACATATTTGTTTAGTTTTAATTTTCATGCATTAATTCATTCAATTAAAACTCTGCATGAAAATATTAAAAATGCTTGTAGATTCAATGCTTGTAGCAGTTGAATCATTGTTTTTATAAAAAAAAATTTAAATGAGACTACAAAATTAGCTTAAATATATTCTATATTGTACAATAATAATTATGTATATTAATTTAACTCAACTATTCAAGGTGAGAACATTCCCTCTATGTTTCGATGATACGGATATGACAGCAATGTTGGAAAATTCTTCACAAAAGCAAATTCTGGTTCCAATCAGATTAGATATGGAAATTGAAGGGCAAAAGCTAAGGGATACATTCACATGGAATAAGAATGGTATATTTTAGAGTATTAGTGATTAAAATATTTATTTTTGTTCATAACATTTTATTTATTACTTATATTTTACTCCATGATGTTTCATGGTAATTCAATTGGTTTTTTTTATTTTCAATGGACTAATAGTGTTTTTTTATTGTATTAGTAAAGATTTTTAAATCATACATCTGAAATTTGTTCAATTACAAATCCCAAACCAAAAGTTTGAATTTGGACAAGAAACAGATTACAGAGGGTCACTAGTTTATTCTAGCTTAGTAGCCAGCTCTATGAACGTAATGTCAAGCTAAAAAAACTTGTACAGCATATTATTTATTCCAGAATCAATTATAACACCTGAACAATTTGCCGAAGTCTTGTGCGATGATTTAGAACTAAACACAAGTACATTTATACCAGCTATAGCTACGTCTATACGACAGCAGATAGATGCTTACCCAAGCGAGCCGCCCGCCATTTTGGAGGAGCAAACAGACCAGCGTGTCATAATAAAATTGAATATCCATGTCGGAAATACGTCTTTGGTTGATCAGGTAGATGATTTTTACTCAATTGCTTCAGAAGTTGGATGTTATGGTAAGAACGAAAAAAGAGTGTTCAGGTCATTTGGGCATGTTGAAAAGGTGCAAAGGGAGACCTCATTTGACCTTGAGAACATGCTATATTATATTTTACTTGAGGATATCGTTGTAAAACCTATGATCCACTAGGTTACATGTATGAATAGGCTTAGACAGTGGATGAAGCAAGAGGTATGAAAGGACTGTAGCGTTTGATGCTTCTTTTTCGGGCCTAAGGATGTACTGAAGTTAAAAAAAATATATCCCTATCAATCCCTAAGCCAAAGGAACAGGAATGGTCCTCCAGAGATCCCCATTGTAATAGCATTGTCCTTTATATTAGTTTAATTTATAATTTTAATATAAATATTAAAGGTAGAATGGGATATGGCAGAGAAGGAGAACAATCCAGAACAATTCGCAATGAAACTATGTGCAGAATTAGGCCTTGGTGGGGAATTTGTGACAGGCATTGCTTACAGTGTGCGGGGTCAACTAAGCTGGCATCAGAGGACTTATGCGTTCAGTGAAGCGCCATTACCAGTTGTTGAGGTTTGTTTATGTTATTTATATATATTACATACAAGCAACCCGTTACTGGTTTCGCTTGACTCCTAGACGCGTCTTTTTACTTTTGCATTTCAAATCACTTTAATATATTTTTGCTGAAAGTTACTAGCGCGAGGAAATGCCCTTTCTCACGTAAATCCCGGTCCCGTGGGAATCCCCGAATAAAAGTAGTCTATAACATATCGGTCCACAATCTCCTATGTTCCAGTAAAGGTTTCATAAAGATGGATTCAGCCGTTCCGCAGATTATCCCGGACAAACGTAAAGACAGATAGACTAAAATTTAAAAAATGATTTGTTATTTGTTGTAATTACCAAAATACACAGTTATTTTGAAATCACAAACAGACACTAGACAGATAAAACTCGTCCACTACTGAGTGCCTGACAGACAACGAATAGTTGATATTATGAAGCCGTATCCAGAAATTGGTCGTGTAGTCCTTGGATATTGTAGGGAAGCACAAGTTCCACGGGAACCGGGAACGGGAATCAACGGGATTTCGCGTTTATAGTCCAAGCACGAGCTTGACGGCAAAGTAGTTTATTATATAATTAATATTTAGTTGTTGTTATATATTATATTTATTCTTCAAGGCCACGTTTTATTTCGCATAATCCGTTATTTTAAACACTAGCAAGGTGAATATTGTAGATATTGATACGTACTATAATAATAACGTAATATTTTTTTTGTTTTTTTTTTTGTCTTGAACATTTTATTTTGGGTTACCTTTTTTTAATTTTTTTTAATGTTTTGTTAGGATGTTGTTTTTTGTTTTTAAATTTAAATGTATGTTAGTTTTACATAATTTTCTTTTATATGGATAGCTAGTTTATAGGATAGGTGTATTGTACATTTTTAGTTAGAGATTTCGTTTACATGTTAAGTTAGCCTATAATTGAGCTAGCCTACAATTTTTTTTATAGATGTCCTGTACAGTGTACACCAATTCTGTGTTAGTATGTAAAGTTGGCTTCCTAATAAATAAATAATAATTAAAGGTGAATATTGTAGATACGTTCTATAATGTTGGATATTTTTTCGTCCTATCATTACAGATTTTGTATGACTAAGTTTTTCATATCATCGGTTATATTATTGCATTTTTATTAGGGATCCCTGTTTTTTTTTTGAAAATGTAATATAACCTATGTCGCTCAGCTTTCTAATGGTGATAGAATTTTTGATATCAGTTCAGTAGTTTTGTGTGAAAACATTACAAACATACATCCAAAAACACAAATGTTTTCTTCTTGTTATACTTTAAATGCGTGTTGGTGGCGGATCAACGCTGTGTGTTGCCAGTGCTGGGAACACTATTTATAATAATAATAATATTCCCAATTCTATTTGCCCATAGACACCTTATCGTCAACCATCCGAAGCTGAACAATGGGCGCCATATCTAGAAACTCTCACCAACGCCGAAATGGAGAAGAAAATAAGAGATCAAGATAGAAACACACGACGAATGAGAAGATTGGCAAACACAACACCGGGTTGGTAAATTATATATAATATATATATATATATATATATATATATATATATATATATATATATATATATATACATATATATATATAATATAGCGTATATATATATATATATATATATATATATATATATATATATATATATAATATATATATATATATATATATATATATATATAACTTATTTAATCTATTTATATAACAGCTATATCTAAATTTTTTTTGAGTTAGTAGTTAGTACACTTGTTTATATATTATACTTCTTGAATGCTTTTGTTTTTTATAAATGATTTGAGTTGGAGAGAAGAAAATGCGACTTAAGTAAAAAAAATTATGAAAATTGCTCGATATTTATTATCAAAACAATAATTTTCAAAATATCCTTACAAAATAAAAAAGTTAAAAAAATAAAAATCAAACAATAATTGTTTATATGTATGCTAATAATATTCTTCAATCCTTTGTGTGGATTAACATATTTTATTAAAAAAAAACAATTTTATAATCTATATATACTTATTACATAGAAAACGGAGTACTTAGTGTATTAACACTTACTTATCGATTTTTTATTAATATCGATACATTATTTAAAATTAAGTCTACAGTAAATTTTTTTTTTTTATTTATCAGTATTAAAGTAAAATGAGTACAATTAACTATTCTAACTAATTACAATCCTGTTTTAAAGTGTTTTTGCTATTAATAAATACATATTATTTCGAAAGTAGGTTCTATTTATGGATAAATTTGAAAGCATATATATCTGTCTTTTTCACACGTATACAATTTTAATTAATGATAGGACGAGACATGTGACATTGAATCAATTTTATAGGAATTCCATACTATGTTAGAGAATAGTACTATATATAGAAATTTTAAAGTTAACAGCAGAGTATCCACCGATAATCTAATGTTATTTATAGATATAGATTTTTAGGGTTTTTACCAAAAAATCTTCCAAATATTGTTGATATTATAGAAACTTTGAATTTATTTGTATTAAACTTTATTATCAAACCGTTATGTCTAATAATAATTAATTAACTTAAAGTACAAGTTATCGTTACTCGTTTATATTTTTTTCATAATAATTTTAATGATTTGCAAAAATAAAACTATCTGTATATTAAGATTTAGATCTCCATTCTGATATTATAAGTTATTACAAATATTTCTCTATAAAAAAATATTTATTTTGTCATATAGTAGGTTAGCACGATGTGGTGTTCATTATATAAATAAGACGTTTCAATTAGCTCGATCGATCACGACTATATTCCTAGCTAAGAACATTTAAAATGTATTTTGTATATACATTACTAATAAAAAATATTTTTATTATCACTATTATAGTATCATAAATAATCACTGTCTGTCCCTATGTATGCTTAGATCTTTAAAAGTACACAACAGATTTTGTAGCGGTTTTTTTAATAGATATAAAGACTCAAATGGAAGGTTTATATGTATAATACATGCACTATATAGGAGAGGAACAATGCTCCAAAGGCTTCCAATATTATGTCTTTCACATGGCTTTTTCAATTATATCCCGCTCTTTCAAGAGCATCTAAATATCTAAGAAAATATGCTGTGAGCTCCTGTAGTATATTTAGTATCTATATATATATGCATGATTCGATTATAGAGCGAATAGATAATATCGTTTCCAATCGAGTATGCTATTATTCAGCTTAAATATACTAATTGCATGTGGATATTTATAATATTTTATAATTTAATATATTGAAGTGTTTTTTTTAATACAATATAGATATTGTTATTAATAATTCTGCATTAAAAGTAGTTAATTATTTAACTAACATAACGGTGCTATATATATGTCATTCGTTGTTAAATTAAATAATTTATATAAGATCGGAAATCGAGACCTAAGTAACTAATTTTAGATATTTTTTTGCCTTTGTCTTGGATTCTTTTAAAAAACGTGAGTTCATCGTGTTGCGTGGAGACAGGCGTCTTACTATAAACGCAATGGTTATGGGTTCTATCCCCACTAGAGGGGGAATGAATTATTGTCATGTCAGTCACACACCATGTTAGTTAAGCAATTATTTAAGACTAATTTTTATGCAGAATTATTAAAAAAATATATATTAAAGTAACTGGACTGTTCAACTTTTATCACATTAAATTGATTTTTGTTTCAAAATTATTCGTTTCATTTTATTACCAAACTCATTTGCATTGGGTGATTAAGTTGACACAATCTGCTTACCATTTCATTTTCATATGGTAACACTGAAATTGTATTGCATTTATTGTTTGAGCATGGCAACATCGATGTTTGATTATATTTTGCATGTTTTACTATATTTATATATATATATATATATATATATATATATATATATATATATATATATATATATATATATATATATATATATAAATTTGTTTGGTGGCAGATGTATCGTTGAGCCGCGCCGTCAACCGCCTGATCCGTGCTGATGAAGCACTCTTCCAATCTACGCCGGAGAAGAGAAGGAAAAAGATTTAATCGTTCGACGTTATTCTGTAATATTTAATGCTAATACATATTAAAAACAATAAATTCCGTTTTATTTAACGATTGCTTTATAATGTTCAAACAATTTATATACTTCATGACAAAATCGTCTTTGATATCCATAGACTATGGTTTATTTTTGTGGTATACAAATATTTCTATTATGGATTTATAAATTATAATATATTGCATTTACAGTGTTTTTAATGGAAGCCCTGAAAAAATTAGTGGATTGGCTACACGTATCGTTAAATTACGTATGTACCTGTGGAGCTATCCGCAGGGTAGGCAGGGGGAACCTAGTGGTAAAATACTCCGTTCCCTTCCGCCTTTCGAGAGATTGCGTGCTGAGTGGAGGAACTCAACGCCGCGCTTTGTCTTGTTACTAGAGCGAAGAAAATGTAAATAATCTACTCCTTAGCGGCAATCGAACCCATAACCGTATACAAAAAAAGAACGGCTCGATATTTCAAACCAAAATTATTGTGCATCAAATAGAATATTAGATAGTGAAATTAATGCATATTATTTTGATTTTTATATTTATCAGATTTAAAGTTAGTACGTAATTTGGAAATTGACATTTGTATGTAATTATTGGTATTATTTTGTTTTTCCTGTACAATTCCGGGCTGCAAGTTCGATTGAAAGAGAATTCTTTATGAGATCACTCACATTAAAAAAAAAAAAACTCGTATATATTTAAGTATTATTAGCGATTGGAGCTTCCATCATTACTCTTGAGAATGAATTATTTACCATTTCCACGCTTGGTAAGACTTTAAGCTGCGTTTAAGCTTAAAGTTTCACCACTTAACACTTAAATTCTTGCTGAAAGTAGAGAAGAAAGACAGAAAGGAAGGAAGAATCCTTCTTTGTGATAAAATTATCAATGTGCAAGAAAATTAAATAAATAGATAGATAAGAAAAACGTTTAAAAACGTATTAAAATTTGACCGCAGCTTTTGAGACCTCGGAGCCGTCGAAGCGCTCTATAGTTATTAAGTTTTACGTTAATTTTCATATGCTTGATACAACTTAATTTTGTTGTTTTAACATATATATATATATATATATAGCTTTATATATATATATATATATATATATATATATATATATATATATATATATATATATATATATATATATATATATATATATATATATATATATATATATATATATATAATATAGATATATATATATATATATATATATATATATATATATATATATATATATATATATTATATATATATATATATATATATATATATATATATATATATATATATATATATATATATATATATATATATATATATATATATATATATATATATATATATATTATATATATATATATATATATATATATATATATATATATATATATATATATATATATATATATATATATATATATATATATATATATATATATATATATATATATATATATATATATATATATATATATATATATATATATATATATATATATATATATTATATATATATATATATATATATATATATATATATATATATATATATATATATACACCAATACCTCCAAACGTTAAACGTAACGGGTTATGTTCCAAAAAACGACGCATAAATTGATTTTCGAATCGAAGATAGGTTCCAGGCTTATGAAAATATCTTTACCTTATATAAGATACCTATATACAAAGAACTTACTTAATTAAACAATATAAACTACATAATCATTTAATTTATGAAAATTAAAATTAATAACCGTCTGATGAGTCCATAGTAGCTGTTGTAGTAGGTCGGCTTTTATTTCACAAAAAATTGGTCCAATGTTTGTTGAACAGATTTTTTTTTCAGCGTAAGATAAATTTCCTTGTAGCAATTGTTATTCGTAGCTACCGTAGGACACTTTTAAACTTCTTCCGCTGTTAGGATCGTTTTTTATAATAATTAAACTAAACTCTAAGAAGTGAAAATAAAGTTGTATTAAATTTCCGTTGATTTTTAGTTAGAAAGGGAATCCCCAAATTTTGATGGCATTGCGCAATTAAAAACAAAGGTGTTGCCATATTATAGGAAAAATATTAAAGACTCGAAGATTCGACTTTAAGATTTTAGAGTTACCTCTTTTAATTTGTTAAAATATTTAAAATAAACACTGTTTCTAGTACTATTAATTAGTACACTATGAACTTAATGATATAGAAGAGCGGGGTCTCCTAAAACAGGCTTGTTTTTGCTTAACAGGAGGCTCCAATCACTATGATAATGTACTTAATTTTGAAAACGAATAAATTATTTTTCTTTTTCGAATCCAAAACAACGCTATTTCGAAAAACTAACGACGCGCAGTGAAAATAAGTAAAAATTAAGGAGCGACGCAACTTCGAAAAAAACGCAAAACGAAACGACGCAAAGCGGGGTATTGGTGTATATATTGTTATTAAGAATACAAAAAGTAACCCAATGGAAATCGTTTTATGTGGACACTTCGCCACTGCTTTGGATACGTAAGCATGTGAAAGAATGATTCATGCTGCACCAGTATTTGCAGGATTGAATCGTAGCAATAATACTCAAAGATACTATTAGAGATTACTACTAATGGACGTACCAGTACTATTACTAGTGATGCTTATTTTACAATTATATTTATTTTAGAGGTATTTACTATATCCCATTTGGTGCACGAAAGGTCCTGGAAGTGTTGATATTAAAAAAAATACACCTACAGCTTATTGCGGATACGAGCATAGGTTTAAAGCGTTTAAAGCTAGACGCTGTTCAACTGTGCCACCACAGTTGAACAGCGTCTAGCTTTAAACGCCGGGTTCGATTTTTATTGGGTGTAGTGAATTTCCTTTTCTTCCTGCTTTGTTTAGACAAGGGGCGGCGTAGAGTTCCGCCACTCAACACAAGATTTACTCTTTCTCTTCTTGCTTACATAAATTGTTTAAAGTGAAACATGATATATCTTTCAATTTCTGTCTTACCAATATAGCTAATATATACAATATATTGTTATCGCATGCAAATTAGTAGTCTTCCGTTATTTTTTTTTTCGAAATTTAAAAAGATAAGTTAAAATTGGAATGTTTTCAAAAAAGAAAAATGCATCCAAATACCAGTTGTTCTATAAAACATTATTTTTTTTAATAACAAAGTGATGGAGTGCCTTCTTCCAAAACGCTGCAGACAATTAAGCCAATGGATGAACATCAAATGCTGACCATTTAATATATTTAGCTCGAAAAGCCATAAATTAAAAACGTAACTGAACCTGGCTATTAATTATATGTGAGTAAATAGTTGCTGTGGGTTTTAACATCACTAAGGAATTTTAGATCCGGTAAAATGTTTATTGGAAGAAGACTACAGTTGATCTTCGAGAATAGTTATTGTTGATGATACTGGAAGAAGGTCACGTAAAAACCTCGAGGACATCCCGGACGGTATATATGAAGAGATTAATGACAGTGGACAAGACGAGTGTTTCTTCCTGTCTGACTATCCCGCTGGGGATAAAGCGTGAAATTATAGACCCTTGGTGCCTCCGCTATTCTTTAATAGAGAAGTGAAGTAAAATTAAATGTACTTTTTGTCTATCCTGTTAAATGTTGGAAATATGTACAGGTAAAATAACTATATGTAGCGTAGACACGACGTAGAACCAAGTGCTACGAACAACGTAAACTTCGATTTTATTTAAGCGTAGCACGTCTAAGCGAAGCGGCTACGATAAAAGTATAATTTACATAACTAATATTAAATATATTTTATGTAGACTAGAGATTTTTTAACTAAAAGCACAATAATTTGGATTAGCTTCCCACACGAGGTGATGTTTAAATCAAAGAAAATATATATATTTTTATGTTTTTATTCTATATAATATAGAATATATTATATAATAATACTTACTTTATACACCATATATGTATATTATGATGTATGAACAAAATTTTTTATTATATTTTTTTTGGGAAGGTTGATCACAATCCTTATCTTAATCTTTCATTCAGGAACACATATTGAATAAATAAATAGCTTCACGCTATTTCCCGCACATAGCAAGGTAGCCAGAGGGAAACGTAGGCTCATAGTAATCTATTGTTAAGACACTCCATTCTTCGCCTTCCGCCTTTCGAGGCATTGCATGTTGAGTGGCGGAACTTACCGCCGCGCTTTACTTTCTTGCCAGCGCGAAGAAAATGAAAATAATTTATTCTCTCCGAGTGGAAATCGAGCCCATAAACTATCGCGTTTACAGGCAGACGCTGTGCCTCTGCGCCATGGCGGTCATCTATTGAATACTTATACTTAAATATAAAATTTTAGGTAAACAGGTAACGGATATAAAATAATATAGAAGTTTTGTTATAGTTAACGAAAGGTGCCGGCACTAAAAGAACGAAGAAAAAAAAAACATCACAACAAAAACATTAAAGTATAATTTTCATTTACAAATGAATATAAAAAAAAAAATCTCATTTAAACACGGTGACACCGAAATATTAAGCCTCAGAACTTTTGGGGAAGCACGTTCTTTTAAGCCTTATCTTATCGTAAAATTTTGCCACAGTACAAAAAGAAAAATGACATTTTATTATAATTACGTATCTTCTGGAAATTGCAAAATATACAATATATATAAGAGGCGTATGCCATGCCATGTCATGTAGGCGATCGTAGCGTAGTCCATCTACATGACTGTAGGAACGCGATGGTTGCGGATTATTAATTCTTTTGCGCGGGCAATTAATTCTTTTCTTTTCCTCATTATGACCAGGCAAAGCGCGGTGTTGAGTTACGCTTTTTTCCCGTCAACGCACAATGTCTCGATAGAAATGAAGAATAGTGTCTGGACACTAGATTGTCTCTACGTATCGGATAAAGAATGAAATTAAAAGAATGGGAACCTATTTGTAAATCAAACCATTCTCTGCTGCTGAGGTACTGGAAAAATATAAAAAATGCAATATTTCATATTTTATTTTATATATTAATATTAAATATGACGACCGTCATGGTGCAGAGGCACAGGATCTGCCTGTAAATGCGACGGCTGATGCGACTGTGTTCGATTCCCACTCGGGGAGTATGAGTTATCTTAATTTTCTTCTTTCTGGTAACAAGACAATACGTGGCGTTGAGTTCTGCCACTCAACACGCAATGCTTCGAAAGGCGGAAAGTGGGGAAGGGGGTGCCTTGACAGTACATTCCCTTTAAAAAAGTCCTTATTGCACCAAAATATTAATACAATATTGGTATTCAATATTTTACAAAGTATAGTGCAAAGGCGGCCTTATCGCTTTAAATGATCTCTTACAGGCAATCTTTTAAACATAAAACCTTAAGTAGGAGAAACGAGACTGAAGTTGGCGGATAATGTATAAGAATGTTTTTTTTTTAATTGCTATAATACATACACATACATACATAGTGAATATAACTTATAATATATACATAGATCCATCCATATATATATATATATAATATATATATATATATATTATATATATATATATATATATATATATATATCTATATATATATATATATATATAGATATATATATATATATATATATATATATAATATATATATATATATATATATATATATATATATATATATATATCTATATATATATATATATATATATATATATACCTACATATGTACACAAACTCATAAAACAATACTCTTCGCGGCGATGCTTAAAGATGTTAAGTGTTTTTGAATATCTGATAGACTGCGGTAATTGGTTCCATAGTTTTATCGTCTTAACTGTGAATGATTCACTATAGCACTTGGTGCGACATAGTGGCACCTCCAGTACATTGTCATATCTTGACGGACTGAACGACGAAGACTGAGGCAGAAATAGAATGGAGTACAAGAGAATATTCAATAATATAGTCGTATATTCTCAATCTAAAAGTAAAGCAAAAGATCATGTTTTGGAGGCGTTAGTTTATATAGTAATTGCTTTTGTCACAACAAGACAAATCAAATGGGTAAAATAAGAGACTGAGCTGATAATATTATAGTTTTAAGTGGCAATCAATTTTACCATCTCCTAACTAAACAAAAAATGCGGCTGAACTCTGCTACTTGAGGGACCCATGTCAATGAACTATCCATCCTGATATCCAAATTCTTCACAAAATTACTAAGCACCATGCAATTACCAAGCATTATAGAATGGAGCAGGATGCAGTTAAATTTAGAGCCCAAATTTGACTTTGCGTAACCAAGGATGCACTAAGATATGCTGGGGTTTAACGATTATCACACATGATTTGGCCACACTATTTAAAAACGAAAAATATATATTTAATAAAACGCCTCTTAGATACCGTACAAGAGGCGCTAGTTTTGCTCTACTACATTCAAATTTCTAAAATATTTTCCTTTCTTTAGTATCAAATAGCACTTTACAAATAATGCTAAAAAACTTTCTAGACAAAATTCGCCTTGTTTTCCCTTAACTAAAAGTAAATAGCTTTCGTTAGATTTATCAGGCCTGAAAGCTCAACCGTTACGGCAGGCGATTCAAGTTTTTGAGAAAAACATTCGTGTGCGCATGTGCGGGACCCACCAATGCTGTATGCATCAATAGTGTTGGACGATAATACATGAATGTTAATTAAAAATTGAATTATTACGATTTTTTTTGCTGTTACAAAGTAAATGTGTATATAAAATTAAACTTACCACAGATTAAAATAATGATTTTACAGATCATATACAAATTTAAAATTACTACATATATTGCTATAAAAAATTAAAAAAAAATTACAATTAATTTTATCTCATAAGAAATAAAATAATTTTGGTTTTTTATATAAGAGTTGTTACCGTTTGGATTTACATACAATAGACTTAATTCTTTAAATAATATTTACCTAATGGTTACATAAAATATGAAATAAATATATACTATATAGTACATAAATATTAAATATTACATATATTAAAAGAATCACATTTCCTTTGTCGATACTTTCACAGCGCTAGCGGCAGATTTCACGGAACGCTCAGTGCGATTAAATGTTTGGAAGGAGCGGAGGACAGCTTCCTATCCGTGTTCTTCTCGCGTCAACGGAAAATTTCAACTTTGAATTTCAAACTAAATTTAATAAAGATTTAAAAGTGAATTTAAATTTTTAAATGTACTTTGTTTTATTTTAAAAGTGTCAGTTAATACATTTTATTATTTTGTGATTGTGTTTGTGTATATATAACTTTTGAACTAAAACAGTGATTATTATTAGTGATATTCTTCTGGAGTAAAGAAAAGAAAATATTATGTAAGTGTTTAGAGGTAGATTATAAATATTTAATAAAATCAATATAAATATATTATATTAAATAAATATACATTGAAAGGATATACATATATATTTTTTTAGTATAATAATTTATATTTTATTTTCAGTCCTAATGACAGAAGTAAAGCCTTCATGAAAATAATATATAACTATTTAACATTACGAGAGCGATTTTCAATTATTAATACATTTTACAAAGAAATATTATTAATATTTTTACACCTAACAGGTATTTAGTGTTAGTAAGTAGAGATTATCGTAATTGGCTTAGTTGAAAAGATTTACTAAATAACGACTTATTTATTATTATATTATAATATATTATGGTTATAATATAATCAAGGTAAAAAATATTTTATGGAACTAATAACTAAAGTTATAGTATATATAGTATATATACATATATATATATATATATATATATATATATATATATATATATATATATATATATATATATATATATATATATATATATATATATATATATATATATATATATATATAAATGTAAATAACTCGATTCTCATTTATTCATTTATTTATTTATTCACGATCGTCAACAAAAGCATCATTACAAAACGATTAAGTTGCAAAATATTTTTTTTTATTATATAAAAATAAAAATAACATTTTCATTGCAATTCCAATTTATTTATTAGCTTTACGCTACATCCCGCATATAGCAGGGTAGACAAAAATAATATAGTCTTAAAGCCCTCAATTTCATTTAATTGCATGATGAGTGGCGGAACTCAACACCGCGTTTTGTTTTATTACATGTCCAGTCGCAATAGCGACAGCTGTACAGAGTCAGTCTATAATAATAGACTGACTCTGTACAGCTGCGCCCTGACGATTAATAATTATTAACTGACATAAAAAAAGGATAAGGTTTAATTTAAAAAAAAGGTAGAAAATAATCATTATTTATCTATATTTAAACGTAAATATATTTATTACATATACTTTATTATATTTCAGTTTAGTGAGTAATATTTCCACAGTGATTATTGGAAACGAATTGAATAAAAAGAATTCTGAAGGACAAATAAAGAACATTAAGATTGCAACGTAGGATTGGAGTAATGAAAATTAATAGTAGTTAGACTACTTCGTCTGCAGCTGCGTAAGCGAAGTGTACTCCTTTAAAAGCTTGTTTTTCATTTGACAATTGCAAGACGAGTAAATTTTTCATATCTTAACTGCTATCTGTAAGAGACAAGAATGTTTCTTATTGCAGTTTAATAAATTAATGGTTTATTTATGTTCTATAATACAAAAAAAATTATTATTATGAAAAAAACCTCGCTTAGATATAGTCCTAGTTCAAAGTATATATATATATATATATATATATATATATATATATATATATATATATATATATATATATATATATATATATATATATATATAACCAAATTGATTTTTAAATAGTCGGTTACATTGAGCACAGTATAGCTATATAATGATAGGTCTATTTGGGACGAGCTTTCCTTGCATGGCGTTTTGCGTCCAGATTTACGATATGAGCTGTTTCAGTCAGTAACACCGTACTTCAAATGGAAAATAATAAATTAAAATTATATATATATATATATATATATATATATATATATATATATATATATATATATATATATATATATATATATATATATATATATATATATAATATATATATATATATTATATATATATATATATATATATATATATATATATATATATATATATATATATATATATAACCAAATTGATTTTTAAATAGTCGGTTGCATTGAGTACAGTATAGCTATCCAACTGCTTTATAGGCATAATGATAGGTCTATATGAGCTGTTTCAGTCAGTAACACCGTACTTCAAATGGAAAATAATAAATTAAAATTATATATATATATATATATATATATATATATATATATATATATATATATATATATATATATATATATATATATATATATATATATATATATATATATATATATATAACCAAATTGATTTTTAAATAGTCGGTTGCATTGAGTACAGTATAGCTATCCAACTGCTTTATAGGCATAATGATAGGTCTATTTGGGACGAGCTTTCCTTGCATGGCGTTTTGCGTCCAGATTTACGATATGAGCTGTTTCAGTCAGTAACACCGTACTTCAAATGGAAAATAATAAATTAAAATTATATATATATATATATATATATATATATATATATATATATATATATATATATATATATATATATATATATATATATATATATATATATATATATTTATATAACCAAATTGATTTTTAAATAGTCGGTTGCATTGAGTACAGTATAGCTATCCAACTGCTTTATAGGCATAATGATAGGTCTATTTGGGATGAGCTTTCCTTGCATGGCGTTTTGCGTCCAGATTTACGATATGAACTGTTCAGTCAGTACTTCAAATGGAATATAATAAATTATACATATGTATATATATAAATATATATATATATATATATATATATATATATATATATATATATATATATATATATATATATATATATATATATATATTATATTGAAGTAATTGTATGTCATACTACATACCCATATGTAGTGTTAAGATATTCTTTATTTCTTTCTCCTCATTGTAGATATTGCGTAATATTTGTTTGCCAATCGATAATTTGTATATTTAATATAACAACTAGCAATCGAACCCACTCTATACACTCTATAAGTAATGAATAGATACATTCTAACAAACACAATTTGAGAAATATGAAATTATATGAAAGTATATTACTCATGAAAATTTTGTTTATTTTCGGCTTAAATTAACGTAAAGTAAATAGTTGACTTGGCAAATATGAAATGTGAAGAGTTCAGGTTAATTTAGATTTGTTATAAAACTAGCTTTTACGAGCGACTTCGCTCGCGTGCTCAAATAGAGGCCGAAATTAATTCAGATTGAAGTGAGAGTGTGAGATTTTTGGAAAAAAAATTAAATTGAATTTTAAAAATGTTGTTGTATTATAAAACATAGGTACTTGCATCCATTTACAATAGAAGCTAATTTTTTTTAATAATTAAGATGTGTAAAAGCCTTATATAGTATATAAGGTTTTTTTTGATACCATAGGTCTGGTTATGACGTTGAGTAAACACACCTTCAAATTTGCTAAAAAAGAAACCTGATTGCGGGTACTGTGGGTTATATAGAAACGATTAACTTGTTATAAGTAGATCCTTAGTATCCATCTACAAATGCGGCTAAATAAATGGACTATCAATCACCAAAATGATTTTACAATTCGAAACACTAGTTCTTGAGATTAGCGCCATCAACCAAACTGACGTACAACGTAACAAACAAGTATTAGTGGTAACAAGTAATAGTGTGGATAGTGCATCGTATAATTTGTCATATATTTTATCTTCTTTATAATAAAAATGTCATCAAAAATTGCAGCTACAGAGATGCTAACAACGTAATAAGTTGTTAAAAGCATATAAGAATTTCGACGCAGTGTGATGAAGAACGCATGGCTTAGTGGTCAGAGCGTTTGGACGGTTTCCAGCGAAAGGTGCGGGTGCAAATCCCGCTGCGTTCAAATTTATATGTTGTCTTTAAGTATTTTTCTATCCTTAGTGTGGATAAATGTCCTTTAAAAAGAATAAGTATTTAAGAATGTCATAGTTTTATTCATATCAATGGTAATTTGATTCACTCGTAGGAACAATAACGGTTATTGTGTCGTAAATTTTAATTCTTAGTAGCAATGAGTGATAAAAATACGTAATATATTATTTTATGTATTGTTAATATTTGTATGTTGGTAGCAAAAAAATAATCAAATTTATAGGCTATATGTGTTATATATATATATATATATATATATATATATATATATATATATATATATATATATATATATATATATATATATATATATACATATTGATATTTTGAGCCAAGTTAAAGCTATTTTAATATTTTTTTTTTTCATATTTAATTTAGTTTTTTAAAATGCAATGTATAAAATTAGTTTTATTTTCATAGAATTTAAATAATTTTAGACTTTCTGTCTGAATTCGAGACAGTGTGTAGTTAGTGTAGACTTAGTCTAATTACAGCGGGAAATCAAATAAATATACAATGTCGAGTGAAACTATTGTCAGACGCTATGGCCGCCACAATGGTCTAAATTTTCCTTTACATTTTGAATATCTATACACATGTATCCAATAAGGAATATTATATATAAACATATAAAATATCCAATCAGAAGTTCAAAGATTCATTTAGATATTACGGGAATAACTAGTTAACGAAAATAGCTTCAAGAAACTCTACTTTTCTTTAAACAACTTAAAACTTTTGCTTTGAAAAGTTTCCAACGGAGCTTAAACAGATAATATTGTATTGGTTCATCGATTTCATTGATTTTAATACTACTAGAGTTAGATGTGATGAAATAGAGAAGAAATTTTTTCTAAGCTAAAATTTTTATAACTTAGATATCATCGTTTGGTTGAGTTTTGAACCGTTTCGAGTTCATGTCCCATTTGGGTTAAAACATAACAAGTTAAATTGAACTTACTGAATTCCGCCATTGAATAGCGCACACTATTTTAAATGTATGTGAATGTAGAGAACGGAATGTCGTCACACTATGTTATATCTGTCTACAGCCTAAAAAGAAAAGATAAAAATATATCCCCCAGAGAGCATCTATGAAGAGGTTAATGCCAGTGGGCGAGGTGAAAGCGGTATGCGGGGACCGCAGCGTTTGGCGCTCCGTTCTCTTTGGCTACCCCGCTAGGCGATATAGCGTGAAGCTATGTGTGTATGTAAAAATATACTACAGGCGTACACAAATACTAATTATATACTGTATGTATTCTGATACGGTGGATATAAAAAGGGATGAGTGGATTTTTCCTAAATATAAAAAAATGCCTACAAATTACTTCATTACAACTGTATTTATGAACTGTGACCTTTATGTCCGGTATAAGCTTACCTGATAACAGCTCAGTAATTAAAATGTAAAATAAAATAACGTTTTTTTTTAAACATGTGTTAAAATGATATCTCTTAAATACAATCTTAAATAACGATTCAAATATATGAAAAAGAAGACAGTGTGTTTTTTTTATTTGTCATCTTCTAACTGTAAATAGAGAAATAGAGAGGTCTCAAAATACTTTGGAAAGGAATGCAGAGATTTTTTTGTACTAAAAAATAACAAATCATTACGAGATTTGATTTTGATACTTTTAGCTAAACCAGTAAAAAAATTGTTTATGTGTACGTTGATTATTTTTACGAAAAATAATGTAGAGTTGTCTGTCTGTTTGTACATCAATATCTTCACATTTTAATGAAACTTTTCTTATCGTATAACTGTTAGGTCTGGGTAGGATCTAGACTATAATTGATTTTGTAAACTGGCACAGTTGATCAACTGGCACAGTTGACAACCGTCGTAGTTAGCTAGCTAAACTATAATAAATTAGAAAATGGCTCTTTGTTAAGGTTTTTGAGTCTTCCTTGACATATAAAAATATTAATTAATCATGTTTAAGATTAACCCCGTTGTTGCGCAGTGGAGTTTGACCATCGCGGTTCTGGCCCCACCCGTTGAAGTGATTACTGAATTTACATATGTAAATTATTTTATTCCCTCTAGTAGGCATTGGATGAAAACATAAAATTTTGGAAAAGCTGTAATACATATATTTGAAGATCTACCTTAATATTTAATCATTTTAGGGCGATTATAATGGTGGCTAAATTGTCTAACGCCCACACACTTGCGGTCATTGGCGACATCAACCAACTGATCTCATCTATAGGTCACCTCACCAATGAATCAAATGCATAGTGCATCAGTCCAAACCTCGTAATGACCATCACTCAAGAGCTAGCAAGATCATACTATAGATTGTCCATTGGCCGCGACTTACGCGCTGTGTGTAAGTCTGAAAGAAAAGTCTACGGTGATGAAACATATGAGATAAAAAAGTTATTAATATTATTATTTAATATATGACGCAGTGAATTTACAAAAATAATAAGAATGTGAAATTGGAACCATTACCATTACCCTATTTTTGATTTCAATTAATCGGTAAATAAAAATTGGCCGGCAAGGATCTTAAAGTCCATGCTAACTTAGTTGCAAATCTGCTAGTTTGTAGTATTAAATGAAAGGGCTAGTTGGCGTGACTACGTCAATGCCACTGGGTAAGGTAATAAAACACCTCCACAAATAAATAGAAAAGTACATGTACGTATTTTTGCATATATTGCCATACCATTCACTCAGAGTCCAGAGAAGCTCTTGTTGTACAATTACCATAAATATTTTTGTGTCTGTAACCCGTGTAGGGTTAACAGATAGAACCAAGGGTAAAGGCATTCTGTATTCACGACGGCCAGGATGGAATTGCGTGTGAATAAACTCAACGCCATCCTTTGTCGTACCAGAGCAGGGACATGAAAAATGTATTCCCTGGAGTGGGAGATCCACAACCGTCGCTTACAGTCCGATGGAGTCCCACTATTCCGGGATGGATTAATTATAAATAAATGTCTATTTTTACAAAGCGTAATTTGCAGTGAAAGTGTGTATGTGAAGTGTGTATGTGAAGTGTGTATGTGAAGTGTGTATGTCAAGTGATATTTAATTATTAATTCAAATGTTTTCCAATGACCAAATATGATAATAAAAAATAAATAGATTCAATCTGATTCCCAATTGCTGCCCAATTTTCGAGGCATTGCATGTTGAGTGGCGGAATTCAATGCGCCACTTTCTCTTGTCCACCAAGATCGATCTTACAACCATCATTATAATAAAAACATGAAGTTTTTCATTTCGCCACCAAAGAAAGACAAAGCGCTGTCAGTACAGTCTTTTGACACGCAATATTTAAGTTCTCTATGTAAGTGTAAAGCTGTGAGAATTTTTTTTTATCAATAAATACTAATAGTTCTATCAATTGTAGTAGTTTTATTTATTTTAGTGGTTTTATTCCAATTAGTGAATTTATACAAACACTTCGTTAAGGCAGCCTTAATTATTTCAACCGTGAATTTCACCAGTTTACATAGACAAACAATATATATATGTATATATGCAGTTGATTTTTTGTCAAGCGTGTAAATACACGAAGTAAAATTTATATCAGATATTTATTTATATGGACCTGTTAAATGGTGCAATTAAAAAAAATCCAAAAAGTGAATTTTATTTGGAATATGTACAAATGAGAATGTACTCATTCATAAATATGTAAGCGTTGCAAAGATATGAATGTATGTCCCTTTTTATTTTACATAAATTATGTTACTACCAGGTCAACTCTGCCTGGTACAGTAGAAAACTTGCACAGTTGTAAACTGGCACAGTTGATCAACTGGCACAGTTGACAACCGTCGTAGTTAGCTAGCTAAACTATAATAAATTAGAAAATGGCTCTTTGTTAAGGTTTTTGAGTCTTCCTTGACATATAAAAATATTAATTAATCATGTTTAAGATTAACCCCGTTGTTGCGCAGTGGAGTTTGACCATCGCGGTTCTGGCCCCACCCGTTGAAGTGATTACTGAATTTACATATGTAAATTATTTTATTCCCTCTGGTAGGCATTGGATGAAAACATAAAATTTTGGAAAAGCTGTAATACATATATTTGAAGATCTACCTTAATATTTTAATCATTTTAGGGCGATTATAATGGTGGCTAAATTGTCTAACGCCCACACACTTGCGGTCATTGGCGACATCAACCAACTGATCTCATCTATAGGTCACCTCACCAATGAATCAAATGCATAGTGCATCAGTCCAAACCTCGTAATGACCATCACTCAAGAGCTAGCAAGATCATACTATAGATTGTCCATTGGCCGCGACTTACGCGCTGTGTGTAAGTCTGAAAGAAAAGTCTACGGTGATGAAACATATGAGATAAAAAAGTTATTAATATTATTATTTAATATATGACGCAGTGAATTTACAAAAATAATAAGAATGTGAAATTGGAAACAGTTTTACCCTATTTTTGATTTCAATTAATCGGTAAATAAAAATTGGCCGGCAAGGATCTTAAAGTCCATGCTAACTTAGTTGCAAATCTGCTAGTTTGTAGTATTAAATGAAAGGGCTAGTTGGCGTGACTACGTCAATGCCACTGGGTAAGGTAATAAAACACCTCCACAAATAAATAGAAAAGTACATGTACGTATTTTTGCATATATTGCCATACCATTCACTCAGAGTCCAGAGAAGCTCTTGTTGTACAATTACCATAAATATTTTTGTGTCTGTAACCCGTGTAGGGTTAACAGATAGAACCAAGGGTAAAGGCATTCTGTATTCACGACGGCCAGGATGGAATTGCGTGTGAATAAACTCAACGCCATCCTTTGTCGTACCAGAGCAGGGACATGAAAAAATGTATTCCCTGGAGTGGGAGATCACAACCGTCGCTTACAGTCCGATGGAGTCCCACTATTCCGGGATGGATTAATTATAAATAAATGTCTATTTTTACAAAGCGTAATTTGCAGTGAAAGTGTGTATGTGAAGTGTGTATGTGAAGTGTGTATGTGAAGTGTGTATGTCAAGTGATATTTAATTATTAATTCAAATGTTTTCCAATGACCAAATATGATAATAAAAAATAAATAGATTCAATCTGATTCCCAATTGCTGCCCAATTTTCGAGGCATTGCATGTTGAGTGGCGGAATTCAATGCGCCACTTTCTCTTGTCCACCAAGATCGATCTTACAACCATCATTATAATAAAAACATGAAGTTTTTCATTTCGCCACCAAAGAAAGACAAAGCGCTGTCAGTACAGTCTTTTGACACGCAATATTTAAGTTCTCTATGTAAGTGTAAAGCTGTGAGAATTTTTTTTTATCAATAAATACTAATAGTTCTATCAATTGTAGTAGTTTTATTTATTTTAGTGGTTTTATTCCAATTAGTGAATTTATACAAACACTTCGTTAAGGCAGCCTTAATTATTTCAACCGTGAATTTCACCAGTTTACATAGACAAACAATATATATATGTATATATGCAGTTGATTTTTTGTCAAGCGTGTAAATACACGAAGTAAAATTTATATCAGATATTTATTTATATGGACCTGTTAAATGGTGCAATTAAAAAAAATCCAAAAAGTGAATTTTATTTGGAATATGTACAAATGAGAATGTACTCATTCATAAATATGTAAGCGTTGCAAAGATATGAATGTATGTCCCTTTTTATTTTACATAAATTATGTTACTACCAGGTCAACTCTGCCTGGTACAGTAGAAAACTTTTTGTTACGAAGATGTTAATGGTACTCTAGAACATTAATTATATCTTTATCCAGGTAAAGTAGGAATTGTGGCTGATGGTTTTTATCACTCAACAGGAATTTATCGTAAAATTTCCTATATCTTTAACAATTATTGTAAAGACAATTAGTATACAGCTCTTGCTGTCAACAAAAGATCGTAAATACTTAGCTTATCAGTCAAGTGTTTATGAATCTCAAAGTTTCCCAGTTAAAATTCTATTATATAGAGCTTAATTTTAGCGTAAACAAGTTGAAGGGGTAAGCCTGAAATTGAAGGTCTGCTCAACCAAGGCTTATATTGTAAGCAGGTTACAATCAAAATATATACATAAAGCGCTAACTTTTAAATTATACCAGTAATATTATTGACTGTACGCCAGTGGCGAAGTGTGAAATTTTTACGAAGGTAAGTTGAAGTCGAAAAAACTAAAAATAATTCATTCAGTCAGTATAATATAAAAAATGTGCATATATTACAAAGTTAAATAAATCCAGCAAGTATTTTTTTCATTGTTATTTCATTAATATTAATTAATTAATAACAATATACAAAAGGTAACTCGATGGGAATCGTGTTATATGGATATTATGCCACTGCTGTACACTACATTGCAATTTAAAATTAAAAAAAATGTATAGAATATATTATACTCGTACAATATCTATAAGACAAATAAAGGATTTCTGACAACAATTTATCATTATTTCATCCAATAATATTTTATTTGAAGCTCTCATGGAGCCATTGAGATATGTTTGTATGATAACAATGCTGACAAAAAAGGAACTCTAAAAAATATGTATGACATACATAAATAATAAACGTACTTGAAGTTAAATTACAAAGATAACATCAAGGTAGAAAATAAACGCAAATATGCGGTAAAATAATAATTTTTTAAACAGCGAGAATATACTATACGGTAATATACGAGACTGTTCGAAATTCTGAAGTGCACACGTCCTATATATAGCCGAATAATTCGATTACAATTGCCGTGCTGGCGGAGATCGGGAGCGTCACAGGCTAACGTGATTCCGTTAACAAAATTTTGTATATTAACTTCCGACTCGTAACAAAATTTTACATGTTTTGACAGTTAAACCTATAGGGAACTAATATTTATATTTATCAGTAGCGAGCCGCTCACGGCGTCGCTGTTAAAGTAAGCTGAATTGCGTCCGTTTCGATATGTTATACGAAATCACATAGTACATGTTCAGTATACTCGTATTTATTCTAATATAAAACATTTTTTTTCTTAAATAAAAGTAACCTAAGTGACTTCTTATTACATCAGCTACCTGTTACTAAAACCCCCGTCAAAATCGGTCCAGCCGTTTCAGAGATTAGCCGAAACAAACAGACAGACAGACGGGCGTTAATAACTGCGACACAGTTTTAAACTACTAGTAGTAGTTATTATCTTGATAAATAGTTTTTGTTGCATACTAAAGTTTGAAAATAAATGATATTATTATTAATATTATATTAAATATAAAAACTAATATTCAAATATACTTAATTTTATAAATGAGATGCAAACACCTTATGTAAGAATGGGTGCAAGAAGCAAGAGAATCTGTAAGATTGTGTGTTAATCGATTTTCCTTATAGGATTCCGTAGTGAAAAGAAAAAAAATAGAACTCCTAATATCTATGAAGCTCTTGTTGTCTGTCTGTCAAGATATTTTTCGCAAGAATGCTTGGAAGGCATCTAGATGAAATTAATTTTAAATATCCAGGTCTATAGCCGGTCTCACGAAGTGTAGAAGACTTGACGCGAATTTTAACTATGTCAACACAATTCACAAGATATCAGCGTTTATACTTTGTTTTTACTGCATTCTCTATGAAATTTAACGCGTAATCAAAAATGATAGGACAGGTACTACGCGTTGACCTTGAATTATAAAATTTGGCAGGGATATAATTTATAATATTATATATATTATATTTTTTTAAATTTTTATTTAATTCGAAGTTTATATCACAAAAATACGACTACAAGTTTATATCTGTCCTTGATTTCATATGAACTGTTTGTACATATGCCCTCGATATATGCTTGTAAATTTTTATATGTTGTACTTCCCGTTTGTCTATAACCATTAAATTTGTATGGAACTATGACTGCGTGAGATAAATCGCTCCTAATCGATAATTTTCTGAAAAATGAGATATTAGTGTGGAGTGGCGGAACTCAACGCCACACTATATATTAAAATCATAAAAAAAATTAATGTTTTCAAGTTCTCCGTTGAGGATCAAATCCGTAACCATCGCGTTTACAGTTAATACTGAGCCACTGCGTTACCAAGGCGATATATATATATATATATATATATATATATATATATATATATATAATATATATATATATATATATATATATATATATATATATATATATATATATATATATATATATATATATATATATATATATATATATATATATGTATATATTTATGAGGTTCTTCAAATGAAGATGTACTCTATTCCAGAACCGGCCTCCATCTCGAGTACACACAAAATTTATCACAAATTGAAACACTCAAAATGTAAAAACGTTTTTATTCTGTAAAGCTAACACGCTTACTTTAGCGATGTGACCCAGAGCTAAGTGATACAAATTAAAATAAAATGTACTTTAAAAGCCTTCTGCTTTAATGACTTTGTGGTTTATCTTTCACCTTAATTACACGAGGTTGTATCTTCATTTGAACTGATACCGGCAGCAAGTTTGTAAGTAGCTCATTGAATGTTTAAGATAATTGACTCTGACTGGACGTGGCTTCCTTCTTAGGCTATGAGGACTATAAAAAGTATGGCTATCCGTGGATTATAAAAAGTAATATCCCATTACTTGCCGTTTCCGTAATAATAGAGAAGCTTTTGACGTGACAAATTTCAATTCAATTTTGTACGGTCAAGAGTTACGGCTGTACGGTGTCCATCAGTAATGGAAGATTTTAATAAAATGTACCATTTTACGGAGCTTATAATATGGACAACTAGAAGCCTTTTGATTTTATTTAACGATGTGTGTAGTTACTAATTCATTCTAGGACTTTTTTTTTAATTTATTTATTTTTATTTTAGCTTCATGCTGTATCCTACATATAGCAGGGTCGGCAGAGGGAACCCTGGAAGGAGGGGAAGATGACAAATATATAGTTGTTTCATTTTTATTTTCATTTTCCTCGTTCCGGTAACAAGACAAAGCGCGGCGTTGGGTTACGCCACTCAACATGCGATGTCTCTAAAGGCGAAAAACGGGGAACGGAGTGTCTAAATACTAGTTTCTCTCCGTCTCTCTCTCTGCTGTCTCTCTGTTTGATCTAATATATGTGGGGTAAAGTGTGACGCTTTAAAATGAAATGAAAATAAAAAAAACGACTTTATTTTAATACAACGCTTATCACAAGTGTTGCCTTTGTTAAATTGAATTAAAGTGGCTATCTACTTATGCGGGGTGGGAATGTTCTCTAAATGAGGTTTTTGTGGTTTATCCCTGTTTGATTAAATTACTTTGAGATTTAGAGATATGATTTTGTGAGGGAGTATTGACTAAGAAAAGAAAGAAAGAAGGGAGGGCTGATTCATTTTGACATTTATTACCGAGGGAAGAAAATGTCTGAAAACATTTTTTAAATAAACACTAACGGGACTCGAACCCGCATTTTTTGGAGACTGGACATTTCTATATAATATTATTCTTTATTCAGTGGTAAGCCACTCTCTGAGCATATAAAAACGTTTTGTGTAGCTACATTGGAATAAATGAAAAATTTTTTTTTAGCTTCACGTTGTATCCGTTGGAACATAATGTTAAGACATTCAGTTTCCCCCTTTTCTCCTTTCGAAACATCCCTTTTCTCCTTTCGAAACATTATATGTTGAGTTTCGGAACTCAACGCCGCGCTCAGTCTTGTGGTAGCAAGTGAGTGTAATGAAAATATTTCACCCTCCACCATTCAAAATCAAAATATTCCTTATACAATTAGGCCATAACAAGTACTTTTGAAATGACAATTTACATTGAAATGTCAGTAGTGTCAGTCCTACAGGAACCTTTCACCGTTTGGAAATCGAATCCACAACCGCCGCACGTAAATATTTAATAGATCCAGTTGGGAATCTCTTGTAAAATGAGGGTAGTCTTAGATGACAAAATTTTGTTTGTAGGTCGAGGCTTTTGTTTGTAGGCAATGGCACTTATTGATGGCAATGGACCTCTGACATATTGTTATTAAGTGATTTACGTCATTTAATGCAATTATATAGAGACTGTCCGAATATTCTCCAAACATATGGTCTACGTGTGTTTCGATGTTTTTCTTTAAAAAAACTCTAATCACTTGTGTTTTCTTACTGTACATACTGCCCCAAGCTATCACGCTTGTTCAAGCTTGTTGATTAATAGATTTTTTCTAATATAATAGAATATTTTTAATAAAAATATGTTGCCATGGTTATGCTTAAAATTCCAATCTGTTTCAAACACACATGCATAATTATGTTAACAAATAATATAGTAAAATAGCTGCGTAGAAAGAAAGCGGAGAGGTGGAAAAGAGGGGGGGAGGTAAAGGGAGACCTCTGTTAACCTTCGAAAACATAATGTTGAAGATACTGAAGGAGGATCACGTATAAAGTATGCGGTCCCCCAGGTGGCATGTATGAAGAGGTTAATGACAGTGGAAGAGGTGGAAAAGGTATGTGAGGACCGTAGCGCTTATCGCTCCGTTCTCACTGGCTATCCCGCTAGGGATAGAGTTGTTGTATCTGTCAATGTTTCTAATTCAAAGTTTGCTTATTTTATTTCAAATATTCAAATTCACAATTTTGAAGCTCTCATAACGGAATGTGGGATGAGTATATGAGCGACGTTTATAAGTTCGATTCTCGTTCGATTTTTAAATTTTATTTACATGTTTGTTAAGCAAAGCGTAGTGTCAGTTCAGTACAGAATAATTGTAAATAAGCGGAAAATGGACAAATATCACGTAGTTTCTACGCTGCATACCACATTTGCCAGGCAGATGAAACCTAGTGTTAAGATAACCCAATCTCCCTTTTCCGCCACTCCTTTTTGCAGACAGTGCCTGTCGAGAAGCGGAACTTAACGAGCGCCATTAAGTAATGTATTAACAAACGTATATATTTTTGGTGTAAACTAATAAATTATTAATACATTACATCTATATTCTATACCTAAATTTGTCATCAAGAAGATGATATAGAAGCTGTCAGAAATCGTCTTGGAATTTCCCGGGTAAAGAAAAACTTTGCTCTTAGAGACACGCTAAGAATACATTTTGGGCTGTGATCGATACATCCCGTTAATAGTTACAGTGTAGAGCCAAGAACTCCTAGCTGACGAATAAAATTATCATAATATAAATAGTTAAATAGTTTTGTATGTTCGATGTTTAGTGTTCTTGTATCTTTTTTCTGTTATTTTTAACCAAATATATTCGGTGCGAACTTAACTTAACTTAACGCAAATAATAAAATATTTAAAACTGTTAAAATATCATAGCTCCACGATATATCTCTCTCTATCCGCATATAGTAGGGTATATTATGGAATCTAGGGATAATATACACCATTCCCCACTTTCCGTCTAATTTTGAGACATGGCGTGTTGAGTGGCGTTTCTGTCACCAGAGCGAGGAAATGAAATAATTCATTCTTCCCTCACGCCAAACGATAAAATTATGTTATTGAATATATATGTTTGTTTGTTTATTAGTATTTTGTTCACAGCAATATAGATATTGTTAAATTGTAACGGCCAATATGAGTTTAAATCAAATTTGAACATAAATCATTGCGTTTAGCGAAAAAAATGTTTCAATTATTTTTGAATAGCATCATATTTTACAAATAAGCAGATATGATTATTCTTGTTATTTTCCACTTTTCCCACTACATCAAGATACGCAAGTATTGAAGGTCTCACTGACAGTTACCTACAAGTTCAGGTACCTTGGAGCCGTAATGCATGAGTCTGGAGGCATCGACCACGACATCCATGCCCGTATAAACGCTGCCTGGGCCAAATGGCAGGAGGTCACTGGTGTAGTCTGCGATATCAGAATACCGCCCAAACTCAAGGGACTGATATACAAGAGCATTATCCGACCGGTTCTTTTATACGGCAGCGAATGTTGGCCAACATTATCTCGGCACACTCAGGAGCTTCATGTCACGGAGATGAAGATGCTGAGATGGATGTGTGGCGTTACGCGGTCCGACCGCATACGCAACACATTCATTCGAGGTAGTCTTGAGGTCCGTGACGTAGCGGATAAGCTCCAAGAGCGTCGCCTGAGATGGTATGGCCATATTATGGGCCGATCTGAGAACTATGTCGGAAGGAAGTGCCTTGACACGTAATTCCCTGGAGTTAGACCACCCGGACGCCCAAGGAAGCGATGGCTGGATGACGTGACACAAGACATGAGAGGCAATAGATTGTCCACTGAGGATGTTAAAGACCGTGCAAAGTGGAGTAGGCTTAGTCGGAAGGCAGACCCTGGCAAAAGCCGGTACTAATGCCAAGAAGAAGAAGAAGATACATATATATATATTATATATATATATATATATATATATATATATATATATATATATATATATATATATATATATATATATATATATATATATATATATATATATATATATATATATACATATATATATATATATATATATATATATATATATATATATATATATATATATATATATATATATATATATATATATATATATATATATATATATATATATATATATATATATATATATATAACTAATATAGAATTTCCCGAAATTCCAACGAGATCGAGAAAAAAAAGTTTATTAACATTTTATAATCCACGTAAATGAAATTCCAGGCTCGAGCCCATTATTTATAATTTGTTTACACAAATACACCAAATTCAATAACCTTAACGCGAGAGCATTGACCTCCACGTAATTGGCTCGAATACAATTAATCACACGCTTTATGGCTCAGCAATAAAGAAGAACAACTCAATGTTTACGAGATTGTCTCGAGGATTAAGGTGTAGATCGAATCGGTGTTTCATTACAAATGTATTATACCGGCTTTATCTCAGCCATGTTCTCATATGTAATAATATATAGGATATATAAATTATATATGTATATTACTTACTGATTTCACTGGCATTATCTATATTGTATAGCTTTTCTTTTTGTTATGTTTAACACTTATCATGCAAAATAGTGCTTAGCGTAGCTTTTGTAATTTTTTTCTTTTTTAAATTTAGTTTTAACATGAAGCGTTCAAGACAAAGAAGCTGTGGTGATAGCCACTTTGTCCAAAAATTTTAAATTTTTGAATTTATATATATATATATATATATATATATATATATATATATATATATATATATATATATATATATATATATATATATATATATATATATATATATATATATATATATATATATATATATCAGTGTTCTTCTCTTCTTCTTCCTGGCATTAGTCCCGGCTTTTTGCCAGGGTCTGCCTTCCGACTAAGACCAATCGGTCCATATGAGTGGCGAAGTGGTTTTTTGTGGAGCGATTGCCATCTGACCTCCAAACCCATTACTGGGAGAAACCAAGAAAGGAAAGGGAATAAGAGGCAGAAAGACTTGGAATATAGGGGAGGGACACCACTTACATGGATTGGATCGGGTTATGAAAGTGGTGGCTCGAGGTCCCGGGGTCGCGTACCCGTATGCCGGAAACCAAATATCGGACAGATAATTGGCTGGACACCCTCTGAGATATATATATAATTTAACACTGATATATATATCAGTGTTAAATTATCTGAAATATAACAATTCAACCATATTTCAGTGAAGTTGTCAGGAAGTTAGAATTATTATTATTGTTAGAATCTATACCTCCAGTAATAATATTATGTCCAGTAACTTTATATTGGGTTACTTAACTGTTGAACAAGTTGTGAACCTATGATTTTGACTTGTTTGAGTTTGATGTGAAAATATTGCGGCAAGTTATCTGATTGTTTTTATTTTTTTTAACTGACTTCAATGTTAGGATTATGAGATTAGGTCCTAAATTTGTCCTGTATGAATTGGATCATATTTGCGTATGATGCTGTAATCTTACAAGAACAAGTGGGCAATTTCTATTATTTGAATGTTTTGTTCGTGTTTGCCCACAAATGTCTCCTAAACTAATAATTATAACTTTTTGATTTACGGCGTGGCCTGTTTTTTTCTACTTAAATATGGCTAGAGTAGTTTTTGAGAAATATCGAGTATCCATGAATATTAGGCACCTAAGTAAATATTTTATATCGCTTATTAATAATAATATAGTTACGGTTGCCTTTTTTACCTGGCTTAGATGAAAATATTTGAAGTCAGGTTTATTTTTTTAAATTGCGTAATGTAACAAGTAGTAATTCGCATCCCCAATTTTTAACAATTCCTATAGAGTAAGCCTATTATTAAAACATGTGTTCTTTATATGATAAATCGTAAATATGAACATCGTTCGTCATGAAAATAACCCTTACCTGATTCCCCTGAATGCAAATTGAACCTACAAACATAAATTCATCTTAACACTCTTCAACCATGCTCCGATATCATCCTACCGCAAAAGCTCTCAGCCTCTTCCTGGTACTGAATTCATATATATTTAAATATATTCCAAATCATGCCATGTAAAATATGGCTTTATTATATAACGTGGAGTTGATTTTCAAGTGAAGAATTCTTTATACAGTCCGTAGAAGTGTACTTCAGCATCAGAAGGACGTTCAATTTGAAAATGTTGGCAAGAATTCCGAATTCCAAACAATTAGTGTGATCTATATATAAGAACGGGTATAAGACTACTTTAATTTGCCCTTTTCTATTGTTTATGGATACAAAATTGTACCATTTCCTCGTAATTTTATTTAAACGAGCTCTAAAATAGCTTGTTAGAAGAAATTAAATAAATTTATGTAAGTAAAACTTAAAAGTTAGTGTTATCACTTACAAGTCAAGTCTAATCCATAGCCTAATATTAAAATAGGTTTATTTATAAATTAATGCTGTATACAAAATTGAATAATAAATAATAAAACAATAAGAAATAACAATAAATATATATTATATTCCCGTTTCCCTAAAGAGATAATTGCATTTATATTTTAAAGTTGTTTGTTTGCTTGAACACACTAATGTCAAGAACTCTTGGTTCGAATCGATTAAATATCTATTGAAAATATATTGAAAAATTATCATCAGCCATTTATCGAAAAAGACTATAGAACAGCTAAAAGGTTTCTTAAACACCACCATAGAGGATTTTACACATGGATTTCAACAGATAGCAACTATCCCTCATATTTTGCCTGGAGCTGTTTGCGAATCATATAATTAACTTATGCCCACAAGTTGAACTATAATATTTGAATGACTTATTATTTTAGGTCTTAAAGCCTAATCTGCTGGGACCAGAAATCTGAGACGGCAGCTTAATTTAACTGTATGATCATAATCATGTTATATTTTGTAATGGATCAGTAATGCGTCCCCAAGGATCTCCACAACTATCGATCCTGGCTGCCTGAATACGAGTAGCACAGAGTGTCTTGACACTGATGAGTAGAGAACTCGCTCTCTAGCTAGCCTATTTTTGGACAGGGATCACTTTCACATCAATTTTATTATCAAGTATTACGTAGATATAATAAAAATATCGGTCAAATGCCAATCCGACTCGTGTACCGAGGGCAAATACACTTATTTTATATGAAATAAGCCTCAAGAGCTCACATTACCTAAATTGAAAATGATTTGCGGCCAAAACTTGAAGTCCGCAGACCAGGTTGGGATCGGAAAGGAATACGTTTTTAAGTATCCAAAACTCTAGTATACGCTAAATATCAGAAGAAAAATCTTCAAATATATAATGATGTGGAACCACTACACTATGTTATTATACCACAAATTAAGGATTTAATCTGATAATTAATATAAGTGAGGCCTCATTAGCAACGAAGGTATCATATATGTGGATACTTAGCTAAATGAAGGTTAAACAAAAATATCATATTTAGCTATTGTTTACATTTCATTTTACCGCCATACCTTGTTTTATTCTGTAATTGGATAAAATCTCTAATGGGTTCCTTCATACCAGTATAGAAGTAATCATCTTTAGTATTAAAAAATATCGTTTCTTTATCTTTTTTAGAGGCTTTCTCAACTTATGTATAACTAATACTTAGGTATGTATTTAGTATATTATATGTAAATAATCGATCGCTGGACAAGCAATTAATCAAATATTTTAAAGTAAGGATAACACAACACTAAGGATAGAACAAATACTTAAAGAATACATATGAAAAATTTAACGCAGCGGGATTTGAACCCGCGCCTCATGGAAACCGTCCAAGTGCTCTGGCCACTAAGCCATGCGTTCTTCCTCACGCTGCGTCGAAATTCTTATATGCTTTATACAACACATACAATTAATCAATGTCAATATACTTGTAGCTCAAATATATGTTACGTTTTAGCTTAAATAAGACTAAGAATATATAATATTATAGTGTCTAAGATAACATAGTATTAAAAAATGCATTAAAACAACTTAATAAGTGCCATTTCTGTAGTTACTGTAATTTCAATGATTAAATTTTCTATTAAATTGAGAATTTTAGAGATAAGCGTGTTCAAACAAATAGATGATTAAATTCGTTTATTTATTTGAACACGCTTATCTCTAAAATTCTCACACACATTCATGAGGAACGCTATAAAGTACGTTATAGTTAGTTATAAAGTAAGCTAGTTTATAAAGTATATATATATATATATATATATATATATATATATATATATATATATATATATATATATATATATATATATATATATATATATATATATATATATATATATATATATATATATATATATATATATATATATATGTTCTATCGGTAATTATCATTACTTCGTAAAACGCATATAGCTTTTTCAAGATTTTTATTAATACATGATTATATGTTATATAGAGCCACTACAGCAGTCTAACCATCGCTCATTGTGTAGTTAAACTTAAGACCCTGAGGATAGCTCGTTTGTCATCTGTCACTTCCTCTCAACAAGAAATGGCAGCGTTAAGTGAGTGCGATATAATATCAGTTTCAGACAAAAGCCTTCCAAATAACGCTTGGTTGACGGCATTAAATTAAAAAGAGGGACGTCACGCGACGGTTGTATGTTCGATTCCTACTCGTGGAGAATGAATTATTTCCTTTTCTCAAAGGCGGTATGTGGAGAACGGAGTCTCATCACTAAGTACCCTCAGCCTACCCTGCCACGTGCGGGTTATAGCGTGGAGCTAAAAAAACAAATTTTAATTTTAAGTCCATATATTACAGTAGGGGTTCACCAGGGCTCAGCTCTTAGTCCGTTCTTATCCAATGTAGTGCTGGATATTATCTCGGTTCACATCCAAGGTCAGTCTCCGTGGCTCATGATGCTTGCCGATGACATAGTACTCATTGACGAAAACTGACTAATGCTGGAGCGTAAAGTGAACGCCTGGAAGTGTGCGCTTGTACCGAGTACATGGCTTGCCCGGAATTCGGAACCCGGATTCGAACAGCATTCACATCGAGTCTGAGCCAGCCGTTAAGTCAGAGAAGTTCAAGTACCTTGGATCCGTTACGCATGAGTCTGTAGGCATCGACCTCAGACCTCTGGACAGCAGACTCTGGCAAACAAAACCGGAATTAATGCCGAGAAGAAGAAGAAAATAGATCCTGAAAAAGGAAAAATATTTTAAAAGACGTACAAATTATCAGTATTTATAGTATATATTAACAGTAAGATAACAAAACAATTATAAGGGAAAAAGGGTATAGATCAAGTGTCTGTAGTGTATAGTAGATATATACATATATAAATTCCAAAATGGTAATTAAAACAATATCAAAAGCTGCATAAAAACTAACAAGAAAATATCGGTCAAGTAATAGTGGTACACGCACACCGAGGGTTTCGTATCATTTTAATTATTATAGGTCAACTATAAGCTCCTATAGGATTAGTCATATAATTTTTTTGTGCTTCATGTGCCTGTAGACTTAGATATATAATGTTAATTTCAGTTTAAGACGTTCATGAGATCTTGTGAAAAGTGACCTTTACAGACAGACGGACAGACATACAGACGGATAACAAAGTAAGGGTTCTATATTTTCCTTTTGTGATACGGAACCCAAAAAAAAAATATAAGGTTCCTTCTTGTTATCCTGCTGTATATATATATGAAGAAGCGAGAAGGAATAAATATAATATATTCATAAATATCACTATGGAGAATGTATTTTAAGATGAAGTTCATAAGGTTTCTTACGTGAACTCGTAATGAAAATGGAGACCCAAACAGTGCATCTAATCTATCTGCTTAATCCGCAATAACGTAGCACATACACTTATAATAAGCATATTACAATATTTCATTCAGATATTTTTAATTTTATTTTAAATATTTTTCGCCCAAAAAAGGAACAAAGTTCCTAAAACTACAATTCAGTCGTTTAGATTAATCTGGGTTGGTAAATGCTTGTGGATACCTTTTAATTGAGGTAAATATTTATGTAGTGGTATATTTATTCCACTAAATAAGAACCACATTCTATAGTCACAGACGACAATATATTCTTCAAACTCTACCGGTGTGGGTATCAATGTCAAGCCAAGTCTTTAACTGGCGAAATTTAACTTAATTTAATATACACGATTTATCCGTTTAAAGTGCTTTTACTTAAAATTTCTTATAATTTACTGCGAGAATTGATAGTAATAAAATGTGGGTACTCAATGGTATGTAACATGTATGTATGCTAATGTATGTAAGACTAGCTTTCCTACCGTGGCTTTCCCCAAAATATATTTTTTTTCTGGTTTTATATCTCCATCACTAATAAACACTAATTAAATACAAATTATATTATAAAGAAATTTTTCCAACTTCTCTGAACATCTCTAAATCAATTTTCTCTTGTAAAAACGTACTGAAACGCAAACCGTAGTTCCGTAATATGATTGAATTAAAGGTCTTCAATCATACCTTTCAAATGAGCTAGGACTCGCTGAAGTGCGACTTGATTGAAAAATACTTTGTGAGCATTTGTGAGCTAGCTGAATAAAATTATAGAAATCATTTAGAATTTAGTACTTTTTAAGTACCTCTTGAATTTGATTTTGTGCTTTATCACACAGATTTTAATTTTATCACATATATATATATATATTATATATATATATATATATATATATATATATATATATATATATATATATATATATATATATATATATATATATATATATATATATATATATATTCGTGTGTGTCTGTTGTGAGAGTTATCAATTGTGTTTTTGCAAGTGCATTAATATGGGTTGAGCTTTTCTCTCTACAATGCAATAGCACCGGCACTCGCACGGTGAACACATAGAATAGAATTCTATCATATTGATATAACACTAGCTTACGAATAGCGGCTTTTCCCATGTGATTTTCACATACTTGCTGTGCACATACTGTGCTTTTATAGACTTGGAAAGTGATTGACAGGACTATAAGATGGAATTTGATGGAGATACTGCCGGATACAATGTGAACCCTTGCTGCGTTGTATGCAGTTTCTTTATAGAAATCACTCGGCCTGTGACTGCATAGGTGCTAGCATGTAACCAAGCATGTGTTTAAGATGCTTCCATTATATCGCGTTGTTATTTATATTTGGTAAGCCATCTCCAAGGAGTGAAACAAAGAGAAATGGGTTGTGAAAGTAAGTACAATTAAAAAAAGTAAGTGGCCTATTGTACGTTGATGATGCAGTGGTACACTTTGGTCACCAAAGATATGTATGAAAATTACGATACGCTTAGTCTAAGATATCTAAGCCTATATACTAAAAACTGAGGTAAAACTAAGGTTCTTGTATTTGAAATGGATGAAGGAAGGACGGTATGCAATATAAGTAATTGAAAAAATATTAGACCAAGTGAATGAAGTTTTCTGTCTGGAAAATATTTGAGTCTAGTTATTATAGTATTTGAATTTAGTAGAGCTTAGGTTTAAATTATATTTTGATCTCAAGGTACATCAGTCACTTTAATTTTATTTTTATTTTTACAAGGTAGCATAAAGTTAAACTATTACCTTACAAAACTTGAATGGAACTTGTTTTATTGATTATTAAAGTATTAATCCACGAAAAATACTTAAAGATTTGAATACATTTTAAAAAAAATTTGAACGCAGCGGGATTTGGGAATCATCCAAGGTTGACATGAGAAGCGGCTTCAAATCCCACTGCGTTCAAATTTTTATATGTTTTATTTAAGTATTTTTGTATGGAACTTAATAAGAATAATAAAGTAAGTAGTAAGTACTTATAAAATAAGTTTATACTTTTGAATATTATTTAATATAATTAAAGTATAAGTCATGTAATCAATAGAAACTATACAATTATATTATTCTTATAGCTTGTGATTAATATTTTGATAAATTAAGTAAAATATAGATGACAAATATATGTATTTAGATTATAGCAAATCCTGGATATGCCGCCATTGTACATGAGAAGTAAAAGTTGACTTACAGTAATGTAGAATCGAAAAAAAATCTTACATTGTTTAAAAGCTTTAGAGAGCTTTAAACAGTTTTGTGGATTGGGTATGTAAAAGATTACTCTGGATGCGTAAAAGTTCTTTCCCGCCACCATCTAAGCCAGTACAAATGTAATCTTTTGTCGACAATACCTTTCTAATATAATAGATTGTCCCAAGTATATGCATTTCGTTGCCAGCCCAATGCTAAAACATTTTGTTTTCTTCTAATATTTAAAAGTAGAAAAAAATATCTTATATAATCAATATTATCTATAAGAAAAAAAAATATCTAGTATAATAATGGATAATGTTTGTTCATCAAAATTGTTAAGATTTACCGCCTTTTTAGGGTTAAAATGTAAAAAGCGGAACCCTTATTGATTTGTCATGTCTGTCTGTCTATCCGTCCGCATGCCACAGTAACTTTTTTCTGAAACTATAAGAACTGAACTGTTGAAACTAGGTAAGTGTATATGTATTCTGTGAACCGCATTAAGATGTTCACACTAAAACAAAAAAGAAACAAAAACTGAAGCTAAAACTCAAAAAAATATTTAGATATCTAACATAATTTTTTCTAAACTGAATAGTTTGCGCTAGAGACACTTCCAAGGTAGAAAAATATGTGGCAATTTTTTTGTACCCGGTTAAATAAAGAGCCTATATTCCAGAAAACGTATAAAAAATATAATGTAACGGGACTCGAACCTCAACCGCTTAGGTACCAAGCGCCTAGTCATTAAACCATATCTTCTTATAGAAATTCTTATAAGTTTGCTACAATTTATTTTTGTCATAAAGATAACATTTTGTCAAAATATCATAGACATTATTGCCAAGAATGATCATTTGGCAAGAGAGAATGCTATTAACTAAATATTTTAACATTTAAAACTGTTATTTCACACGAACGAAATAAAAGTATTATAGAAAATTTATAAAAATGTACCTCTTGGATACCTTTCATGGAAATTTACCTTTCCTTTGTGTGGAATAAAATTTCAATAGATGTCACAATATTTCCACCAGTTAGTACGCAAAGTCAACTTCATGGTATAAGCTTAAAGCTTCACTAGATAAAGCTTTATTAACTCAATTTACACGTATTACGATGAAAAAATATATATATGGAAATACTATACAAAGAGAACAATTACGCGACAATATTTATTCATAATTTGTTGTTTAATATTGAGACGAAAACGTAAAACGTATCCCGTTTGTTGTTTACAGTTATTGTACGATCTTTTATGTATAATAGAAGTACATATTTTGCTTTATTATAATGAAATAATAAATTTTAAACGTATTTTATATATATATATATATATATATATATATATATATATATATATATATATATATATATATATATATATATATATATATATATATATATATATATCATAAGCGCAGACTACCAAATCAGACACAGACTCCAGTTTTATAATGATTTATTTTAACTTCCAATATCATAATAATGGCGTCATGTACTCTTGTGCTCACTTTTGTTTGTATACAATTCCGTAACATATAATTACAACACTCCAGTGACAGACTTTCCGCGTCTACTGCCTTACCAAATATGGATCCCGAGTGCTGTGTCTTTTACGGTTTTACGGTTATATTTATATTTAACCGGTGCAGCGCCCTCTTTATTCATAAATGGGAAATATTAAAGTCAATAACAATACTTAATTCATCAAGGCCATCTATAAATGCCGTTTAACTCAAATGATATTCAATATATTACAAATTATGCTATATATATATATATATATATATATATATATATATATATATATATATATATATATATATATATATATATATATATATATATATATATATATATATATATATATATATATATATATATATATGTAGGAGCGCTTTGTCTTGCCAGAGCTGCGCTTTGCCTTCTGTGAATAGAAGTCATTTAAATTTAATTCCCTAATAAATCCCTCGAGAGGAAATCAAATCAACACCCGTATTTGAAACGATTTTTTTTAAATATATACATAGAAATTATAGTTGTCTGCTTAGTTTATTTAGTGGAACGTTTAATTTCTTGTGAAAGTAATTTGAAAATTGCCAATACTAGCTAACTTAAAGGCTCATATAAATATTAATAACTGTTAACAAACTAGAATACAAACAGGTTTTCAGTAATTAGTAAATACGATTGTGTAGATGATAGCTTACTATATGTTAACTTAAGAAACATATTTATATATCTATGTCTTATATATATATTTATATATCTCTTACTAGCCTAGATATATATGATTCATGCCATAATCTAATTACCTGAGGTTGCTCTAACCGCAGGGACAGTATTTTACATTGAAACGATTAATGTGATGCAAAATAGCCTCCATACTAGTCGTCCTCCATACTAGTCTATACAAAAATATATATTTTTTAAATTAAACTAGTTGTTCCTGAGATAAGGACATTAAATCCGATAAACTAGTCAGATTTATAATATTAGAGAACATATATATATATATATATATATATATATATATATATATATATATATATATATATATATATATATATATATATATATATATATATATATATATATATATATATATATATATATATATATATATATATATATATTATATATATATATATATATATATATATATACTATATATATATAATATATATATATATATATATATATATATATATATATATATATATATATATATATATATATATGTACATATATAAAATATCAAATCTCAGCCTTTTATGTATATTTATGTATATGTATGTATGTATGTGTGTGTATGTATATCTATATAAATTGTTGTGTATGTAAGTATGTTAATATTAATTTGTAATGCAACACTTTTAATATATGGTTGCCTCGAAGATATCACTTTCATCGATAAGGCTAAGTACTCTTGGAACTAGTAGTATTTTATTTATTATTTATTTATTTATTCATAAGCCATGCGATTACAAAACTATTATTCATTTAAATACATGAGCTAGACAGTCACAAAAATATTACTGCCGGTGCTTAAATTAGGTTTACCCTGTGCTATGAGTACCGGCTACCTTCCAGTGTCACAGTAAAGTGAATGGACAAACATTATAGTTATTTATATGTGAAGCTAATAATATAATTAAAAAAACAAGACATATATATATATATATATATATATATATATATATATATATATATATATATATATATATATATATATATATATATATCTATATATATATATATATATATATATATATATATATATATATATATATATATATTAAGTAAATTTAAAATTGAACAATGTTATTTAGTTTAGACCTAATTTGGCAATTAACATTAAGTAGTTAATGTATGTGTTCCTGTGAAGTATGTGTGTGTGCGCGTGTGTGTGTGTATGTGTGTGTGAAAAGTGTGTGTGAAAAGTGTGTGTGTGTATGTGTTAAATTAAATCCTAGATATTTATGTAATGGAACTTCAAAACTTCATTTGATGATCTTAATCATATTCTCAGTTTCGTCATATGACAGTTTTAATAACCAATCCGTAACAATACGTTTGCACTTATATTTATTTTTTGGTTGTATATTGAGTATATTATTTAACCGATTAAATAAGAAGCTACCAAGAAAGTAGTAAAATCGGTGGCTAAAAAAGCTCTTGCATACATTAGTACTCTGCACTCGGTATTTTCGATTCGAACGGATTTTTGCAGAAGACGAGAAACTTTTTTTGGAGTTCTCAGAGTGCTGCCTCAAAATTATCTGCAGAAAAAATAGTTGACGGACGGTAAGAACTTCGCAATATTCACAGAGTTCTTTCGTTGGGAAATGATACTCTTTTCCTGTTGCTACCTTTAATACCGCTCTCTGCGCCCGCTCGAGCTTCAGCAATTTGCTTCTGTGAGCACCACCCCAGGACGATATGCAATAGCTAATCAATGACTGGCACAAGGCAAAATAGGTCGTTTTTAGAACTTGGGGCTCCGCCACGTTTCTTAATTGTTTAAAAATATATATGAGTTTACGAATTCTACTTGACAACATATCTATGTGAGGGACAAAAGTGAGATTTTCATCCAAAATAATACCCAAATACCTTATGCTGGACACTCTGTGTATAATAGGGCACCCACAGCTATCCTGATTTTGGAGATGATTATGGGCAATGATAGAAGGTTTTGAAGAATCAAATCTTGGAGGTTTTCTTATACTGAAAGTTACATATTTGGTTTTGTCAACATTTAATGAAAGTCCATTGTCAATTAACCAGTTTGTTACCTTTGTAAAGCCTGCCTGGGCAGCCTTGAACGCATGATGCCAGGTGTTTCCAGTAAACACTAATGCAGTGTCATCAGCAAAAGCCACAATTCTACCGTTTTCCATGTTTATATTGCATAATTCGTTGATGTAGGTTATAAATAGAGTTGGTCCAAGGATACTGCCTTGCGGCACTCCGTGTTCCAGTGGCAAATCGTCACTACAAAATTCTCCAATTTTAACACAGTAGTAGTATGTTTTTTGTTCAATAAATTATTATTATTATCAAATAATAGTAGAAGTGCATTTCAAAGAAAATCTTGAGCTCCTAGGTCTTAATACTTTGCAACATCATGTAGTTTATAGTGTCTCATAAAAGGGGGACAAAGCAACAAGCTCACTGTATCCTAAGTGAAATTGTCTCTCAGACCCGTGTGCAGCTTGTAAATATTTTAATAATGTGAAAATTGTCAATATCGCTCACGTCGGATGTTACTTAACCATTTTACTGTGATGATAAGATAACTTGAAAGCTTTATAATACCTGTGACGTGTTTGCTACTTTTTTGTTAGCTTTGAATATTAAATAGCAGAGTGAATTATGGAGTCTTTACTTGTATTACATTTGAAAGTTGCGTGGTGGGTGCAGAAAATAACGTGCCATATTAGACGTAGGAAGTGAATAATCTATTGTTAACATTTTATCAACTAGAAATTGAGTCTAAAACTATTAAAAATTATTTTTTTTATTAAGTAGCTTTACGTTTTTTCCAAACTCAGGCGAAAATTTAAATGTACAATTATGCAATACATTACTCTCATGTATCAAGTGAGGTATAGCCATACCATTTTTTAATATTTCTGCTTAACTCTAAAATAAATATGTCACTAAAAATTCTTATGTAATTTCATTTTAGCTCTCCAACTTCACGCATATAATAGGATATTCAGAGGGAACGTAGTGTTTAGGCACTCCGTTCCCCACTTTCAGTGTTCCGAAACATTGGGTGTTGAGTGACGGAGCGCAACGCCGCGTTACCAGAGCGAGGAAAATAAGATAATTAATTAGTTCATTCTCCCCGAGTGAGAATCGAATCCACAACCGTCGTGTTTACGTCGGGTCAGACGCCGCGGCACATCACCTCATCTATATTACAAAGTAGTTGCAACACGAGAACGATGCCCACTTCACACCAATTAATAGTAACTCACTAATACTAATATCACTATAAGTGATATTTTACAGTCTACATATTCCAGGCTTTAATATTGAGAGCACAGTAAGGTACAAAAAGTAATTTTAATCATTAAAAGAGGATAATAAATATATAATAATATATTAACATTAAATAATTAATATAATAATACTTTAGGAGGGTAGTTAAAAATAGTGTTAGTCATAATTATATAGCAAATATTAGTATAGCAGCGGCATATATACAAAAAGACCTTTGTTTTGACTAATAATTAATATACTAGTATGTTCATATTGTCAAGAGTAAATTTGTAGAACATAGTGATTTCGGAAAAATAACAATGTATTGGTGGATCAATGATAAAATATTTATTATAGCTAACATATTAAAAACAATTTTCACAAAGAAAACTTAGACAACTAAAATTTTTTTTTTTTAAATCAAAATTAAAATCAGAGTATTAGTTAGTACCACTGGCCACTGTTAACCTTTTAAATATGATTTTAGCAAATCTACTAATACCCACTCCTAACTCCTTCTAAATCTACTAATCCACTTGGTACTTACCAATGGACACTTTGAATCAAGACTTGACCATCGACCAAATACTAAAAATGAACAAAATTTTTCTATTTTATTGTTGTTCTAGTAACAATTTTTTAGTTGGTTTTGGGATTTGTTGTCAAAATTGAGATTCTGTTCAACTGGTATAGTTTCTGAACATAAGACAAAGAAATGGTCTCTAACAAGTCTAAAATATATGGAACAGGAACAGTCTGCTTATGACTTACATACAACAAAACAAGTGAGTGAATGTTAATCAGATGGGAAGATCAAAGCGTTTCTGCACCAGAAAGAACCACCACATGTAGTTCTTCACTACATGTGGTGGTTCTTTCTGGTGCTGATGGTGGTAAGATGCGAAGTAGTCGATTCTGGTATTCCTCGTTATTCAAAAATATCGGTCAAGTGCGATCTGTACTCACGCACCGAAACCTCTGTATCAATTTCATGTAAATGGAAATTACAACTAATGAAAATTGACAAAATTAAGTTTGCGTCAGAAAGCCCTATGAGGTATGGAAAATAATTATAAGCCAAAAAAATATACATGTCGAATATAGAACCTCCTCCTGTTTGGAAATCAGTTAAAAACCTTTGTTTTGTTGTATTTCCGGTTATTATCAAAATTTTTGTAAGTAAAGTGGTCTTTTTAACTAGATCCTATAGGTACGGTCAGCATACACCACCGTGTAGAGACAAGTTATGATAACGTTTTATCACTGTCAAATAAATCTTATGTCACGAGTATAATCCCAACAGTCACTTTGAGTAGGCGTTGATATCACATAAACAATATTTGAGATTTTCCTTGTTCCATTTGATGAATTGTCCTATGAAATATTTTTTAGAAACAAATGAAGACACAGTAACCTACTTTATAAGTAAAGTACAAAGTCACAAAGTCAGAAGGGAAAAAAAATATTAGTTCTTTTTTTAAATTTAATCCTGGAAACGAGAATAAAAGTAATGCGTGAAAATAGAAGGTTATTATACCAATCGACTATTTCCTTCCACAAATTGGTAAAAATTGATCAAGTTTATCGAATATATATCGAAACCAACGTCCCCCGCTTGAAAGATAGCCGTAAAATCTAGTTTTATCCCGTGAGAGCCAATGCATCGGAAATTGAATATTTGCCAGCGACTCCTCGATTAGGTTGTCTGTTGACTTACTTCCATTGTTGATTCCATTGGGATATCCTTTAAGCTCGCTTTATTCATCTTGAAATAAATTCTCTCTTAATTAGAAAATGAAGATCCATAAAAGTTTGCTATTGTATTAAAAATATTAAAAATATTGATAAATACAATATTAAAAATATTGTTTAAATAGGTACTTTTATTTTGAATATTTTTATTTTGATTATAGCGCGATGTAGCTTTTACAGTAATGTTTTTTATAAGCTCATAACCACGGAGAGAAACAGACGACATCACTACGGACCTGAGTCATCCGCGTCCTTTTCGGCATCGCCTTTTTTATTTGTATTTTATTTATTATTAATTTATTGTGAGTTAACTCGAATATGACTTTTCAGTAACAATTACGCTATACAATACAAAATATGGGAGAAGAGAGCTAGGATTTCAAATTCAACTTGAGGAGTCCTTGTATAATTTTAAAAACTACTGAATTCCTCCTAAGTCCTTCTAAAAGTAGTACATCTATGCCGTGAATTGTGCCTGTTTAATTTTCCATCGCTACTATGCTCTCTTTCTCATTTTACTCTACTCTTTTATACAGTAATGTTTCCACAATGGAGATTATTATTATTCCTATTGGGATATTATTAACTCTATTATATTGAAAAATTCTCATTAATAGAAAATGAAGATCCATAAATTTGCTATGTATAAAAATCATAAATATTGATAATACAATTTAAAATATGTTTCAACAGGTATATTTATAGAATTTGTTAAGTTTTCATCCTACTATACTACTTTTCTCATACTACTTTTTCATAATGTTCCACAATGGAATTTTTAAATCCTATTGATATAATATAACTGAAATAAAGTAAATTAAAGTTTTAGCCCGGACTCAGTCAAGAAAGCTGAGCATTACCGATAATATGAAAGTAATACGAATTGAAGTGTAAGCGTTATTAGCTTTTGTCCAAAAGTTAACCTATACAAATTTTTTCATGCTTAAATTTTTAGAGATCATTTTAATATATAGGTAAATTTCTTCTTAAATTCACTTTTACATTTTTGCCTTTTTCCTTAGAACTTTGTTGTAAGTTTTACCTGAAATTTTACGATGTTTCTAGTTCGTATTTGTAAAGTGTTATTGGAAACTGACCTGGTATTTACATTCTGGCGATGCCATAGCTGGCAAACAATTGAAGTAATGTAATAAGGAGGAACCTGACTATAAGGATGATCAGCGAATAGACTAATATTGATAGTTTAAACAAATATGTCAAATCCAACTATTTAGAGTGAGGTTACATGAATTGCCGGAACCACAGGGAACTAGTTCAAATTTGAAAGTTTCTATATAGGATGGCTATTGAGGTAGATTATATATATATATATATATATATATATATATATATATATATATATATATATATATATATATATATATATATATATATATATATATATATATTAGTGTTATGATCAATAGGGCTTTAGAAGCTTGAAAGCGTGGAAATCCGTAATTTTTAGAGTTCCGTACCTCAAAAACAAAAAAATAGAATCCTAAGTGATGCTAATCACTTTGTAGTCTATCTGTCTGTCAAATTAAGTGCAGGAATCAAGCTGAAAATTATAATATGATAAAATATCCAAGTAGATAAACTCTTGAAGCACAGAAAATATCATATTTCTATGTATTGTATGTAACAAAGTGAGTGGATACTACCTCAAATTTAAGTTTACTGTAATTTAAGTAACTGATAGTTTATTTAAGTATTATCTTCTTCAAAATAATAGCTACAATCATGAAATAGGTACGGAACCCTCGGCGCTCGTGTACTACTCGCACTTGAAAGATATTTTTAGTTAAAACTTTACACTTTATTCTTGGAATATCATTCGTAATTGTTACTTATTTGCTTATTCTAAATCAGTAGCAAAGCGTAGTTTAAGAATAAAATTAAAAAAAAATACAAAATTAATAATTTTTGGGAAACTCATTAAAAATAAATAAATAATTATTAGGCTACTAGTACTCCTGGGGAGAAAAAATATTTTAATTTGAATGACGTTTGTGAAAATTTCCGAGGGTGAATAGATTGCGCTGACCAAAATTCAAGATCATGGATCATGATGAGGACAAACTTTAAAAGCAGCCGTAGTAGACACGTAGTGGACAATTCTAACTGGTTCTACTGCTCTGAAATGGAACCATGATGGAAAGATGTTCTAAATTAACATATTAATTAATTTAACTAGGTTTATAAAATTAGTACGTTATATTAAAACATCTTTATTAATAAAAGCTAGGCCGCTTGTTCACCGTTCATAGTTATAATGTACTTTGAAGTGTCTATCGTTTAATGTTCTTAACTGTTATAAAAAGAAAATTGTAGAGGTTGAGTTTTTAATAAATCATCTTTGGTAACTTTTTATATATTGAACAAAATACGGCACGTATTTTGTTCAATATATAATCTACATTACACACACTACATTATTTTAATATCATTGAAAATAAACGCAGCGTTTTCTCCGTTCTTGCCAAAGCTCTATTCTTCGTTGCACAAAGTGAGTAAGAGGAAAGGAGTTAATTATGTTTTTATTTATTTAATCCAGGAAACGAAAAAGAAAAAATACGTTAAAATAGATAATACATATTTCAATTTACCATTTCCTGCCGCAAATTGGTAAAAATTGATCAAGTTTATCGAATATACTCGTATATCGAATTCCAAAGCTTTATAGGCTTTATGGCGTAAAACAATAATTATTATTTCCTGATGCACTTAGAATTTGTCATGTGTCATATACAAGTCCTACTTAATAATATTACACTATGGGGTTGAAGCTTGAGATGAAAAGCTATACTAGGTAAGGAGAAGAGCAAAAATTTAAAAATCTTAGAAAATTAAAGTAACAACTTAATCCCTTACTTGTTATCAACAAAATTTGCCAAGTACCCCTAATTTACGAGCGAGTTACTTATTTCATTAAGCTGGGCGGATTTTAAAGAATGTGGCCAGCTTGGCAGATAAATTTAGTGCTTTGGATAGCTTTTTACTACTACAGTAATCTTCAAAGCTACGGTTTAAGTTTATTTTCTAGCTATAATAATAGAAAATAAAAGAGAAAAGTAGCATTATGTATATATAATGTATACCGATATTTATAAAGTATTTGAGTCGTCGTGAGCTTAAAGTCCATTTGGAGAAGTGAATTATTTTCATATTTTATTTTATAGAAAGTTAAATCGTCACGTTAAGTTCCATCACTCAATGTATAATATCTTACAAAAGTGGGGAAAGTATGTAAAGAAGTGTAACCTAGCCTTGAGTCCCCTCTATCTATGCTGGTACATTCTGGTATAACCTGGAGCCTGGATTTAAAAAAATAAATATTTTACAGCGATTCATTTATGTTTAGATTTAGTTTTTCTATCAATTTTGAGATGGGATTTATATTTATTTGTATATTTTTTCTTGGTATTATTTAGATACAAGCTAGAATATTTTTATACAGAAATGATATAGAATATGTTCTTGTAATTTATGAACTATAGACGATCGATATAATTATCCAATAAATAATTAAAACTCTTTAAAAGACCGTTTAATTGTTACAAGATTGTTTACTCGATATTCTAGAAATTTTAGAAATCATTCGTACATAACTTTTATATTGAAATATGTTAATTAAGAAGATTTTTTAAAGAAAGAAGGCATCTGATATACAAGGTGATTCTATTAGTAAACACCTGTAAAAATCTCTATATATTAATGAATAATTAATCTCCATATAATAATAGGAAATTGTGAAAATCGTGCCAATAATTTAATTGTATATAAATTGACTACTAATAACTTGCCCAAACCTGTAAGAATTCAAATAAAAATTGTTCTACTATACAGCACTATAAATAAATACTATATATATATATATATATATATATATATATATATATATTATATATATATATATATATATATATATATATATATATATATATATATATTATATATATATATATATATATATATATATATATATATATATATATATATATATATATATATATATATATATATATATATATATATATATATATATTATATATATATATATATATATATATATATATATATATATATATATATATATATATATATATATATATATATATATATATATATATATATATATATATATATATATACTGATTGTAATCGCGACGGTTGTGGATTCGATTTCCACTAGCGGGAATGAAGAGCGGCGTTGAGTTCCGCCTCATCACACACATTGTTTCAAAATTATTGGGAAAGTGGGCAACGGAGGGTTCAATATTAAGTTCGATCCTGCCATATGAGCGATACTGCGTGAAGCTTAAAAAAAAAGAAAAAAAAACTAATAAGGCATACACTGTGATTGAGAGTCATCAGCCGCAATAGGTCGATAAGGCACGGAACTATTTCATTAAGACGCCGCCTTTATCTGGACAATAGCCACCCTTTGGATAAAGGCATACTTCACTTCTTTTACTTCAATTCAAATTTAATTTTAACATCTTAAGCAATATAAAAAATGACGAAATTGAAAGTGTCTATTTACTATATGTGGCTAATAGCTTCACGCTGTATCCCGCACATAGCAGGTTAGGCAGAGGGAACCTAGTGTTAAGACACTCCGTTCTCACTTTCCGCCTTTCAATGCATTGCGTGTTAAGTTGAGGAACTAAACGAAATGAAAATAATTCATTCTCCCCTTATGGGAATCGAACCCGCATACCATCGCGTTTCCAGGCAGACAAAACTGTGCTACCCGTGTACCACGTAGGTCCTCAGATGTAGTTAATAAAATTAACAATTTCATATTAATTTAAAAAAGTATTATGTAATTCTATACTACTTTGTTTGAAGTTAATCATGTCTTTATTACTAAATTAAATATTAAAACTAAAGTTACCTATTAAATATATACCTATTATTATTTTAATTAAAATTTTCAGTACTCTAGCTTTTATAGCGAATGCTACGATTTTATTAACAAAATTTAGTTTTGCAAACCTCTGAAACCTCAAGTGGTAGTGGTTTATATTTACATATTCAAAAACATCAAAGGAAATTAATTGGATTCACGATATGACGCTTATGATACTCGTATCTGGCTAAAACGTAGAACATGTCCTTGCCTGTTCGCTGCATGAATGCTATGTTTTTCTAGTATATTCTGAAATTTTATAATTGTTATTTTGACTATTTTTAGGACTTTTTAATAGAATTTGTGTTGCCCGATTAAAAAAAAACTATTATTTTAAATAAATTTAAGCAATATTAGAAAACAAACTGAGGATAAAAGAATCTATAATCTTTAGTGAGACTATACTCGTTCCGAATGCCATAATGAAAAAAGATATTGCACCAACTGATTGTGGGGAGGAGATTCAGTGGGGAATGTTTTTTTGGTTAAGTATGCAAAGTGGCTACCATCGTGGTGCAGCGAGTCCCACTCAGGGCAATCAAATATTTCTCTATGATTTTAACGTTATGTCTCGTATGTTATGTATATTACTTTCTTTCTGTCTATACTGCTACGTGGAATAAATAAATAGACATAAAATAAACTAAATTGTTAAAAATTTCACCAATTCAACGCGTAAATGTGTGGGTAGGTGTAATTACCTACCCACACATTCTTCAATTCTGTTTCTTCACATACTTTGAGATAGACACGAGTGAAAAGATCACCATGACCAACCTAGTGTTTCCTCACTTTCCACCATTTCCAGACATTGCACTCGTATGTTGAGTGGTGGCACTCAACAGTGCGCAAAATATACATAATATATAATTATATATTATAATTATTAATAGCATCGTCTATATTATTTTGTTTTTAATATAAGTATGTATGTAACAATTATAATCTGGAAACTTTTATATAATACCAGACAAAATTGTAAAGCTGTATAGCAACATGAGTTTGCGTACTTCAAACTCGCTAGTGTAGAGGCAGGACGTGACAATGCTGATATATACACATACTGTGGATATTGTATTGTATGGCTAAGAATAATAATATAGCCTTTTCAAAATTTCAATGCTTTTGGCAATTTTTACTAAAAGTAATTTTAGACATGCATTTTGTAAAATACTGACTGTTTTATCAGTGGATTTTAGTAGTAATGAGACTGACTGCTAAGATATATATATATATATATACATATATATATATATATATATATATATATATATATATATATATATATATATATATATATATATATATATATATATTTATATATATACGTGTGACGAGCATGAGTATTAATTTTTTTTTTGGGTGTTAACTTACCTATTTGTTAATGAATGTGTTAATTTCGAGTAATTGTGATTAATTGTCATTTATGTTTTACTGGAAACAAGTCATAGCTTTTGTGCTTGTACATGAATTCTCATATTTTAAAAATAAGAGTGTGTTGAAACAGGGTTCAATAAAGAATAAAATATAATTAATATAAATATTTGTTTAGTTTGACAACTAAATTATAAAATATATATCAACTAAAACGTAATTTACTCTCTGATTACGCTCATTTCTGTAGACGATACGGTTGTGGGTTCGATTCCTACTTGAGGAGAACAGATTATTTTTATTTTCCTAACTCTGGTAGTGAAATAAAGATACGGCGTTGAGTTCCGCCACTCAAAACTCAATATCTAAAAAGGGGTTAAAGGTGAAGCTTCAAAAAAAAATCACTTGTTAATAGCCTTAGCTCTCTCCTTACGCGTACAATAGCATATAATATAAATGTAAAGGATAACTGACGAAGCAATTTACCGGCCCTGCGTTAGGTCTAACTAATTTTATCCCATATAGCATATAACGATACAACATGTTCCAACATACGTTCCATACATATTCCTCACTTTAAGCTTAATTATCGTATTTTTGATAATATATAAGTATAAGTCAACTGTCATTTGTCATCTTACCACGTATAAAGTATAAAGTGAACAGTGCAGTGTATAAAATTTCAACATAAATTTAACCGATTGTGTAAAAACGGGAAATAACGTTTGGAATGGACGTAATGTAAATGTAGCTTATAAACCAAGCAATATAAACCTGCCGTTATACTGCACAATGGTATAATTGTTTACGATTCGACACAGCATGTAAGTATTGGGAGGAAAATGGTTTAGGGTACCGTAAGTATGAGTATATGTCATGTGGAGGTTTCGTTCATATCTATTCCTTATAATAATTAGAATAAAAAAATCATATATAGATCAACACACACACAGAGAGAGAGAGAGAGAGAGAGAGAGAGAGAGTATAAGTTACATAACTTCAATTTATGTGAATTATTTTACACAAATTCCCGTCTGACTAACCTGTTATATGCGTGATAAACTGTGGACTTATGTATACAGATAGATAGATGGACGAAACAATATAATCTCTGTTTTGAAGTTTCTTTACGGCATTGGATGTAAATTTCACATCATGGAGACACAAATAAATAGTAAATGGGGATCGGTACAATATATTATATAAAAAAAAATTAAGCTACGATTTACATCCTTACGTAAATCTTATACCTTTGTAAGATTTACGTAACGTATAAGTCTAAATTTTACGTCATCAAGAACTTACACAAGTTAAGACCAGTGACAGGCAATTCTTCAACAGCTTAAGTATAGTCTGCTTAGTCTAAGAAATTGTTTCACTAAACACTGTGAGAAACAAACGCAGTATAATTTGCATAAGGTAATAACATCAATTGCTTTCATAGCTACGATCGAGTTACGGTTATAATACAAGTTTCCTTGTACGATTCGTAATATTGACGTAAGCTCAGTATTGTATGTACTTAGAAAGTTTTATAATACTTTCTTAAGAAAAGTAAATTAATTTTATAATATACTTAGTTAAAACTGTTGAATAATTTCATTTCGAGAGAATTATGGTAATTATATGAATGTTTTGTGATTATTCAATTTATTTTTGTGCCAAATATGAAACAAAATTAAAATGTAGCCTTACTTACAAATGATAGAGTTGAGAATATTTCGGAATAACGGTGCGAGACTTGAATATGGAATGTAAAAACTAAGTGGTTCCGTAATCCCATCGGGATATTGTGCAATGCCAAGCAGTACAAGTTATTGAGTTTCCTTGTATGAATTTATTTTATTCTATAGGAATAATAGTAGGAGAGGTCGCTACGAGTTGAGCAAAGACTATAAGATGTCTGTGAACTTAGCAGATCATTGTCCAGCAGATCAAAAATAAAAGGAGTTCTCTTCGCATGCAGCATAGTTCTATAGTTCCTGATAGATTTTAAAAATAGTTCTAGCGTTTTACCTATAAAAAAGTCATTTGAAAAAATGATCTGCTAACTTCCCGTAGCAGATCATTTTCTTGGAAACAAAATTCTGGACAAGTTCTATACACATATGGGTGACTTCTATAGTTCCTGATCGTTTTCAAGAATAGTTCTCTCAAATTAAATTAAAAAATAATTTTTGAAAAATATTATATGCAATCTTTTTCATACAAAAAATATTTATAAAAAAATTTGATATGACACTCAGCGGAAAAAGCTTCAAAATTTCTGCAAGAATATAAAAATACCTTTAATAAAAAACTAGCTTTGGGACCAGAACTCTCAGAAAAATATCAGCAGAGCATACTTGAATTAGAAATATTGTTTGAAAACCTCAATAAAAATCGTTCATTTGAAAAAAAAATCATAAAACATCTCACATGTTCCAAGGAGGCTGGAACTCCTCAATTTCTCAAAGAATATAAAAAGATCTTCAATTAAAATCCTGCTGTAGAACTAGAACTCTCAAAAAAATATCAGCAGAGCATACTTGAATTAGAAATTTGTTGAAAAACCTCAATAGAAATCGTCCATTTGAAAAAAAAATCATAAAACATCTCACATGTTCCGAGGAAGCTGGAACTCCTCGATTTCTTTAAGAATATAAAAATATCTTCAATTAAAATCCTGCTGTAGAACCAGAACTCTCAGAAAAATATCAGCAGAGCATACTTGAATTAGAAATTTGTTGAAAAACCTCAATAAAAATCGTTCATTTGAAAAAAAATCATAAAACATCTCACATGTTCCGAGGAAGCTGGAACTCCTCGATTTCTCAAACAATATATAAAGATCTTCAATTAAAATCCTGCTGTAGAACCAGAACTCACAGAAAAAAAGCAGCAGAGCATACGGGAATTAGAAATATTGTTGAAAAACCTCAATAAAAATCGTTCATTTGAAAAAAAATCATAAAACATCTCACATGTTCCAAGGAGGCTAGAACTCCTCGATTTCTCAAAGCATATAAAAAGATCTTTAACTAAAATCCTGCTGTAGAACTAGAACTCTCAAAAAAATATCAGCAGAGCATACTTGAATTAGAAATTTGTTGAAAAACCTCAATAAAAATCGTTCATTTGAAAAAAAATCATAAAACATCTCACATGTTCCGAGGAAGCTGGAACTCCTCGATTTCTTTAAGAATATAAAAATATCTTCAATTAAAATCCTGCTGTAGAACCAGAACTCTCAGAAAAATATCAGCAGAGCATACTTGAATTAGAAATTTGTTGAAAAACCTCAATAAAAATCGTTCATTTGAAAAAAAATCATAAAACATCTCACATGTTCCGAGGAGGCTGGAACTCCTCGATTTCTCAAATAATATAAAAAGATCTTCAATTAAAATCCTGCTGTAGAACCAGAACTCTCAGAAAAATATCAGCAGAGCATACTTGAATTAGAAATATTGTTGAAAAACCTCAATAAAAATCGTTCATTTGAAAAAAAATCATAAAACATCTCACATTTTCCGAGGAGGCTGGAACTCCTCGATTTCTTAAAGAATATAAAATGATATTTAATTAAAATCCTGCTGTAGAACTAGAACTTTCAAAAAAATATCAGCAGAGCATACTTGAATTAGAAATTTGTTGAAAAACCTCAATAGAAATCGTTCATTTGAAAAAAAATCATAAAACATCTCACATGTTCCGAGGAGGCTGGAACTCCTCGATTTCTCAAAGAATATAAAAAGATCTTCAATTAAAATCCTGCTGTAGAACCAGAACTCTCAGAAAAATATCAGCAGAGCATACTTGAATTAGAAATTTGTTGAAAAACCTCAATAAAAATCGTTTATTTGAAAAAAAATCATAAAACATCTCACATGTTCCGAGGAGGCTGGAACTCCTCGATTTCTCAAAGAATATAAAAAGATCTTCAATTAAAATCCTGCTGTAGAACCAGAACTCTCAGAAAAATATCAGCAGAGCATACTTGAATTAGAAATTTGTTGAAAAACCTCAATAGAAATCGTTCATTTAAAAAAAAATCATAAAATATAATACAATAAATAATTTGTATTATAATATAATATAAATACCTGGGCTTCCTTATATTTCCAAAGTACGCAGTGAAAACAAACAAGCAATAGGACAAGGACGTTGTCAAAATAAAGAAAATTGTGAAAAAAATCGCGTGTATTTCTCGCTGAGTATCGTGATCGATCCCCTCAGTATTTTTTTTATTAAATAGTATGAAGCAAATGAATACGTAATATAGTAGTAATATAAACAACTTTGTCTTGGTATTTTTCAACAAGCAATCAATTTAAGAAAGTGCTAAAATCTCAATTCAAAGTGTTGAATCACGCATCATATTATCAGTAAGAAGATACATACCTACAATTCATTACATCGTTTAAAATTAAGCCGCTTCCAGATGTTTACGCGTATAGCTTTTAAACTATACATCGGATTTTATTGCGATTTTCACTTGAAAATAAAGTGATTCAAGAAGAAGGTATATAAACGTATACGTTTATGTAAAATACGTCTATAATATGTATATTAATTAAAATGAACACGTTAATATTAAAGTTCTAGCATGGTGTTCTTAAAACAATATTTTATAATGTTTTTATTGAAAACGCTGGCCAAAGCTCACACGAAAGATTAAAATAATGTACTGAAGTATTTTAACAATGTCAACGATATACCACTTATACAATTAAAATACTAAGCAACATAAATCACAGTATTATAAAATACATAGAAATTATTTGGAACCAAAAATTTCAACAGATTTTAAATTTATACCAATTATATGAATAAACTTAAACACAAACTAAGAAATAAAAAATATAATATAATAAAAAAATTAAAATATTACGAAAAAAGTTACCTACTAATAATATACTCTTATATACAAATTTATGTACATATATCAATTTACTAAATAAAGTCCGTCATTCTTGGAGTCTTTAATTTTCATGATATTGATTTAACTGTAGTCCAATAGCAATATTAATGACAGAGACTCAATCAAATTCTTTTATTAGATATAAAAAAAAAGGAATTAAAGCTTCGATGGATTATATAAAATATATAAATAACTTTTATGAATTGAACGATTTTTATTGAGGTTTTTCAACAAATTTCTAATTCAAGTATGCTCTGCTGATATTTTTCTGAGAGTTCTGGTTCTACAGCAGGATTTTAATTGAAGATATTTTTATATTCTTTGAGAAATCGAGGAGTTCCAGCCTCCTCGGAACATGTGAGATGTTTTATGATTTTTTTTCAAATGAACGATTTTTATTGAGGTTTTTCAACAAATTTCTAATTCAAGTATGCTCTGCTGATATTTTTCTGAGAGTTCTGGTTCTACAGCATGTTTTTAATTGAAGATATTTTTATATTCTTTGAGAAATCTAGGAGTTCCAGCCTCCTCGGAACATGTGAGATGTTTTATGATTTTTTTTCAAATGAACGATTTTTATTGAGGTTTTTCAACAAATTTCTAATTCAAGTATGCTCTGCTGATATTTTTCTGAGAGTTCTGGTTCTACAGCAGGATATTTATTGAAGATCTTTTTATATTCTTAAAGAAATCGAGGAGTTCCAGCTTCCTCGGAACATGTGAGATGTTTTATGATTTTTTTTCAAATGAACGATTTCTATTGAGGTTTTTCAACAAATTTCTAATTCAAGTATGCTCTGCTGATATTTTTTTGAGAGTTCTAGTTCTACAGTAGGATTTGAGTTAAAGATCTTTTTATATGCTTTGAGAAATCGAGGAGTTCTAGCCTCCTTGGAACATGTGAGATGTTTTATGATTTTTTTTCAAATGAACGATTTTTATTTAGGTTTTTCAACAATATTTCTAATTCAAGTATGCTCTGCTGATATTTTTCTGAGAGTTCTGGTTCTACAGCAGGATTTTAATTGAAGATCTTTTTATATTGTTTGAGAAATCGAGGAGTTCTAGCCTCCTTGGAACATGTGAGATGTTTTATGATTTTTTTTCAAATGAACGATTTTTATTGAGGTTTTTCAACAAATTTCTAATTCAAGTATGCTCTGCTGATATTTTTAAGAGAGTTCTGGTTCTACAGCAGGATTTTAATTGAAGATATTTTTATATTATTTGAGAAATCGAGGAGTTCCAGCTTCCTGGGAACATGTGAGATGTTTTATGATTTTTTTTTCAAATGAACGAATTTTATTGAGGATTTTTAACAAATTTCTAATTCAAGTATGCTCTGCTGATATTTTTAAGAGAGTTCTGGTTCTACAGCAGGATTTTAATTGAAGATCTTTTTATATTCTTTGAGAAATCGAGGAGTTCCAGCCTCCTCGGAACATGTGAGATGTTTTATGATTTTTTTTCAAATGAACGATTTCTATTGAGGTTTTTCAACAAATTTCTAATTCAAGTATGCTCTGCTGATATTTTTTTGAGAGTTCTAGTTCTACAGTAGGATTTTAGTTAAAGATCTTTTTATATGCTTTGAGAAATCGAGGAGTTCTAGCCTCCTTGGAACATGTGAGATGTTTTATGATTTTTTTTCAAATGAACGATTTTTATTGAGGTTTTTCAACAATATTTCTAATTCAAGTATGCTCTGCTGATATTTTTCTGAGAGTTCTGGTTCTACAGCAGGATTTTAATTGAAGATCTTTATATATTGTTTGAGAAATCGAGGAGTTCCAGCCTCCTCGGAACATGTGAGATGTTTTATGATTTTTTTTCAAATGAACGATTTTTATTGAGGTTTTTCAACAAATTTCTAATTCAAGTATGCTCTGCTGATATTTTTCTGAGAGTTCTGGTTCTACAGCAGGATTTTAATTGAAGATATTTTTATATTCTTAAAGAAATCGAGGAGTTCCAGCTTCCTCGGAACATGTGAGATGTTTTATGATTTTTTTTCAAATGAACGATTTCTATTGAGGTTTTTCAACAAATTTCTAATTCAAGTATGCTCTGCTGATATTTTTTGAGAGTTCTAGTTCTACAGTAGGATTTTAGTTAAAGATCTTTTTATATGCTTTGAGAAATCGAGGAGTTCTAGCCTCCTTGGAACATGTGAGATGTTTTATGATTTTTTTTCAAATGAACGATTTTTATTGAGGTTTTTCAACAATATTTCTAATTCAAGTATGCTCTGCTGATATTTTTCTGAGAGTTCTGGTTCTACAGCAGGATTTTAATTGAAGATCTTTATATATTGTTTGAGAAATCGAGGAGTTCCAGCCTCCTCGGAACATGTGAGATGTTTTATGATTTTTTTTCAAATGAACGATTTTTATTGAGGTTTTTCAACAAATTTCTAATTCAAGTATGCTCTGCTGATATTTTTCTGAGAGTTCTGGTTCTACAGCAGGATTTTAATTGAAGATATTTTTATATTCTTAAAGAAATCGAGGAGTTCCAGCTTCCTCGGAACATGTGAGATGTTTTATGATTTTTTTTTCAAATGGACGATTTCTATTGAGGTTTTTCAACAAATTTCTAATTCAAGTATGCTCTGCTGATATTTTTTTGAGAGTTCTAGTTCTACAGTAGGATTTTAGTTAAAGATCTTTTTATATGCTTTGAGAAATCGAGGAGTTCCAGCCTCCTCGGAACATGTGAGATGTTTTATGATTTTTTTTCAAATGAATGTTTTTTATTGAGGTTTTTCAACAATATTTCTAATTCAAGTATGCTCTGCTGATATTTTTATGAGAGTTCTGGTCCCAAAGCTAGTTTTTTATTAAAGGTATTTTTATATTCTTGCAGAAATTTTGAAGCTTTTTCCGCTGAGTGTCATATCAAATTTTTTTATAAATATTTTTTGTATGAAAAAGATTGCATATAATATTTTTCAAAAATTATTTTTTAATTTAATTTGAGAGAACTATTCTTGAAAACGATCAGGAACTATAGAAGTCACCCATATGTGTATAGAACTTGTCCAGAATTTTGTTTCCAAGAAAATGATCTGCTACGGGAAGTTAGCAGATCATTTTTTCAAATGACTTTTTTATAGGTAAAAACGCTAGAACTATTTTTAAAATCTATCAGGAACTATAGAACTATGCTGCATGCGAAGAGAACTCCTTTTTATTTTTGATCTGCTGGACAATGATCTGCTAAGTTCACAGACATGACTATAAGTATGATAAGTATGGATAAGCAATTGTTAGCCACACCGTCAGTAGATTATGTCAAATTTTAATTTAATTCAAAATATTCATTAATAGAATAGACTTCTGGAAGCACTTTACCATCGTTCAATAATCAGATAGGTACCGCCGGCTGAGAAGGTAGTCCTGCTGAAGAGAGCCCTGAGAGAGAGCAGAAAATCAACGGTTCTCAATATAAAAGTTGCAATTTCATTATTTTATAAAATATCTAATATCTCGCCAATGCGCGTAATGGCAACCTCCAAAACCAGGATATTATTATTATTATACAATATTTACGTAGTAGCATCATGTTATTCAGATCATTTTCTTCGTCCTGTGTTATCGTTTCACTCATATTATATTGTCACATTGTACTAAGATAAGAAAATGATCAACGTCATTATTACCAACTTAGTGATAAACCATCAGTTTCCTAATTCAGTAACACGCCTAACACCATCTGAAACGACTGTTGCAATGAATAAGGAGGAGGCTGCAGTAGATATAACAACTAAAAAGAAAATGTAAATGGAACCACAGTGAAAGACAAAATTAAAAAAAGACTGAAAAGCTTGGGATGAATTAGTGGGAATTATGTTAAGTAGCTAAGACGGTAACAGAATTAACGGTGTCTTGCGCATTGATATATAGATAACGCATTGATGAGATAGTAAAGCGTCAGCATAGCTGCGCTTTTGGACGTACACTTACCGATGCTATTATAAAGCAGCGATGTGTCGGTATTACAGAAGAAGAATGAAAAAAAGATTATAAAGAATATTACAAAGTTATCTCTGTAGTTCATTTCACACAAAATAAATGCATATGCCTGCACATTTAAGTTTGTCATCTTTTATAAGTTGTACTTCCCGTAATTTCCAGTGTAATTTACATTTTTACATATTTCCATACATAGGGAATAAAAGGACATATTTTCATACTTATTTTTTAGGACATAAAAGAATGCACGCACAAAATATGAGCACTTGAAAGAAATGTTGTGATTTTAAACACGCTTATCACAAGATGCGAGGTTGTCAGGGTCTTCAAGTATGATCAGATCATTAAGGTCATCGTCAATATTATTATTATTGGGTATTTATTAAAGGCAATTTACGCATTTGGTTTCAGGTAATATTGTTTATACAAATACGAGAATTAAAACTCTTAGTGCTCTCATCCAGTCCCCAAGAAACATGCTAACTTGATGAAATTTTACCAATTTTATTTACGTTCTACATAAATTCTTTATTCATAAAGACTTGATACTTTTGAGACATCGATTAAGCTAGCACTGGCTTGGACTTATCCGCAAGTGCTTTCTTTGTCTCAGAAAACTGTTGATTAAGTCACGTCGAGAGCTTCACCTTTTATAGAGAGATTATTTATTATGTAAATTCTCTATATATTTTTTATTTTTTATACTAAAGTTGAACCAAAGAAGAATACGTGACAGTGCACTATTCATGTTATATAATTTACATTGTTTTTCTGCGAATTGTACAATATCGTATAAAGTTTTTTACATAAAACTGAAATCGTTAATTTAATGTAAAATAAAAGGGACCATGAATAAATCCTTTTGGAACGCCCATCCTTAGGGAAAATCCAGACCATTGTGGACTTAGATACGAGACAATAAAATCAACGCAGCATGTACTAGTATATACCATCACAATAAAGTTTTAACAATAGAATTTTTTGCTTACTATAATTTCATTTCATGCCAAAAGTCGTTAATTTCTTTCGTATAAGTTTTAAAAATAGTGTTAAACAGAGATAAATAGAAATTCTATATAAAATTATATAAAATCACTATTTATTTGTATTACATAAATTTTATTTCCAGTTTATGACTATCAATTTAATTGAACACAGATTTGATATCATAACATAAAATACTCGTAACATAGATTTAAATTTGTTAATATATATATTTATATATATATTAACAAATTTAAATCTATAACTGGTTGGTTGGGAACTATTGCTATATATATATATATATATATATATATATATATATATATATATATATATCTATATATATATATATATATATATATATATATATATATATATATATATATATATATATATATATTATATATATATATATATATATATATATATATATATATATATATATATATATATATATATATATATATATATATATATATATATATATATATATATATATATATATATAATATATAGCAATAGTTCTCAACCAGCGGTCCATAGTTTAGGGCCGGAAATGATTTTTAAATTTGGTGGTGCGAGCTCCTGCTATCACCAGGTAGTGCAATTTTTTAAATTTGGTGATAGTTTTACATCCTGGTCTCTGCTGATATCAACAAGACAAAAGTGGTTCCTATTCAAGTATACTTCCTTTTCATCTAGTATTTATCAGTAATTAATCTAATTTGACAAACATGAGCCCAATAGAATAGAATATGTGGATTATATATATTAATTAAATATATTCCATATTTAACTGGGACAGACAGTTTCACCCATGGAAATAAAAGAAATAAACATAAAAGTTACGAAAGGATGGAGATGCTTCTAGACACTAAAGGTTATTTTAAAAAACAGAGATATCCCTATGGAATGCAATACAAAAATCTTTAATATGTGTATGTGTAATGTGTGTATCCTACCTTGAATCACACATGGCTGTCAATCCTGGCCTCTTATGAAGAAGGCGATCCACATACTAAAAGAGTGTCAGCACAACCTGGAGAGCAGGGACTTAGTAAATAGAAGGATAGAAAGAGTCTCAACTTAATCAGAGAGAAAATTAAACTGAAAAATATTGCAATAACCATAATACAACTAAAATAAAGATGTTCAGGACATATGGCAACTTACTAGTATACCTCAGAAAAATTGCCAAAAGACATTTTCGAATGGTAATTGAGAATTCCTTATTCTCAAAGAAAAAGAGGATGACCTTACTTACAAAAGTTCTAACAAAAGTTCTTACAAAAGTACAAAAGTTTAATTTTTACAATTAATAACAAAAACCGGAACCGGAAAGAGTTAAGCCGTGTTCTTGTAGTTTTTAAGTATTGTGTGATTAATTTTTCTCGTGTTGTAGTCAATGATGATGTCTTAGCTATTTAGCGTTTAGTACTTCAATAGACAAAACAGGCCCTTATAAGATCCTTTATTGTCCTCTTTTCTCAAGATCATGTCAAGGCATGAAATTGGTACGGAGCCCTGACGCTGGAACGTCTAACGTATGGTCACGTTTTGCGCCGGCCTAAGAACTATGTCGGAAGAAAATGCCTTGATATCTGTCCTTGAAGTAAGACCCCCCGAACGCCCAAGGAAGTGATGGCTGGACATCGTGATGGAATGAGGATGTTCATGACCGTGCAAAGTGAAATAGATTAAGTAGGAAAGCAGACCCTGACAATAGGCCGGGATAATGCTAAGTAGAAGAAAAAGAAGAGAAGAGATAGAAAAAGGAAAGCCATTGAAACCGCTTTTGCCCCCCGTGACTTTCCTAATACATTAAAATGTATAATATATTATAGTGCACACATATGTACACACAACAACATTGAGTTCACGTCAATACAATACCAGTGAAAAGAAACTTATATTAAACCGTAACTCAATCGTAGCTATAAAAGCAACCGATGTTATTATCTTATGCAAATTTCTCTACGCTTGTTTCGTCGTGTGTGTAGTGAAACAATGTGTTGAATGAGACGCCTGGATAAACACACATTAATCTGGTTAAAAATTACCTGTCACTGGTCTTGAGTTGTGTAATTTTGTATATTGCCATTTAAGATAACATTTAGATGTGAAATTATATTTTAAAAGAGCAACTGTAAAGGTTCTTGTCGGCTCTTCTCTGCAGAGCTTGCTCTCTGAGCCGGTCGTAGCTTCCTGTAGGACTGACACTACTGACATCTTTTACAATTGTTTAAATAGGAATATTTGCATTTTGTATTTCTTTGTTATTTTATAAGTAAAGAAAGGTAAATTTATAAATTTAATTGTCATTTTTTTTTTGTTTTTTTTTTTTTGTGTTTGTTTTAACTAGTGTATGGGTTATAATAAATAAATTTAGTTTTTTTTTTCAGACCAACAAATTATTGTTCAATTTGCAATTCTAAAAGATAAATTGTCTTGTTAGATATATGTATATAGGTGAGGCATTAATATGAATATATGTAGTGCTTGTTGAATGATAAAACACACTAGCCTACAATTTTTTTGTAGCCTCACGCTGTATCTCGTTGTATCTACACTTTCCGCCGTTTGAGACATGCTTTTTTAGTGGCGGAACTCAACACCGCAGTGTAGCCTTGCCTACAATTTATATGTCGTGTAATTAAGAGTTGAACCTCGATAAATCGAGAACACCAAGATGTGTCTTGGTTGCGTCATCACGGTATTCAGACGAGTGCATTTTTTTATTATATATATATAAATGGCATTTCTAACATATATTTTGTAAACTTTTTACTTCTTAAAAATCTTTACATTTGGACAGAAATGAATAACATGAGCAAAAGTTTTGTGCTAAAGTTGGCACAAAATTATGCTCATATTATTCCGCATAAATCAGTATAGCTAGAGATAATCTAGTGTTAAAGTACTCCATTGTATTTCCGCCCATTGTCGAGACATTGTCTGTTCAGTGGCGGAGTTTAACACCGCACATGTTCTAGAGCGGGTAAATTAAATAATTTTGAGACATATATGGGAATCAAACCCACGACCAACGTTGCTTTACAGCCACTTGCTGTTTCAAAGTTTTCTAACGTACTGAACCATTTTCCTTCTAACATTTACTTTCTGCGTCGTTATTCGTTAACAATCATGGCTGTGTAGAACAGCAGTTGGCGAGTTTTTATTGTTTTATTTACAAGGTAATTATTCCTTTGGTAAACAAACAGTTACATTCATGTTTGATTTGAGAATACGTACAACGCAGTATATACCTGCTTGTTATAAAAGAAATTGTGAATGTTTCCATAAAAATTATGTTTATTTTTTCTCCCGCACGCTGTATCTCGCATATAGCATAGTAGGCAGAGGGAAACTAGCGTTAAGACACTCCATTTAAATCAAAAGTGCGAGTTACCAAGGGTAGCAATTTCATGTCAACGAAAGACCACAACTTATGAAAATTTACAAACTTAAATTTGCATTCCTGTGCACTAATTTTGTATGAAATCAACTACACAAATAAATTTGTAATGGTCCGATCCGATTTTCATGTTCTTCGCAGACTGGCAAAAGTGTGATCTTAAAAGGGTTTCGTATGTTCCTTTTGAAGTAGGGAACTCTATAAACGTCAATAACAATGAAAATTTCGAATACAGGTATTTTATGTTTACGTAAGCATTGTCACGTACCGCCTCTACACTATCGAATTGAAGTACGCAAACTCGTAAAGCTATCTGAAATCTCTTGGGAAGCTAGTGTTTTAAATCAATCTATCAGTCTATACCAACTTTACCTAACTTTGACTACATTTAATTACTTGGAAGGCTTTAAGTTTTCCAAAACATATGAAAATAAGATATTCATGTATATAAAAATTTCAACGTATATCGATGACAGCGTATGGATTAATTGCTGGAATAACTGCTACGTTAAAATTTTTATACCAAATATTTTTCTATGTGAATTTTGGCTTATATTCAACAATTTCTCATATTTTGTAGCTCACATATTATTATTTCTCTACTTTAAGCTAAAATACACTTCGTACTGAAATGAAACTCAATCACACAAGTGAACATTATATATAAAATTTGTCTAATATACGTGCACGAGATGCAGTGGCACACTATTTAACTGTAGAAGTGATGGTCATGGCTTCGATTCTCACTTGTTGAAATTCATCCCCTATGGTAAGATAAAGTGCGACGTTAAATTCCGCCACTCACGACACAAAGTCTTCAATTCAGGCGGAAAGTGTAGATCGAAGTGTTTCTATTCTAGTTTCTCCAGCCCTGTTATATGAAAAATAGATAAAATTAATACATTTTGGTAATAAAAAATAATCAAGATAGCGACATACGTTTTTACCAGAGGCCTTGCATCATAAACTTCATTTCTCTAGAGAATCCATTTAATTACCTTTCGTATGTTTAGATTAGATATGTAGATATAAGATACTGCTTGCGGTGTCAGGCGTGTGTGAATTTTAATTTTGTTGAAAGGCTATTAACTGGAATATCTTTTAAATGAAATTCTAAGAACTAATAAGTCTATAATAATTACGAATCTGTAGTCTATTATTTGGCTATTTCACTAAGAGGTTTTAATTCTGGAAATTTTCATAAATTTAATTAAAAAAAATGAATTATAGAAAATAAAATTTAAATTTAATCCCGCATATGGGAGGGTAGGCTGCGATAACATAATGTTGAGACACTCCGTTCTCCGCTTTGTACCAAAAAAAAACTATATTTGTAATACTTTCATCACTGCGATGTGACATGATGTTAAATTTTGCCACATTGCCCCAAAATTCAATACCTATATATAAAATGAACACATTCGATTACGAGCAGTCTAGAGATGAGGTAAATTAAAGTCATTCCTTGCTAGCCAAGATAGACAACGACCAAAATATTATTTACTCTTTCTTCTATACTAATACAATAAATCTAAAAAGTTACTTTCAATGAAGGCACTAATCTCAGGAACTACTTGTGCAAATTGAAAGTAACTTGTAGTGAATAGTCCATTAATCGAGGAAGACTTTAGGCTATAGGCTATATTATATCGATTTAATCGCTACGTTAAAGCCCAATATATATGCAGTAAAAGTTATCATGCACTTAATATGTATCGTGTGTCACCACGCGGGCGAAGCGAAGCTAAAAACTTGTATTATATATTAACAAAAATTATACTGTAAATCCAATTATTTAGAGCAATATTCCAATAGATTACACTTAAATTATCGAAATGAATGAACCTGGCAATAAATGAAATTTTACGGATACATTTGTAAGGGGGATATAGAATATATTCTTACAGTATGAAAAGATTCCATTGAGCACATAATGCGACTTATATATTTAACCAATGAAGGAAACTACGTCCGTCCTTGTCATTGCGATAGCTTACAATACAATATAGGTAAGTTCATTTAAAACTTATAGATTTCGTTTCTAACCTATTTAAGTAGGAAGGCCTAGGACTCCTAGAACTCCACTTTCACACAAAATTTTTGATTTGAACACTAAAGTTGACCTACTCGTACACGATATTATGTTGAATGACAAAAATAAAAAAAAGATACAATAAATATATATGTTTGTAGTGTATGTATGTATGTAAGTATGTTTTGTATATAATTATATAATTTTATAGTATATATTTAACATATTTTATTATTTTATATTGTAAAATGTATTTGTTTTATTTTAGTATATATTATGTTATGTTCTTTTTATATTATTATTATTATTACTTTTTTATTTTATTTTAATTTGCACCGTGCCTTATTCGCCTATTCCTGTATCAACTAGTCCTGCATTTGCCAACGGTTGTCTGTTAGAAATTGTTTGAAGCAATAAGACCGCCTTTGCATATACATTTTATATCTATCTGTTTTATTCTTACGTTTTGTATGTGTGTTTTTTTTATGTGTGTGCAATAAAGTATAAATAAATAAATAAATAAAAAGGTCAAACTACGCCACGCAGGCCTACTATAAATACTTAAATTCGTATTATAAATTAAATGTAAGTTAACTTAGTAAATAAGTCTATAAGCCGTATTTAACAAGCAAACTCTTTAACCAAACCAAGTCTGCACCTTAGATTATCGTCCTCTGTTGAATTTTAAAGCAATAAAAAAAAGTACTTTTATATTATATATATATATATATATATATATATATATATATATATATATATATATATATATATATATATATATATATATATATATATATATATATATATATATATATATATATATATATATATATATATATATATATATATATATATATATATATATATATATATATATATATATATATATATATATATATATATATATATATATATATATATATATATATATATATATATATATATATATATATATATATATATATATATATATATATATATATATATATATATATATATATATACTAGCGAGCCGCGCCCGCTTGTGTTAGTTAGATCGCATTCGTTTTAAATTTTTATACCTACATCACAATGCAATATCTCGATGCAATTCCTGTTATTAAAATCGTAATCAATATACCTATATGTTTCTTCCATGTATATATTAAAACGTATATGTAATTAGCATGTAATGTGTAAGTAGATTATGTTCTATCTTTTCTATAATGGAGTAAAAAACACAATATCCACTTCCCACAATTTTAATTTATAATTCAAATCATACCAATACTATTTATTTTTTATTTATTGGAACGCCATAACTAAATGAATAAAGTTATTTTTTTATAATATTTTTTTTTAAATATACTTCTTCTTTGGCGTGTTTTCTTCTAGTCCCGACAAATGTACTACTACTATATACTATTTTTAAATAGTCAATGTTTAAATTAAATGGTAATTAAATGGTATTAATATTATACTGAAAAAGTTATTTGAACTGAAATAATGCTCATGTTATGAAAAAATTATTTATTCGACAAAATCTATTATATAATTTAGCTTCACTTGTTAGTAATTAGATTTTTTTTTCTACGGAAACCTCATTAAACGCCAGGACGACAACTATTCTATATGCGGATTTAGGTTTTAAGTTATTATATCATCAAAATTTATTAATTCTTTAGTAGATACCAGTAATAAAAATAATTATTTATCGTAAGACTTTATCGGTCTTTAGTTTTTAAAAAAAAAACTGTTGCAATACTGAAATTCATCAATTTCCATTTTTTGGCCAAGAGCTTTTATGTGATTCATGAATATATAAACAAACATACGGACAAAAAATCCACTAGAATTTTCTTTAGCTTATATTTACAATAACTATATTATTAAATATTACTATAGATTTTTAAACACATAATATTGGTTTTCGAAATGATTTTAATTTACCTACCAATAGATGACATTCTATCAAAAACCTACTAAATTGCCTTCTGATCGCTAAATGTCACTATTTCTATAGTGTAATATTATCTCTTTTTTTACCATACACTTTTTTGTTTGTCCGTCCTTTGTTTGTTCTCCATTCAACGTGACAATTGAATTGTGTAGTGTGTGTGTCAATTGGGCTCCACTGGCTCGCTCGAAACGTCATATATAAAGAGAAGAAGAAGAAGAAATGTCACTATAATAATTGTCAATCAAATGATTTGTAACTATTACTGTGACATCAAGCTACTGTTAAAATAATTTTCAAATGGTTTTATATTTTATATAAAAAATCTTTTACCATTTGCCACTGTTACTAAGTGAGATTGGAATAGACCTTTACCTTTAACTATCTAATCGACGTAATTTAACCGTCTCTGTTTTTATTTTTCGTTCGAGGTTTGCATTACACATTAGAACTATCCTATATATATAACTATTAGCATGCCAAATCTAAGTCAATTCCTTTCAAAAATTTCAATAATTTTATTTAATTACTTTTTTCATTTATTTTACACGAACTACATGGATTACCGGGATAAATACTATAATTTATGCGAGTTAGGACTGTAAGCTATTACTATACAAAAAATCATTCATTTCTGTCCAGGAGTTCTTGCGTGATTGGAGAACAAATATGCAGACAGACAGACAGACAAAAATTCTGCGGAGTGGAGTTTTAGCTTCTATTATGGATATATTAATCGACTCAAAAAAATATATATTTTGTAAATATTTAAAGTACAGAATGAACTTTTCTATCCTTTTATCTTATATATATATAGATAACTGGACAACTTCATCTACGGCTAGTTTAAAAAAAAAATCAGTCATTCTAATATTTTAGAATCGACAGATTTACAATGTGTTTGTATGTGACATGGATATAAAAATATTTACATATATAATATATTTTAAAAGGAATCCGCATCTAAAAATTGTATAAGTTATTTGATTCAATCTTGAAATGTCAAGCCAAACGTACATACGTACGTACGTGCTGCAGCACTTCGTGGAACCTTCCATATCATGTGAGCGGAATCGATATGGAAGGTGTTGAGCTTATAGCGCAAATATTCATGGAAATAGTATAAATTGTAACATAAGACATATTTATAGAGTAAAATATATTTTATGTTAGATATTTTATATTTTTCATTGATGTGCTTGTCTGCAAAGTCGAGAGGAATAGCCTATAGGTATAGTGATGTCACTAACTATAGCCCATGTTAGAGATAGGCAAAAGATATGAGACAAATTATGGAAATTTATTATATGGTGAAATCCACTTTGATTTGATTTTTTTAGATCTTTTTTTAAATTTTTTTTTGACTGCCCTATTTTCCAGCAGTTGAAATAAATAATTTTAACCCGCATATAGACTTACCCCAAATTCAAGACATTGCGTGTTTAGTGGCCTTTATTACCGAGTGGGTAAGGAATCCACAGCAAAATATTTGTATTATATGTGGGTCTCATATGAAATTTTTAAGTAATATTCTTTTGAAGTAAAACATTAATAAGTAACAACATAAATACGTAGTAATTATTAAATAACAATATCAACATAGCTTGCGTATTCGCATGGTTTATCGGTCAGGGCGCTTGGACGGTTTCGAAGAGGCGCAGGTTCAAATCCCATTAGGTTAAAAATTTCTTTAAAAAAGTATTTTTCTAGCCTAAGTGTGGACTAACACTTCAAAAGATATATATATATATATATATATATATATATATATATATACATATTTGTTCACGTCATGTTTGTATAGAAAGTTTTTATTTAACTACGTCAATTCGTGCCGATATGTATGTAAGAATTCCTGCTTAAACGTGTATCTTGAACTCCTTGTATTTGCATTTGCTAGCAAAGTACCAAAAACCGATATACATATTTTAAGAGACTCTTTTGAAGATATTAAAAAGGTTCAACTAATAAGAAGTTACTTTCTAATGTTTACTTTTTGTAGAAAAGTAGTCTTCCAAGCTTTTGTGTTTAAATAATAAGGAGGAGCAACAGACTGAGTTTCTCACCAGTTTTTCTCAGCATAACCTGCCTTCCAAGCCGGTGGTAGCGACGATTCAAAACTTCTTGTAATGGACTAATTGAATGAAGAATATTTTTAATTCAATAAAATATATACATACATAAAGACAGGGTAGTCAGAGTCTCTTTTGCCTCGTCCACTGTCAGTAACCTCGTCATTCATGCTCTCCGGGGCGTCCTCACGCTTTTTACGTGACATTTCTCCAGTATCTTTGACATTGTGTTTTCGAAGGTCAACCGAGGTCTCCCCTTACTTTTCTTACTACTCACTTTTGCTTCATATATCTTTTTTGCCATACTTTCATCAGTCATTCTCGCGACGTGCCCAAACCACTTTGAGCACGTTCTTTTTCGTTCTCACTGTGGCATCGTCGCTGGTATCTACCATTCTTTGAATCTCTTCGTTGCGGATTCGGTCAGTTAAGCTGATTCCGCATATACTCCGAAGAGATCGCATCTCAACTGCTTTCATTTATAATAAAAATTCATAAAATATATAATAAGATTAATCTACATTTTTATTTATAGGATAATGTTAGATATAATCACTGACTCAATTATAAAGGAATATAACAAAATATAAAAAATCAATATATAACAATACATATATAATTGTTTTTCAATCAATATATATATCTATATATATATATATATATATAACTGTTTTTGTTACTTTTGCTTTTTAACTAGCCAGTTGTGTAACATAAGTTTAGGACCTCACGTACATGTGCAAATTTTGCTATGATATAGACATTGATATCTACCACTGTGTCATGGCTTCTCCATTTAAATAATGTAAATCTTGGATAAGAAGTCGTCGTGGCATAGTTAAATAGTGTTAGAGTAATTTCGCAGATTCAATTCATATATGAAGAAGGCAATGACTGACTGACAAACAATGCTCAGCCGAAATAAAGCAGCGTAGAAATATGGTTGATATTTAGATTAATGTCCTTGGGGAGAATAGGGGAGTATTAAAATATATGTTCGAACGAAAACAACGAGATTTTACATTTTATAGTCCACACAAATGAAAACGTGGTCTAGCTTGTAATAATTTCCAATATTTTTTTTTGCATTAGATAGTCTATATATCCATAAGGTTAATAGTTTCTCAAAAACAAAATCAATAAATAAATCTTAATTATTTGACAATTAAGTTGGACGAAATCTTTATTTTACTTTTTTGTATTGTAGGTATAAGTTGTAGCTTGTCGTCACCGCTGTAATTGCAACAGCACTTTGTTATTAATTTTCAGATGTTTTGTCTTATACGTACTGTTCGTGTATCCTGTAAATAAATGAATAAATAAATAAATAAAACCGCTTGTTAGTAATAAATAAGAAATATAGAAAATTTATTATTTTTAGGATTATTATTGAAAAATATTGTACTAACATGAGTCCATTTAGAGTGAGCCCAAAAAGGAAGTCCCCTGAGATGACGGATGGAACTTATGTGACGTTTTCTTTGCTATCAAAAGTACTGTTGGAAATTTAACGTTTCATGTGAAATTGATCGGTTATATGAACTGCTTTTAATTTATTTGTTTTATATTAGTCTTGTATTTTGCTACAAAGTAGAATACGTTCTTCGTATAAGAAAAAGTGGCACTACTAAGCATTCCACGGGTTCACCTTTCAGGTTTAGGTGCCGGGTTCATCCATCTGTTATATGTTGAGGAGTGAGGAGTAGTGCCTCTGACTTTCAAATCAAGCGTAGGCTTAACGTTTTGAAATGCGCGTGCAACCACTGCCCGAGACTTAATAAATGTATTTTAGTAAAATAAATGAAAAACGTAACTACGAACGTACTATTTAATTATTAACAATAAATAATAAAAATAATATAATTACAAAATAAATAAATAAATATTAAAAGCAAAGAAATGTCTATTTCAGCGATAGGTATTTTATAGGTTGCGTAACTTTAATAAATTTAAAAGAAAATATGATTGAATACAATCATCAACAATTACAACTTTTATTTATATATAACTCTTATTTAAATATATTTATAACTCTTTATTTATATATTTAGCTAACTATGAATTTTCAATGTAAATTTAATGTACAGAAATGTTATTAAATTACTTATTATTATCATATCTTAATTATTAATTCCCCACTCTGGGAACACAAAGCGAGGCGTTGAGTTCTGCCACTAAATACGCAATATCTCTAAAACTGTATAGAAATAATAGAACGGAGAGTCTGAACACCAGCTTCTCCTCTGCCTACACTCTTATATATTTTAATAAGAAAAAAAACGTGAAGCATACCAAAATAAAAAGTTGTAATATTTTCTTTTTATTCAATATATTTTATAACTACTTAAAGTGGTGAAACAATCGAGGCGAAAAGTTTTCGCCAACTTCCAAAACAAATAGAAAACTACTATCGGTTTACGAACTGCCAAAATTTTACAACTTAAGTGATTTTTAAACAAGACTATTTTACAAATTACAAATGTAAAATATATTTTTAACACGCTATTATTATGAGATAGACATTTTAAATTATATAAAATACGTATATAATAAATTATTAATTCCAATTCTGGATTATGCTGATATTTGTTATCTTGATATTAAAGAGGAGCTTTTGAATAAACTTGAGTGGCTTCAAAATCTTTGCATCAGGTTCATATTTGGTGTACGTAAATATGAACACATTTCCGAGTTTCGTAATAAGCTTAAGTGGCTCCCTATTCGCCTTCGCAGGAATACTCACATATTTCATCTTCTCTATTCAGTGCTGTTTAATCCTTCTACTCCTCCATACTTGAAGAAACAATTTAAGTTTCTTCATGACACCCACTCACGTTCCTTACGCTCCAACAGTAACTTATTGCTTGAAATTCCTCTTCATTCTTCTTCGTTTTTCTCTAATTCCTTTACTATTAAAACCCGACTATGGAATTCCTTACCTTTTAAAATTAGACGTGTGCAAAAAGCCTGCACATTTTAAAAAAAAGTACTTAAAAATTACTATTTAAACCAGTAATTTTGCCTTTATGTTAGTATAATAATTATTTGTAATGATTTATATGTATAGTGTGTATGTATTGAATTTATTTATATGTATATTAAGAATAAGTAGTTCTACTTGAATTAAAACAACGTGTAACTTAATGTCGAAAAATCAAAATAAAAAGAGAGAAATTACTATAATGACATTGATATTTCGTTTATATAGTTTATAGTAAGACAACGTTAACACCGCGATGGTTTTAAACTTTCATAAACGTTTTAAAGGTTTAAAAAAGTACTACGAGTATATAGCTTTAATTGAATTCCTTTTGTTTACAGGACGGTGATTGTAAGAGCAGTTCTGAAGGTACGTTTTGTGTTGTATATTGCAAATATATATATATATATATATACAACAAGTAGGAATCGAACGCACAACCGTCGCGATAGCAATGAGTGACAGAATAATCTCAGTTCCATAGTAAGTATTAGTATTCTGAACTTGCGCGTCGTTAGCGTTTATTGGGTATACTCGCACATTATACAATACATACACGCGTGTTATGATCATAATAAACAGTTCATGTATATTTAATGTTTTCTCAGCAAGAGCTTGCGATTAAATGAAAATAGTTTACATTAGTTAAATAGTTTTGTTATTTCTTATTTTAGTATAAATTATTTACTAATACTTTTTAGTAGAATTAAGAATATTATATATATATTATTTTTGTTTGCACGCCTTTTCCTTTTCTTTATCTTACCAATTTTTATTAGACTTTCACCAGAAAAATACTGGATAAAATGTTGCACGTAAAATGCAAGTTCTACAAAATCTATATATCTATATATCTAATCTATCATATATATATATATATATATATATATATATATATATATATATATATATATATATATATATATATATATATATATATATATATATAATATATATATATATATATACATATATATATATATATATATATATATATATATATATATATATATATATATATATATATATATATATATATATATATATATATATATATATATATATATATATATATATATATATATATATATATATATATATATATATAATATATAATATATTATATATATATATATACGTTTTGCAACTCATTTTGTATGAAATTCCACAACTTGTAATACGTTTTACTCGTCTTCCGTATTTAAAACAAAAACCATTACAAAAATAAGTAAACTGCTTAACTTTACTTTTATATCAAAAGACCTTTCACCTGACAATAAATATTACAACAAGGAAAAAAAAATCGAAATTATTCACGCGTGACGCGATTACTAAGGGAAATATTAATTTTATATGATATATTTATATAAGATATTTGGTGTAAAGTGAGAACATCAAGCACAATTACCTAAAGCGCTTGAACGGTGTCCTAAAGCCATCGGCTCAAATCCCATGCTAAACTTGTTATATAGCTTTTCAACATAGAACATTCTGTTTATGTTCAATATAAATGTTAACTTATCCTGGGCTCAACTTGTTATTGATGCGAGTGATGTTGCTGTTATATCGGATACGACATTTCCATATTGTCATCTATTATTATAATAATTCTTATGTAGTTACAGTAAAAAAGGGTATATTATCTGTATATTAACTATTTTGGTAAATTTAACGGTTTTTAAATTATATTTTTAACGGTATAGCTTTTAAGCCTGGGCTGGATCTAGGCTATTATTGATTTTGAAGACTGGCACATCTGATCTAGAGCTATAGTAATCCAAAAGAGAGAAATTACTATAATGACATTGATATTTCGTATATATAGTTTATAGTACGACCACGTTAACACCGCGATGGTTTTAAACTTTCATAAACGTTTTAAAGGTTTAAAAAAGTACTACGAGTATATAGCTTTAATTGAATTCCTTTTGTTTACAGGACGGTGATTGTAAGAGCAGTTCTGAAGGTACGTTTTGTGTTGTATATTGCAAATATATATATATATATATACAACAAGTAGGAATCGAACGCACAACCGTCGCGATAGCAATGAGTGACAGAATAATCTCAGTTCCATAGTAAGTATTAGTATTCTGAACTTGCGCGTCGTTAGCGTTTATTGGGTATACTCGCACATTATACAATACATACACGCGTGTTATGATCATAATAAACAGTTCATGTATATTTAATGTTTTCTCAGCAAGAGCTTGCGATTAAATGAAAATAGTTTACATTAGTTAAATAGTTTTGTTATTTCTTATTTTAGTATAAAATTATTGACTAATACTTTTAGTAGAATTAAGAATATTATATATATATTATTTTTGTTTGCACGCCTTTTCCTTTTTCTTTATCTTACCAATTTTTATTAGACTTTCACCAGAAAATACTGGATAAAATGTTGCACGTAAAATGCAAGTTCTACAAAATCTATATATCTATATATCTATCTATCATATATATATATATATATATATATATATATATATATATATATATATATATATATATATATAATATATATATATATAGATATATATATATACATATATATATATATATATACATATATATATATATATATATATATATATATATATAATATATATATATATATATATATATATATATATATATATATATATATATATATATATATATATATATATATATATATATATATATATATATATATATATATATATATATATATATATATATATATATATACGTTTTGCAACTCATTTTGTATGAAATTCCACAACTTGTAATACGTTTTACTCGTCTTCCGTATTTAAAACAAAAACCATTACAAAAATAAGTAAACTGCTTAACTTTACTTTTATATCAAAAGACCTTTCACCTGACAATAAATATTACAACAAGGAAAAAAAATCGAAATTATTCACGCGTGACGCGATTACTAAGGGAAATATTAATTTTATATGATATATTTATATAAGATATTTGGTGTAAGTGAGAACATCAAGCACAATTACCTAAAGCGCTTGAACGGTGTCCTGAAGCCATCGGCTCAAATCCCATGCTAAACTTGTTATATAGCTTTTCAACATAGAACATTCTGTTTATGTTCAATATAAATGTTAACTTATCCTGGGCTCAACTTGTTATTGATGCGAGTGATGTTGCTGTTATATCGGATACGACATTTCCATATTGTCATCTATTATTATAATAATTCTTATGTAGTTACAGTAAAAAAGGGTATATTATCTGTATATTAACTATTTTGGTAAATTTAACGGTTTTTAAATTATATTTTTAACGGTATAGCTTTTAAGCCTGGGCTGGATCTAGGCTATTATTGATTTTGAAGACTGGCACATCTGATCTAGAGCTATAGTAATCCAAAAGAGAGAATTACTATAATGACATTGATATTTCGTTATATAGTTTATAGTAAGACAACGTTAACGGTTTTAAACTTTCATAAACGTTTTAAAGGTTTTAAAAAAGTACTACGAGTATATAGCTTTAATTGAATTCCTTTTGTTTACAGGACGGTGATTGTAAGAGCAGTTCTGAAGGTACGTTTTGTGTTGTATATTGCAAATATATATATATATATACAACAAGTAGGAATCGAACGCACAACCGTCGCGATAGCAATGAGTGACAGAATAATCTCAGTTCCATAGTAAGTATTAGTATTCTGAACTTGCGCGTCGTTAGCGTTTATTGGGTATACTCGCACATTATACAATACATACACGCGTGTTATGATCATAATAAACAGTTCATGTATATTTAATGTTTTCTCAGCAAGAGCTTGCGATTAAATGAAAATAGTTTACATTAGTTAAATAGTTTTGTTATTTCTTATTTTAGTATAAATTATTTACTAATACTTTTAGTAGAATTAAGAATATTATATATATATATATATATTATATATATATATATATATATATATATATATATATATATATATATATATATATATATATATATATATATATATATATATATATTATATATATATATATATATATATATTATTTTTGTTTGCACGCCTTTTCCTTTTTCTTTATCTTACCAATTTTTATTAGACTTTCACCAGAAAATACTGGATAAAATGTTGCACGTAAAATGCAAGTTTTCTTTGTTTACAATCATTTTTATTATTTTTCTTACACAAGTAATTCGAATATCTATATATCTAATCTATCATATATATATATATATATATATATATATATATATATATATATATATATATATATATATATATATATATATATATATATATATATATATATATATATATATATATATATATACGTTTTGCAACTCATTTTGTATGAAATTCCACAACTTGTAATACGTTTTACTCGTCTTCCGTATTTAAAACAAAAACCATTACAAAAATAAGTAAACTGCTTAACTTTACTTTTATATCAAAAGACCTTTCACCTGACAATAAATATTACAACAAGGAAAAAAAATCGAAATTATTCACGCGTGACGCGATTACTAAGGGAAATATTAATTTTATATGATATATTTATATAAGATATTTGGTGTAAAGTGAGAACATCAAGCACAATTACCTAAAGCGCTTGAACGGTGTCCTAAAGCCATCGGCTCAAATCCCATGCTAAACTTGTTATATAGCTTTTCAACATAGAACATTCTGTTTATGTTCAATATAAATGTTAACTTATCCTGGGATCAACTTGTTATTGATGCGAGTGATGTTGCTGTTATATCGGATACGACATTTCCATATTGTCATCTATTATTATAATAATTCTAATGTAGTTACAGTAAAAAAGGGTATATTATCTGTATATTAACTATTTTGGTAAATTTAACGGTTTTTAAATGATATTTTTAACGGTATAGCTTTTAAGCCTGGGCTGGATCTAGGCTATTATTGATTTTGAAGACTGGCACATCTGATCTAGAGCTATAGTAATCCAGCAGTGTATATAGTGTCCTTAGCAAAAGTTAATCCGTTTGATGATCAATTTCCTATGTCAAAAATCGAAGGTTCAAAGCATATGATATGAACCTCTAAAGAGTCTCTACTAGAAAAGTTGCTTTATATAAATAAAAATACTGATAACTGATATGTTCTGATACACACTGAGAGAACACTCTATCTCATACTGACGAAGGTGTCAGATGAGTGTAAGTTCAAAAAGGCAGATTTAATGGGCACTTATGTAGCCACTTTCTCATCAAAAACTAAAAATCAACTGAATGAAGAAAATTCAAAAAAAGTTTTTGTTTTAGCTTTTCATTATAATATACTTAAATATAATATATAAGTAATATAACTTATGGCCAAGGTAATCCCATTAAGCTTGCATTCATCCACCAGATTGTGATGCTAGACGTTCATTATGACCGTATAATTGAGAGAATACATACGTAGGTACATTTAAGTCCTGATACCGCATCTTCACGCATTTTGCACTTCTCCAAGGAGTATGAATATATGTAGGTTATATTACTAATAGGAATTTCTTTTAGAACTTTCATGTTTGTATGTATGTGTACATGTAGAGACGATTGATATTTATTGATCGGTATCGTGGTAAAGCTCATGAGTTCTGAATGTGTGGGAAAGTTCGGAGTTCAGCTCTAAAGTCTTCATGGCTGAGTATTTCTAATAACAATACAGATTCTTTGGTCATTAGGTAAAGTAAATAATTTATCCTTGTTTTAGGTTCACTACTTTAGTATATTATATATTTTTTTGTTGATTATAAGCATTATGACAATGTTGCGAAGGCCATAATGCTATATATACTTATATAAAATAAAACTGAAGAGCTTGTTGAGTAGAAAGAAGCCTAGGAACTACTGGTTCGATTTAAAAACATATCTTGGTGCTGGGTAGTCCATTAACTGATAAAGGTATGTTGCATCACGTCAATCGTTCCAATATGACCTAATGTACTTGGTATTTGCACATATAAATATTATTAAGATTTTTTTTTTAATATTATATAATTATACACCAAAGACATGAATTATTATGGAGTTCAGATCGAAAAACACGTTACAGTAAACGTTACGTTAAGTTAGTACACAAATATTTTGATTCATCGAAAGTAAATGTAAATATACTAATATAGAGATAATTACACTCAACGTATCCTTGGAATCCTCGACGCTTAATAATAGTAGGCTTCCGTTACCCCCGACAGGCATCCAGAGTGGCCCCACATTACTTCGCGTAAAAGAATTTTATCGCACTCAAATTAAGCAATAAACTCATCTTGTTATACCACTATTGAAGTTGTTCTTGATAATATTAAATAATTGCACAGATTGTATTCGTCTGAATGTTTTCTAACTAAATTTGGGCTGAAACGTCACAATTTTTTTAGAGGTATTTTTTTTTTGATTAGATTAGAATAGATTTATTTGTAACTAAATTAATAAATATTCAATATATTATTACATCGCTAGCAGCCAGGTTTCTAATTTTAAATGTAAATAAATAAATTGATGCACAACATTTTAAAGTGTCGTTTTGCTATTATGCTATTACTGCTATTATTGCTTTATTATGCTATTTCATCAATAATACCAGCAACTAAAAAGCAATCAAAACTTAAATTATAAGTGACGAAATATAGAATATTTTTAGTAGGCTAATATAAAATATATATTTTTTAATTTTGTGTCATGTAAATTTCCATCTATCGACAGACGAAGTCACAAAAAGAAGGCAGATTAAAAAAGTTTAATTTTGTTCAGATGACTTTTTATTGCCTGTCCTCAGATATAAGTTTTTCACGAACAGCTTTGGACGAAGTTACTTTTATGTCAAATTTAACTTTCACTTTAATCTAGGATATTATGTATATTCCTGCCATTTTATGTTTAATGTTCATCTTAACACGTTTTTCGACTTTTGACCACATATTTTATTATAGATATGTCACATATATATATATTTATAAAAAAAAATTTATGTACACGTTGGATTTTGACGTACACGAAGATCCAGCATTGAAATTAACATATGGCGCCTAAACAAAGAAATATTCAGCGTTATAGACATTTTTCATTGATCATATCATATCAATTCATTTATATATATATATATATATATATATATATATATATATATATATATATATATATATATATATATATATATATATATATATATATATATATATATATATATATATATATATATATATATATATTAAAATATAAAATCTGGAAACACCTTATGTAGAACCACAATAGATAAGCTAAATAATAAAAAAAATACGATACAAATCGGTAAATCGGTAAATAAAATCGGGTGGCAAGGATCATTGTGGGGCATCTACTAGTAGTTAAATATATATTTCAAAATAATTAAACGTAAATAATGTGATTTCGTAATAAGGCACGCCGAGATCATTTTAGTCACATTACAATTTATAATTTTGGATATAGTTAAAATCCATCATCACAAGACTTTCCGGACTTTCTGAAATATTACCTTTTTGCCACAATAAAGATAAGCTAAATAATAAAAAAAATACTGTTCAAATTAATTTTGTTGTATAATAATACTAAATATTGTTATCTTTGAACTAGTAGTTAAATATATACTCAAAAAAATTATCGTAAATATGTGATTTGTATATAGGATGTATGACATTATATCAATTAACAATGTTATAATTATTTGATTTTTGTCTTTGAAAATCCATAATCAAGATTCGGACTCTGAAAGTTTACACTTATTATTTCTGCCACCAGTACCTCACAATGAGATACAGCGTAATTTAAAAAAATTCGAAACAAAATCTGCATAATTTTTCAATCTTTTTAGGACACTTAAAATATATATTTGTGCCATATAATGTAAGTACTAAAGTATTCGTTATCAATATCGAACTTATGTACATGCTTGGACATAGTGAAGACTACATGGAAAATATCAAATATATATGTATATATATATTATAATGATTTATATAAATAAATTATATATATATATATAAGTATATATATTATATATATAAGGATATGTAAAAAAATAAAATTATGTATGAAATTGTTTTAAGTACAAGATCATAATGTGCAATGAACGGTCTTATCGTTAAAATTACAATGTTTTCCAGGAAACCCTGAGCAACCGAAATCGCAATCTAAGGATAGGGATGACACAAATGAATTATGTATTAACAGACAATTCTTAATATTAAACAAGGGGCTCTACAACGGCTTTCTCTATACTATAATAAAACAGTACAAAAATGATGTCTGTACATAATAGTTTTTAAATGTACGTAGGGATATGTTAGACGAATAGCGGGAAACACTCGTTTTATACAAGACGCGGCGTTGAGATCCACCACTCAACACACATTGTCTCAAAACTGGCCGGAATGTGGGAAACGTAGTGACTAGACACTAGGGTTCCTTTGTCTAACCTGAAATTTTATATACAAATACAGTAAATACACTTGACGTTCATATTGTCCGTAACAAATACAATAAACAATATATATATATATATATATATATATATATTATATATATATATATATATATATATATATACAATATATATATATATATATATATATATAATATATATATATATATATATATATATATATACATATATATATATATAATATATATATATATATAGATATATATATATATATATATATATATATATATATATTGTTATTGTATTTGTTACGATAATATGAACGTCAAGTGTATTTACTGTATTTGTATATAAAATTTCAGGTTAGACAAAGGGACCCTAGTGTCTAGTCACTACGTTTCCCACATTCCGGCCAGTTTTGAGACAATGTGTGTTGAGTGGTGGATCTCAACGCCGCGTCTTGTATAAAACGAGTGTTTCCCGCTATTCGTCTAACATATGCCTACGTACATTTAAAAACTATTATGTACAGACATCATTTTTGTACTGTTTTATTATAGTATAGAGAAAGCCTGTGTAGGGGCCCTTGTTTAATACTAAGCAGTGTCTGTTAATACATTATACAATTGTGTCATCCCTATTCTTAGATTGCGATTTCGGGTGCTCAGGGTTTCCTGGAAAATATTGTAATTTTAACGATAAGACCGTTCATTGCACATTATGATCTTGTACTTAAAACAATTTCATACATAATTTTATTTTTTTACATACATAACATATTCTCTATAAAACTAACTAACTTAGTTGACAGTGAAAAAAAAAAGCAGAGAGAAAGAGAACTGAGCTCTTATTTTTGCTAAAGGAATTATTATTTTCCCTTTTATACAACTTCTTATAAAGAGGCAATTTGGGGCAGTGGGTGAATGCAGTGGTACGATACCATGGGTGTTCCCCATGGTACCTCTAGTTCCCCATTCGAATGGGTAAACTATGTTAATTTATTCTCTAGTACGACGGAGAGTGGTGGTGAGTTTCGCTTCTCATGTAATGCCTTTATATCTGGAAAGTGAATAACGGAGCGACTTGACACTATACTCTCCCTATCTATCCTACTTACTATATGCAGAATAAATTACACCATCTATCAATAAATCTTAAATATTTCTTAAAAAAAACTTTTATAAATAAAGTTAACAATTATCTCTATATTTGCTAAATTCCTTTTGAAAACAAATTTTATTCAGCTGAAAAAAAGAAAACTTTACAACTTACATCCGTCTTATCTCATTCTTTTTACCACTTACTGAAATAGTGTCTTCAGCGCGGTTTGATCGATAGTCTGGAGTCTTTAGGGACAACTTTTAAATCTAGTTACAAAGAGTTTGCGGAATTTTACAAATAAGTGTGAACTTGTTGGAATTTTAAAGATCGAATTGGTGTTTCTATTATATCAACATAGTAAAGACTGTAATAACAAACTTATCTACTTAAAGCGTATAGAAATCAATATATATTTAAAAATATATAAAATATGAACGTAACTGGAACAGAATAGAAGCGGTTCGATGTCCACTTGGAGGAATTAATTATTTTTATTTATACGCCCTGGAATTTCAAAGGGATGCGTCGAGTCCCGCCACTTAATGAAGAAGGATTGTCTTGACTTTAGTTTCTCCTGGCAAAGGCATGCCATGACATTTAGTCAGTCAGTAGCTAAACATATTTAGTAAATATTCACATGGAATAAAAATATGAAGAGAATCATAAAGAAAGATGTATATGTAGATACACCTTTTGTGAATTGTCAATATTAAATAACGATAATACTCTGTCTGCGTTGTCTTAACCCATATATTGTATTTTGTTTTTATCGCAAAAACGAGGTACTAATTATTGTATTTAAAATTTTTCATTTCCTCGCTTACGGCAGTACCTGCAGTGAATCAGTGTTGAATGGGTGGCTAAGTACATATATGACACAAGAGTAAGGTTAATACATTATTAGGTGGAAAATATTGCATCTTCAAATTCGAAAGCTAATTTTATAGTAGGGGCCATTTCAAGGTCAAATACCGTGTAAGATGACGTTGAACTACGTATAAAAAGTTTATTCACTTTCTTGGATAGGCCGGAATGGGCTATGTCAACAACATACAACAATAGTGACATATAATTAAATATACTAGTAATTTATTAGGTAGTTATTTCAAAGTAATACTATGTTATTCAAAACATTACTTTGAAAAAAAAAAGCGTCTGTAAAAGTTCAGCTTTTCGTTAACAATCTGAACTTAAAGCGGGCTTAAGTTTATTCCGTATTTTCATCATTCATTGAGATAGTCGTCGAGATGGAGCGAGCAATCATTGGATGTAAGATTTCAAGCTTAGAGATTGTCTTTGAAAGCTACATTTTATTTCTAAAAGCTCATTTTGATTCTTACTTAGACTTATTACTCGTATATGTTATAAAATTAAACAGTTGCATTAAAACTAATTAACATTTAAAATTAGAACGCTTAATCTCATCCATGCATTCAGCTATAGTGGAGGAGCAGAAGATTGAAACTGAAATTTATTTTGTTAAAGAAAGGAGTATCTTTTAGTTATTTTTAAAATTAAAATTAAATTTCTTTTTCAATAGCTTCATCTATACTGGTAAATAAAATTGGATTGTTTATTTGTAATATAAAAATAACCCTTACATTTTAAAAATAAAAAATAATTAAATTAACTTAAAATTATTAAATTTAATAATGAAATCATTTGTATTCTAAGCGAGAGTGTGCTAAGCCTCTGCTTATTTTTGTTTAAAATATTGTATGGTATCAAAAGCCATATCTAAATCCTCAATGTTGCTGGATATTTCATTATATCGATACAGAAGTACTGGTATGGGAGAATTCATTCCTAACTTAGTCCTGCAAAACTTGACATAAAAATTATGTCTAGGTTTGCGAGAGACATTATACGGCACATATAGCGCGATCTGGCTCACTAAGCAATCTGAGTCTACTATGTGGTTAAACAAATTGTATAAAAATGTAAGAGTTAACATTGCTCGACGATCTTCCAGCGACAGCAATTCAAACGTCTTTAATTGTGCATCATAATTTAGGGACTTATGGAGTATCATTCGATATTTAAGATGTTTTAAATTTTTTTTCTGGACACTTTCAATTCTATAACAATGATTGAATTGACCATAAACGCAATATTCTAGCTTACAACGCACGAGATAATTGAAGAGTTACATTGTAGTTCCTGGGCTTATGAATTCCCTAGAGCAACTTAGCACAAAACCTAAAGAAGATGTAGCGGACTTCACTATATTAGTTATATGATTGGAGACGGTCAACCTAGAATCCACTGTAACACCCAGATCGCGAATTTCACTGACCTCTTTTAAGGTGACCCCTGAAATTGTGTACGACGATTCAAATATTTGTGTTTTTCTTATCAGCTTCATGTGATAACATTAATTAGTTATAAGTTCCAGTTCCGGTTAATATCGGTTTGAAGACGATCCACATCCTGCTCAGTCTTTATTGCACGAAGGAGCCTAAGATCGTCAGCAAACATATGTAATTTTGAATATTTTACTTTTTGGCATATATCATTGATAAAAATATTATAAAAAGACATTTCAAAAAAAAAGTTTTGTTTTTATGTTCTATATATAAAAGTTTCTATACGAGTAGTTTGTGCAAGTTTCTGTCAGTTTATTTAATACTGTTTTTATTTTTCAATTAAAATAAATTTAATATTTTAACGATATTCAGTATGAATTTTTCTATCCATATATATATCTATACTTGATCATGCAATCCCTCTTGTTTAGTTGGACACAGAAGGAAATTGGAAAACGAAATGCTTTAATACTAGATTTTTTGGACCATTGCACATCTCTAATTTAAATATTTTACACATTACAAAAACTCTCATACTAAAAAACGCGAGATAGTCGTATATTAAAAAATACTAAAAAATGAGCAGAAAAAGTAATTTCTTAGCAAGTAACCTAAATTTGCCCATAAAAAGGATAAAATCATTTCACATCTACGAGCAGATTTGTCATACGAGTGTGTACGTCGACGGTGGGTCGAAAGAAACGTTTTTCAACGACACCGCAGAATGTGGATCGTTGAACAAAAAACATTCTGAACAAAGTCACTGCCATATATCAGTATATTCGTTATTTCCCCTGATATTTGTTTTTCAAAAGTTTGATTCGATGTCGCTATTGTGGAGAGAATTTTATATGAGGCTGTCTGTTCCACGTGGCTTCATCTATACCTATAGTTTGTTTATTTTAGCTTTCGCTCTTTATGCTGTAGAACACGGTAGGTAAAGATAGCCTAAAATTAAGACATTTCATTTTATTCTGTCTATCTGTCAGTCTGTGGATACGCCCAATAACGCAAATTTTCAAGTTGTACTTTTGAAAAATAATCATCAAATGGGTACGGAACCCTCAGTGCGCGAGCTTAACTCGCACTTGGCAATAAAAATTGTCAAAACAGTAAGTTAGGTGACTCTCCACTTTTTGCTTGTACGTGGTGCATAATATGGAGGCTTATAATGTAGAGGCTCTCGTAGAGCAACAGGACAACTCTACGTTCATTGTGTTCTCATTGCTATATGCGGGATAAAGTGTGAAGCTATAAATAATAAAAAATACTATATACGTATGTATATCTCAAGTCATTCCTGTGTCAACGTTATTCACGAAACAAATTTATTCATAAATATTTAATGAACTTTGTTCCTTTCATTATAATATAACAATGAACTTTCAATAATTTTTCATAGTTTCAAATTTTAAACTAAAATAATAATTAAGTGAAGAAAAATGTTGTTTGAATTTTTAAAGTTGGTCTTAAAGTATTTTTATTTTGAGTGCATGTGAGCTGATTTTTCCTAAAAATTATAATTTTATTATGTAAATAAATAAACGGCTATAAAACAAAATACCTAACTGCATGAATAGTGAAGAAAGGCCTATAATATTGAATAATGATATATTTATATAAGAACTATAATAAGAATATATAATAAGAATATATAATAAGAACTATAATATTGAATAATGATATATTTTCATGATCATCACATGAAAAAAGCATTTAGTTTTGCAAAGCAGAAGTATTAACAGTCGGGACCCAATTAAATTTCACAAGGTTACTTAAGACTTCATCGATTGATGAATGATTGTACCCTCAAGGCAGTAAGAATTATCACAATTGACCCACCCACTTAGTCTCTACGCCACATAGAAACAAATATACATGTGTACAAACATACTTTTCCATAACGCAATAAAGATTCTAGTCATTATAATCATTATTTATATTTAGCTTCACGCTGTATCCTGCACATAGCAGAGTAGGCAGAGGCAACCGTAGGTGAAAGGAACATAGTGTTAAGACACTCCGGTCCCCACTTTCTGCCTTTTGAGGCATTGCGTGTTGAGTGGCGGAACTCAAAGCCTCGCTTTGCCTTGTTACCAGAGCAAAGAAAACGGAAATAATTAATTCTCACCGAGTGGGAATCGAACTTACAAACCGTCGCGTTTACAGGCAGACACTGTACCTCTGCGCCACGACGGTCCTCTAGTCATATATATACTGTTATTAAAAACAGCAAAAAACGTAACACATCAAGTTAAATTAACTATAAAATGTGCATTGTAAAAGAAATATCCAATTTAATTGTATTTTCTATCTTGAATGCTTACAAATTTGAATACACTGGTATCACATAAAATGTAAATAGACATGCCGTCGTAGATTTTCAAAATTCGAAATTCAAAGTTAGACAAAATCTTTACATATATAGGAGACTATATGTTATTCTCATGTATAAACTATATTATTGGGAAGTTTCATAGTTTATAGTTTCACGTAATGGTATATGAAGTTATAACCTTAAACAATACTGCAACGAAGCTTCAAGCCAATTATTAGTTAACTTATATTTTGTTGTGCTAAAGTTTTTCTTTTTGTGCTGTCGTAAAGCTTATTGAAAGCATTGAAGTCCAATTTATTGGCCCAGTGGTCCAAATGATCAAGCTAGTTGGCTAAATAGCCCACTAGGATATTTAAATCTCAAATTTACTAAGTCTGTCTCTGTTTTTTAAAATTTTATATACAGTTATATACATAGTGAATATAAATAGAAAAATATATTCAAAAATATCAGTTAAGTGTAAGTGGTACTCGTGCCTTGCTGGATCTGTACCAATTTTATGATCATATAAAGTGGGTGACGGAGTGTCTTAACACTATGTTCTCACTGTCTACCCGTGCTATGTGCGGGAAATAGCGAAAAGCTATTAAAAATAATAACTAAATATAATCCTTTGAAAGCTACTTTGTTGCGATATTCTTATGTAAATATTTAGATTTCCTACTTATAAATAATTTAATACTGTTTAAATGAGCGTAACTGAATGTATATAAATCCATAACTATGGGTTCGAAGTCAGTCTGAGAAAATAAATATATGTGTTTGTAATAAAGATTTACTTTGGGAATGTCTTAAAGGAGGTGAACTGGAGAGTCTTAACAATAGGTTCTCTCTGCCGGGTATGCTACGGGATACAGCGTGAAGTTAAGAAAAAAAATAGATAAAATGCATCGCTGTGTCTAACCTAACGTGCAAATGTATGTTAAATTGGCGGAAAGAGAAAGAAATTATATTCAACAATATAAAAAATATTCTAAATAAAGAATGTATAACATAAGACATCAATAGCGTTTATATTTTAATATAAATATTAACAGATTCTAATTTGATCACCTTAACCAAAATGTGTGAACGATTTCAACTGCGCCTCTACAGTGTCTATTATCAAGACCGTTACGAGAGTATTATGTATGTATATTAATTAGCATTGTTGTTATATTCATTTTACATAAGACAAGGTATTGTTTATCGTTAAAATTGTACTTTATCTTTTTAAAATTGTATTATATTCAAGAACTATTTACAAAAACATAAGAAGAAGTCTTAATATTATTAATATTGTAAAGCTGAATAGTTTATTGGTTGAACGCAATAATCTCAGAAACTATTGGTATTTTTGTTGGATAGTTTATCTAACGAGGTAGGCTAGGGCTTTATTAAATTATGCTATGATCAATAGCATAATCTAATAAATATATAGGAGAAACAATATATGAGTACTTTTTGTAAAAACGAGATAGCTCGCGAGTGTTAAAACTAACTAAAAATCTAGTATAAAGGAATTGTTATCTTTTAATAATACTTTTTGTTATTTAGTCTGGGACAGCATCTATTTATCTTCCCACAGTACCTATTCATGTTTTACAAATTATATAAAAAAATGGCATTTTTTCAAAATTATTTTAAGCAATACAGTTAAGTTATTCTATATACAATTCAATATATTTTATATATTATTTTATCAATATGTTACTATGTTGTATATTTACTATATACAATAATTCCTTTTAATTATTTATTCAAATAAAATACCTTTATTACAGTTTTCAATAATAATATAGGATATATTTTTATTTATACAATATAGGGAAGTAATGGATAATTACTCCAATTGATATATATATATATATAATATATATATATATATATATATATATAATATTATATATATATATATATATATATATATATATATATTATATATATATATATATATATATATATATATATATATATATATATATATATATATATATATAATATATATATATCTATATAATATATATATATATATATATATATATATATATATATATATATATATATATATAACATATATATATACATATATATATATATATATATATATATATATATATATATATATATATATATATATATATATATATATATATATATATATATATATGTTATAATTGTATAACATGGATAACATATAGTATTTTATTCATTACTAATCTCAAAGTCTCTTTGTCCTCAATTGACCTATATTGGATTTCACAGCAAAATTTATTCTTTCTTCACCAAATTTATACTAAAATAAAAATGTAAAAGTT